>CM067324.1:111860000-112460000 GCA_034376525.1 Nicotiana benthamiana
TACACCTACTAGTCCTGCTCCTAATGACCCAGAACACTCACCCGTACAAACTCCCACTTTTAGTAGACAACCTCGGAAACGTTCAGAAACTTCATTAGTTTGGCATTTTTTTATTCAAATAAGAGATAAAGATAAGGCTAAATGTAAAACTTGTGGTAAAGAACTTGTTCATAGGTATAAGGGTGATCGTAGCGGAACAGGTAGTTTAGTTAAACATATACTAATACATCCTAGCGATAAGGCTAGATATCTTCAAATGAAAGCGGAACAAGAGGGGAGGCCAAGTCCTGATACTTCAATTAACCAAAGTACTGGTTCTAACATGGTTCAACCAGGAGTAAATACAGTCACCAGAGGTATATTGTACTACGATCCTAATAAGGATCGTGAAGAATTAGCTAAAATGATTACTGTTATGTGTTTACCTTATTCTTTTGCTTCTAATCCTGCTTGGATTCATTATATTAGACGAGTATTTAATCCTACATATAAAGGTTGGCCTCGCGCCACAGTTAAGGCCGACATTTATAAATATAAGCATGAATATGAACAGTACTTGCGCTATTTATTTACTCATATAAGTAATCGTATGTCTATTACAACTGATATTGGTAGAAGTGAAAATGACTGTGATTATCTAACTGTGACCAGTCATTGGATAGACGAAGACTGGGCCATGCAAAAACGCATTATAGCATATAGAATAATTAATTCACGGCACACAGGTAAGTTTATTGCTAGCACTGTTTCTGATGTTTGTAGATATTTTTGTTTTAGTGATAAAATTATGTCAATTTCCATGGATAACGCTAGTAGCAACACAACTGCAATAGGTATTTTAACTAGAAAACTTAATCCTGCTTTTACAAATATTTTCCATGTTAGATGTATATGCCATATTTATCATTTAATTGTTGGAGATGGTATGAGAATTTTAAACATAGAAACTGAAAAAGTTAAATTCGCTCTTAATTGGCTTTTTTATTCAAACCTTAGAAGTAGACTTAGAGAATATTATAAAAAATGTGACGAAAGTGGCCTTAGAGAAAGAAAGGTTCCTAAACCTTGCCCGACTAGGTGGAACTACATGTATGAAAGCTTAGTAGTGGCGTACGAATATAGAAACCCGATAACCGCTACTTATAATTCTAGGGATTGTGAGGATGAAGATAATGATATGCTAACTAATCAAGATTGGAATAACGTTAAGATTCTTTTAGATTTTTTAGAACATTTTAGTGTGTATCTGGCCAGTATTATCCTACAATTTCAAACTGTTTAGTATATATCGCCGCACTTGCTAATTTATTTGCTGATTTTAACGATGGAGGGGAAATTTATGAACATGCAATATTTGAAATGAAAAAGAAATTTAAAAAATATTTTTTCCCAATCCCTCCTATTTTTGGTGTGGCTGCTATGTTAAACCCTACTATGAAAGCAGGAGGTCCTAACTTTTGGTATAATAGTATTTGTCAATCTTTAGATCTTTCACCAGAAGAAATGGCTACACTATCTGATGCGAAAGCATCAATTACAGTGAATGCTCAAACTGTTTATAATGCTTATAAACAGGCGTTAGAGCATGCTAGCCCTACTATTCCAACCCCTACTTCGTCCACATCACAAGCGTCTAAAAGAGTTGCTGGCTTAACAGCTCTTAAATCGTGGACGGAGTTCAGGAGTACTCAAGGTGAGAATTTAGATGATATTTCCCATCTAAACGAACTTCAAGTTTATTTGTCGCAGGGGCTAGAGAATGATAATCCAGACGGATCTTTCGACCTTTTGGATTGGTGGAAGACAAGGGAAAAGCATTTTCCCGTTCTTGCAAGGATGGCTCGGGATGTTCTGTCCATTCAAGCGTCAACTGTTGCATCGGAGAGCGTATTTAGTCAAGCCAGACTACAAATAGGAGATCATAGAGCGTCGATGCGGGACAGCTTGGAAAAATCAGTGCTCTTCCGAGATTGGATCCGCTCTGAAAGAAGGAACTTTGGGCTAGCTGAATCTCAACCCGAAATAGATGAGTGCTATGAAAAAATGCTAGCAGAACTTGCTCAGGAATCATCTTCACCTGGAAGTGGTGATGAACAAGCTTCATTTCCACCACCGCCAACACAACCACCTCCAAACCTTGAAGGTTTTATGAGATTTGTTAGAAATAATACATAAATTATGATGTAACTTGTACATTGGCATGTCTTCTTTTAGTTTTTTTTCCTTTTAATGGTGGTATTAGTACCATGTTGTGCTCATTCCATTGGGGGAAGGAAGACTAAGAAAGATATGCCATTTTGGTCAATAAATATGCTTTTTATCATATACTTAAATATATTTGTCTCAATATTTCTTTGTCTTTACTTCTATATCAATCCTTGAATATAAAATATTTATATAACATATAATATATAACATACAACACATAATACTATTTATACTAACTACTGCACAATATACACTATTTATATACAATATATACTACTTTACTACAATATATACTACTTATATACAAAATATACACTACTTAATTGAATATATACTAATTTCCAAGCACAATATATGCTATAGTAAGAACATAGTACACCATATAAAAATAAATTCTACAATATATTAATCACTATACAAGATATTAATTTTAAAAAAAATATATAAGGTCAGAACCGCCTGGAACCGCCAGACCCGCGGTTCCGGAACCGCCAGAACCGGAATCGGGCGGTTCCGGAACTGTATGGTTCCGGTTCCGGCTCCGGAACCGCCAGAACCGGGAACCGCCAGAACCGGAACCGCAGACCCAAATAGGCCCAGAACCGGAACCGGATACAGCCTTACATCGATATGACCGTACTTTTCTTTCTACCTTTTTGGTTGTAGTCTTTTAAAGAAAAGGCAAAGATTACTTATAGTCCGCGATCAAAATTATATATTTAATAACTTCAAAATTATTATAAAATTTATATTATTTTATATATAACACACAAATATATATATATATATATATATATATATATATATATATATATTTTAAAAATAATATATTTTTCAATTATTATTTTGAGATTAACTATACATTATACTTTTACTATTTTAAAAGCGTAAAAATAGCCAAGAATAAATGGACGAATTCCTCTTAAAGGGGACCACAGGAAATCGACAAATAGTTTTTTGTTTCCAACAATTTTGTCAAGGGCGGTGTCATGCAATAAAATATAACAGTAATAACATTTGTCCAAATAACGAAAATCCCATCCCTATATTATCCTCCCCACCCCAGAACCACTTATGTTGAAACTTGAAAGGACAGGACCAAACTTTGCATTGATGATTTGTTATAGCCTTTCACAGTTCACTAACTTAATCATTTGAGCTCAGCAAGTGTTACCCTAAAAATAGGATAAAAGTTACATTTATAATGTGGTTTTAAGAATACATAATTTCACCTAATATTAATTGACGAATATAAAAATTAAAAATAAAAATTGACAATAAGATAAAGCAAACTAGTGTTTGAATGGAATTCAGTCCTCGAACTTGAATATCCTCGAACTGATTGGTGCAAGAACAGTTAAAAATATAACAAGATGATAAAAAAAATGTGCTAAGGAGAAAGTGTTATATTACTTTGATAAGTGAGAACAATTTATCTTGATTAGAACCCTCTTTATATAGTACAGAAATCCTATCTATGGTACAATTCTAAATATGGAAGTTAATCCCATGATTAACTGAACAACTGCCCTTGATTTGACTTGTTCCGAGATTCTACCCCACGAATTTTGACCAATCACGGATATATCGCCTTTCCGTTCAGTCTTGCTCGATGTATGTCCTTCTCAACCTCGACCATTATCACTTTCGACCTTGCTAGATACCCCGAATCTGAACTCGATGTCTTATCCCCCTGCCTCGATCCAATCTATTACGGGATCGATCTTCGATCCTTCACACCGGTCTCGATAAATCAGTAAAATCAGTATACAGATAGTCCACTCATTTTTTGGAGTGTAATGACAAGAAACGAATTGAGTCTTTGAGCTTCTTAGCTTGTTCTTCCCGAAATACCAAACAGTCCAATCTCAATTATTCCTTTCTTATGAATACAAAATGGCTAAAACATCTAAAAATGTTCCGCAAAATAAAACCACTCAGGTTCGCGCTAAGGAGCGCACCAAGTGTCAGTCTCGAAGGGAGACCTTTGAAGAAACCGATGCTCAGGGCGTATGTTTTTTTCAACCGAGATCGATGGATCCTGAATGACCATTTGAACTAGAATTTGAGTAGCTCTTAGGCTTAACACTCGAGTGGGGATTTGCTCGAACTTGAAGTAACTTTAGCCCGTAAGCTTTATAGATAGTTCCCGAGTGAGAGTTTTCTCAAACTCGGGTTAAGATAGCTTCTTGGGCTTTTATGATCAAGTTAGTACTTGCTCGAACTCAAACTGAAGTTAGCCCTTAGGCTTTATAGTCGAGTGAGGATTTTCTCGAACTCGAAGTAAAGCTAGCCCTTGGCTTTATAGATAGTCCCCGAGTGAGAGTTTGTTCGAATTCGGGTTAAGATAGCCCTTGGGCTTTTATGATCGAGTGAGGATGTAAGGCCCCGTGAAATTCCTAATTAAAAATTCGGAATATCGTAGTGCCAAGTTAGGAATATGTGTTAGAAATTTATAAAATAAGCTCGCCGCGATTCGAACCTTTTAGATTAATCTGTGCATTAAAAAGTTAAGGAATATTATTTTCCAGAAAAGTGTATTTATACGGTCCATTATGCAGTCACATGATAGCTATGCGGACCACATGGTCACCACAAAGTCAGACAGCTTGATGGTTAAATTGAGGTAACTATGTGTCCAATTATTCGATCGCATAATCAAGATGTGGGCCGCATAATCATCGCATAATCCCCATGGAATTTTTGTAAAGGGCAGTTCTGTGGTGCATTCTATAACCGCATAACAGGTATGCAGACTGCATTTCTGTTGCATATCCGGATAGTTTGTTCAGGTTTTCGATCACTTTTGCGGACGATTTTGCGTTCCGCATTTCCAGTATGCGATTGCAGATTGTGTCGGGGCTCCTATTTTCTAACTTTTAAAACACAACCTCATCCCATTAAAAACACCTCATCAAACCCATTTTATGTTATTTTACTGCATATAGAGCGAGAGAGGAAGTTCTAGAGAGAAAGGGAGTGATCTTAATTTAGTCCCCACTCAATTCTTGCCCCAAATCCTTTCAAATCACTAGATCTTCACCTGAAGAGGTAAGAACTAGTGCCCTAATCTATAATTTCGAAATTTTATTAAAATGAGCAATTAGCTTGTGGGTTCATGGGTATAAGGATAGATTTCTTACATGCATAAAAATAATAGAGTATTGTGAGGTTGTGAGCTAAAAAGATAGTAATTGGGGTATAAGATGATGAAAATCTCTCACAAAAGGATCCTAAAATCACAATGCATACTTAATGCTTGATAGTATACCTAAACGAGCTAGAATCTTAATCATGTCTCTAATTCATGGTTCAATTTGTAATTTTCATAAAATAGATTGAAGTTGCTAAGGGTCCCGCAATTTTGTAAAAATTTAAGAAAAGCTCTATTGAGGTATGTATAGATAAAACCCCATTTTTTTTAGAAATTGAGCTCCGTTGGTGTTTGTATAAATGTGGTAATATTAAAGTTGAATTGTTGTATTGATTGTTATTTCACATGAATTGGTGTTGCAACTTAATATATGTGAAAGGTGTGTCTCAATATAATCTAGGTACTATTCTTGGTAACTTGAAAAGGGTGCGAAGAATATGAATCATGTATGGAAATGCTATTCTTAATGTTGTGTTTATTGTGCCATCTATGTGAAGTTTTATCTATGCTTATAATTTAAATTGCTCTTGTGTACACCTATTATCCTAATTGCAAAGCTAACATTGAAATTGGGAATGATGTGAAATGTGCCCTAGTGCCAAAGTGATGTGATAGTTGTGGCCCCAAGTGCCTATAAAATGATATATGTGAAATAAACATTGAAACGAGATGATTAATAAGAAAGGAACAATGTCGTAGTAAGGCGTCCTAGCCATTCGGGTCGTGATCGGATGCCATGTTGCACACATGATGGTATTGTGATGATATTAAATTCCGGAAAGGGCGAACAAGATTGTGATAAAGGTACTTGTCTCAATGAGGCCACCTAGCCGACCGGTCGTGATCATACTCCGCTCAAGAAAGAGGTGGTATTGTGAATGGTGATGAGCAGTATGAAATTCCCCAAACTAAAGCTATGAAAATTATGTGAAAGTTATATGATTCTGTTATTTGATAATGTTGTGTTTAGTTAAAGCTTTTTATTGACTCTTGTGATTTTCTTGTTCTTCTATGATAGTTTTTTCTAGTATTTATACTATTCCATGTTACTAATGTCCCTTTTGCCGGGGCGCTATATTTCTTGAATTAATCTAGGTGGCTCTATAGTGGACAGTGTCGATCGCAGGTAGAGGAGTATCCTTCTACCAAATAATCTTGGTGAGCCCTTTTTCTTCCAGCGGTTACGTTGTACATCTTTTGCTATAAGTTACCACTTTTGAGGTATGGTCGGGCCTTGTTGTCGGCATTGTCATAACTATATTTTGTATTCTTAGAGGCTCTGTAGACATTTATGTGGGTTATGTACGGGCAGTGGATGAGTCCCTAGGCTATGTTGTAATGCTAAACTCCTGTTTTCTCTAAATTATAACTTATGGAATCTTGAAAATTTAACTACGGTTTAAGGTTGTGATCAAGAATGAATTATTAATGTTGAATGTTAAATATTCCCTATTGACTAAATAAATGAAAGCATGGTTTCCATAATCATATTGAGTTAGGTAGAAAGTGTTTAATAAGGCTTGCTCAGTTGGTATCCCTCGATTGAGCGCCTGTCGCGCCTCTTGGGATTGGGGCGTGACAAAGGACTTGCTCAAACTCGAACTGAAGTTAGCCCTTAGGATTTATAATTGAGTGAGGATTTGCTCGAACTCAAAGTAAAGTTAGCTTTTAGTCTTTATAGTCGAGTGAGGATTTTCTGGAGCTCGAACTAAAGTTAGCCCTTAAGCTTTATAGATACTCCCCGAGTGAGAGTTTGCTCGAACTCTGGTTAAGATAGCCCTTGGGCCTTTATGATCGAGTGAGGAATTGCCCGAACTTGAAGTGATGTTATCCCTTAGGCTTTACAGTCGAGCGAGGACTTGCTCAAACTCGAAGTAAAGTTATCCCTTAGGCTTTATAGTCGAGTAAGAATTTGCTCTAACTCGAAGTAAAGTTAGCCCTTAGGCTTTATAGATAGTCCCCGAGTGAGAGTTTGATCAAACTTGGGTAAGATAACCCTTAGGCTTTTATGATCAAGTGAGGACTTGCTCGAACGCGAAGTGAAGTTAGCCCTTAGGCTTTATAGTCGAGTTAGAATTTGCTCGAAATTTAAGTAAAGTTAGCCCTTAGGCATTATAGATAGTCCCCGAGTGAGAGTTTGCTCGAACTTGGGTTAAGATAGCCCTTGGGCTTTTGTGATCGACTGAGGACTTGCTCAAACTCGAAGAAGAAGTAACCCGCCCTTAGGCCTTTGTATTTTTTATGAATTTCAAACGTCTCTGATCCGCGTTAATTTGGTCGTAGCCTATTTAGTTTGGAACTTACCTTTTGGGGCTATTTTCTGTTTCACTTCGAGCTTGCTCGAAGTGTCAGTCCCCGAGTGGGGTGGCCATTGCCTGTAAAATCGAGGGTTGCCTTTAAGGTCTTATGGTCTCAAAATTTAATAGTTTAATTTCATTTGTTTTTCGGACAGCAATCCTCAAGCGTGGGGTTAGTTGTTCGAACTTCTACCATGTTCGGCCCTTAAGCATGTTTACATAATAGATCAATAGTATGAAATAGGAAATTTTTATAAATGCATGAGATATCGATAAGGAAAAAATATCTCTCTCAATAGATGATTATACATGCGCGCATTTTGATGTTAGGGCTCGAGTAACCTATATAGGCATGGCTCATCTTACTGTTTGACTTTTAATGAGACTTTGCTGTCATGAAGTAATTTCCTTGCAACAAAATAGACATTCGAGGGTAATGCCCCCAGTACTCGAGGCTTATTGTAGGGAACCTTGAATATTGTTGAACTGCTCTAAGTTATCACGAACAATGGTTGCCTCATTAAAAACCTTGCCAGAAAAACCCATTTGGGATAAAAATCGGTGTAAGGAAAAAAGAGTGCAACGCATGCTTTAAGATCCAAAGCTTCATGCTGATACTTATCGATAGCATGCATAGTAAAAAAATAGAAAGAATTGGAATGGGGTCGTACTTTTATTTGGATTTTGGATATTTAACGTGATCTTCCTCAACACCAAGACCCCCGAAAGTTTGATTTCGATCATTTCTCCTCTCGATTCGTCCGAAGCTTCGCCCAGACTCACTGCCTCTACGGTCTCCGTTGTACGGTTGATATCAATCTCTATTCGATCTCAGCTCTCGATCGATGTCTCTTTTGATCCTATCCATGGGCCTGCTAGAATAAATGGGCCCCGAAGGAGTCCCCAGTTTATCATCCTCGACCCTGATCTTTGACTGATATCGATTATGTATGTTGGCCCAAGTGACAACCGGATACTCTATTAAACTTCGGTTCAACTGTTGTAAAGCTATGGAACTTCGAGTGTTGAGACCTTGAGTGAAAGCTTGAACAACCCAGTCATCGGTGACCAGAGGAAAATCCATTCTCTCCATTTGGAACCGAGATACGAATTCCCTGAATATCTCGTTATCTTTTTGCCTTACATTGAAAATGTCTGATTTCCTCATTGTAACTTTAGTGGTTTTGGAGTGTGCCTTTACAAAAGAATCAGCAAGCATAGCAAACAAATCAATAGAATTAAGGAGTAAGTTATGATACCATATTAAGGCAACATTCAATAGAGTCTCCCCAAAATTTTTCAGCAGTACAAATTCAATTTCGTCATCTTCAAATTCACTTCTTTTGATGGCGCATGTATACGAGGTGACATGTTCATTCGTATCGATCATACAGTTATACTTGGGAATCTTGGGCATAAGAACTTCTTGGGGATTGGCTTTGGAGTTGCACTAGGGAGGGAATGGTCTTTGCACGAACTTTTTAAAATCTAGTCCTTCTAATATCGGTGGCGCCTCTGAAACTTGATCAACTCGGGAGTTGTGCTTCTACGCTTTTGTCATTTTCCTCAATTTTCTTCTTCCCCATCGATCCGCTTTGTGAGTTTTTCGAGCATCTTCAGAACGGCGGGGTCAGTCCCCAATTCTTTCTTATTTGGATTCTCAGGAACTAGTCCGACTCTGTGAAAACTTTTAGTGAGGGTTCATGCTCAATCCTACTTGGTGCTCGATTTTAATTTTGGAGTTGTGATATGCAGCTTGTTGAGTCTGCAACATTTCGAATATCATTCGAAAGCTAATCCCGCCGTCCTCACCGCTCTATGCATTCTGATTGATTATTCGAGCATCTCTGCAGACGCTATTTTCAGGTTCGATGCCCAAATTCCCATTAATGGCATTATGGGATCTGACGTCGATTGGGTCCATAGCCAAAACTCCATCGAGGTTGACTAGAGGTACTCCGTTTTTGGGTGCGGCTATGTTTTCGTTCTCGCCATGAAAATCAAGGCCATTGTCTGTGTGAGTGGGTGCTACTTAAGAGTTTTACTTGTTGATTTCTGATATCAAAGACACTTACGAGAACAAGTGTAAAGCAGTGTGTGGTATGAGGATTAATATCAGGCAATTACTATTATCCTTAGACCCACGATCGAAGTCAAACTGTTTACCCAAAAAATTGAATAACAAGTAAACTTGTAATGTGGTTTTAAGGACACTTAATTTCACCTAATACCAATTGACGAATATGAAGATTAATAATAGAAATTGACAGGAAGATAAAGCAAACCAGTTTTTGAATGGAATTCAGCCCTCGAGCTTGAATACCCTCAAATTGATTGGTGCAAGAACAGTTAAAATTATAACAAGCTAATGAACAAGAATATGAGCTAAAGAGAAAGCGTTATATTGCTTTGATACGTGAGAACAATCTGTCTTACAAATGATTATAACCATCTTTATATAGTAGAACAATCATATCTATGATACATTCTAATTATGGAAGCAAATCCCATGATTAACTAAACAACCACCCTTGATTTAATCTGTTCTGAGATTTCCGCCACGATTTCGACGAGTCATAGATATCTCGCCTTTCCGTCGGTCTTGCTCGATATCTATCCTGCTCAACCTCGATTATTATCGGCTTCGACCTTCCTAGGTACCCCGAATCCAAACTCGGTGTCTTAACCTGGTGCCTCGATCTGATCTTTTACGGGATCGATCTTCGATCCTTCACATCGACCTCGATAAATCAGTAAAATCGGGCTTTTAACCGTATACAGCAAGTTATGGATCCCGGCCAAATGATTAATTTGTTTTCTTAATCAATCTCAAATGATTAATTTATTTTCTTGATCAATCTCAATACTAATATCTACATGACATTTCTGCATATATTTGATGCTAATATATTATTAATAAACTCTTCAGTTTCTTTTACTTTTTGGTGTATGTAATGTAAGAAAAAATAGGGTTTAAGCTATATAATTATCTTATTAACTGACATGGTTGTTTAAAAAAAATTTAACGCTTTATATGGAATTTAAACTCTAAAAAGGGCGAAATGGGTACAGGATTGCTAGACATTCATACATACATACGTATAGGTGCATAAATTAAGCTCCAATAGGCAGATGACTAAAACACTTCAGCAAACACAAGAATGTAAACTTTACGAGGTTATATATTCTTCAAATAGTTGTTGAAGGGCAACCAAGTAATGAAAATCATACCCAATCATTTACCTACCAAAATGAACTTGTAATAGTTAAATGGTTGCACCACTAGTTAAACTTATGTTAGGTTATTAACTATACTTCGACAAAACAAAAGTACAGTACGTGTCATCGATCGTGTAATTAATTAATTTGATACCATAAAATAAAATGCAAGCTTGTATACTTATTAACAAGCATGTCGATCTTTCTCGTGTCCTGGGAATTTGTTTTACTTGCTCAATCTTGATATTATCTGCATAGAAAACTAGACATGACAAACAAACAAACAAGCACACACATACACGCACACTAGAAGTACATTCGTTGACGAAAAGTAAAACCTGGTCGAAAATCCGGCCGTAAAATCAGAAATACTGAGGTCTAGTCTCATTTACTCCGTCAGATCAAGTAGTTCACTAATTTTTAGGGTTTTTCCTTTAACAATTTTTAAGAAGATTTTTTTTTTTTTTTTTTTGGATTCTTGAGTTTGATTTCCTGAAAAAAAATGCGAAGGGGGGTTTCCACAAAAAAAAAATTGATAAACAGAACAAAAAAGAATAAATTAAAGAAAAGAAAGAAGAAGTTTAATAAGTAACAACAGAAGTAGTTCACAGAAATTTGGATTCTATTAATGGGATAGAATTTTGTTGCCTTATTTGCAATTTGACATGCGTAAAGTTCAACAATCATATGTCATTAGAACCATCATTGTTTCATAATACTAGACTAGGAGTTAAAAAAAGGAATTAAGAAGATAATCGACAGTAAAAATAAAGATACAGAATAATTACCTGAGATAAATCAATGTCTTGAACACAGTATATATCCTTGAGAATAAAGTCAAGCTCAAACGAAGCCTTTAATTTGTTTCTGTATTGGTGGTGAGTGATTGAAGCTGCTAGATGACCTGATGGAACCAAACCTATGAAAGCTACCTATATTCTCTTTCAATAAAAACTTTACAAAATTCCATTTTCTTTTCCAAATCACTTAGCTAAATTCAAACCCAAAACCGGAAAAGCCAGACCTCAAGATTTTAAGAAAAATTGGACTTTCTTTTATTCTTTGCAAGAAAATATATATAGAAAGAAATGGACTGTGTTCGTACCAGATCATGCTGGCAGCTTCAACCTCTCAAAAACCAACATACAATTATATATATAACAATAATGGATTGAAGAAAGAGCAAATAATGAAGAAAGGGGAATAGTCTATTTGAGGAAGCATTTGAAGGTATAACAAGGAAGTGGAGCTTTTGCCTTTGGTGTGGCTGATGCAACACAAAACAAGCCCACAAGAAGCATGCATGCTTTGGGTTTTGCAGAAAATGGATGGATGTCCCTCGTGAATCTCCCATCCATATATATATATATGCCCCTTTCTTTACTTTTTCTTTTTTCCTCCCCTTGTTTGCACTCTTGTCACTATATAGTCGCTTTTAATGATTAAAAAAAAGTCCTATACACTAAGTTTTCGTCATGCGCGAAATATGAAGAAGGGTCAGACCACAAAGGTATATTGTATATAGGTTTACCTTATATTTCTGTATAGAGACTGTATCAAAATTTAAACATTATGAGCATGGGCGAAGCCACACTTTATTTAGGGTGGTCAATTGACCACTCTTTATTAGAGAATTATATTGAGTATATATATGTAAACTATTAGGTTTTAGAGATACATAATATATGTTAAATATTTTTTGTCGGATTTTACTTATTTCAAGTTTGAACATCCTTAAGCAAATTCCTAACTTCGCCACTGGCCGTGAGTTCTTAGTTTGAAAGAATATAGATTATTTAAATCTAATTATAGCTATTAATTTTTTGTCTCGTAATACTAAATTCTATAGAACTCATTGTTGGAATTGGTTTTTGCTAATTTCTTACAGCTGTTGACATTGACTTATTGCCTCCTTGCCTGAACGTTTCTTTTTCTATATTATTTTCTCTCTTTCCCCCCTGTCGTCTTCTTCCTTCTCTAGCTTCTAATTGAGTAATCCCTTGTTTTTTCAAGACTACTTATATAATTTAATTTAAAGGAAATACTACCAGTTCTATGTACTAACGAGCTTGCTTAAATAGACAAATTAGGTTTAGTGGTCCATATTTGATTATTATATTAAAACTAAAAGGTAACTGTGCTATACTAGATCTGAGTGAGTTTCAAATTTGGACCACTAAGTTTATGTGGTCTTCTGGTTTAATCCCCTTAACAATTAGGGGTATATGGTTTGACGTATTAATAGAGAAATAATTTCGCTATCAAAGAATTAATCCAATGCACTAACTCCTGTTCACAAAAAAATTTCACACAACATATATTATATAGGAAACTCTAGCTAGATTTTAATGATTTATCAAAACTATTCTCCAAATTATATAATAATGAGTTAATATACCCGCGCTTTGCACGTGTTTAAGAAACATCAATAAAAAATTTTAAAAAATTATCGAGTTAATAATGAATATAATATTATTTCTCTTTTTATGAAAAAGAAAATCGCCAATAAATAAAATATATTTGATTTAATTGTAGCAAATAATCTATGTGATATACAGTTAATTGTATATTATCAATGAATAATGCTTAAGTTTTATCTAATTAAGAAAGTCCAAGACTAAGAAAAGTAAAATCAAAAATTAAAATGAAATTTCCATAGATTCTTAAAATTACTAATTATACAAATAAAATAAACTAAATTATTGTTAGTTATATATTGAGAAGCTGGAGATTTTTATGAGAAAAAATATATACTTTTTGACAAAAGATAATTAGGAGGACCCCCTCCTTTTACCTTGCAATATAAATGTTAAAACTTTTATTCCGTTAATTTATTGTATTATTTTAGTAGTTAAAACATGCTTTTATGGGATACATTTGATTGGGCAATTACAACATTAAATTAGAGACAATGGCACATTTTAAAAAATAAAATTCACCAAGCATTCACAAGAACACTTAATTTTTTAATAAAAAAATCTTTCAATAACGCACTTAATAAAATAAGAACTAGAACTAATTTTGTGTAAATCCTAAACATTAGAATAATGAGTATTATTTACAAGTTGATTGTGAACCTCACTAAGTCTTCAATCATCGATAGTATAACTCAAAAATAAAATTACTTTATTTCATAAAGTTAATAATTTATTTTCTAGTGATTTTTAAAATACTGAAAGCCTGCCTCATTCATAACTTTTTTTATTGGTAATAACTTATTATTACATGTGATTTCTTAATTAATTAGATCATATTATATGTTAACTTAAAGTTATCTACAAATTGTCAATGTCATAGATTAATCCCTAATGAATCGAACGTTTGAATTTTTTGGCACAACCTTCATAACGCAAATAAAGCTTTTCGGATGATAGTGGTAGAGTTATCTTCATTCCTCAGAAAAGAACGACGCCACACTATTTCTTTGTGGGACCGTTCTTCTTTTGATATCGTTCCTATTTGCTTTGGTTTCTTTCTTTTTCCTTTAAATACTAAAATAAATACATTTTTGAGCATTATAGAAACATGGAAAAAAATTTACAAAACCCATTTGAAGAAAATTTAAAAAGTGTTAGAAGAGAAACAAAAAAAATAATTCATAAGAGTTCATTGAAGAAAAGAAATAGAGGCAAAAAGAATTAAAAACATAATATATATATATATATATATATATATATATATATATATATATATATATATATATATATATATATATATATATATATATATATATATATATATATGAAAATGATGAATCTATATATAAGGGAAAAAAAATACATTAGAATCTCACTTCAATTTTAGAAAAAATCACAACTCAAAGTTATTGCAATTGTAGAGTATGAATATATACAACAAAAAATAGATACCAAAATTATATGTATTATTTGTAAAGAAAATCACTACTTCAACTTATACAACATAAATCTAAAGATGACAAAATCAAAGAATATTAATGAGAATGGTGAAATACGCTTTGCTTTGATTTTCACCTTATTATTTGGCACTTCCTCTTAAACATTCTTCTTAAGATTCACACATGTATGGAATATCTTCGTGCATTTACCTTAAACAAAAATAAAGAATAAAAATCATACCATATCTTAGTATAAATTTTCTTTTTTACTATAGCCTTTGACATAGAGATAGCTCAAATTATTATAAATAAAATATAAAGTTAGCATCAATTATATTTGTCCAAAACATAGAAGTGCTTATATAGGTACATATGGAAGAACATACAATATATTGTCATAAACTATATTTATAGGTTATGAATTTGGAAGGTATAGGAGTTATAAAGATTATTAAAAATATAGGTTATGAAGATAAAAAGGTGTGAGTTATGAAGATAGAATATTTTAATATAAAATAGATGAAAAAAATGATGACCCCCCCCCCCCCCCCCAAAAAAAAGGAGAAAAAAGATAAATGTATTTCTTGGCTTAAGAAAGGTGTCACCTCACTTTTTTATTCCCCACTTTTATATACTCCCTCCTGTCCAAAATAAGTGATTTTTTAATTATTTTTTTTTGGTCCAAAATAAGTGATTTTTCTAAATTTCAAGATAAATTAATTATTTTTTCCTACGTTATCCTTGGAGTAAATATGATGGAATATATGTTAAAAGTGTTTATGTGAGATAGTAAAGATTAATATAGTCAATTTTATTGTTAGTTAATGCTAAAAATAATTTTTTAATCTATATAAATATATAAAAAATTATTTATTTTGAACCGATAAAAGTATATAAATATAAATATAGATGAGTTAATATGCAAGTAGGGTCAAATGCAAGACAAGCCAACATAATGCATGTGCTGAAGTCAAAACATTTAATAGCAATCGTGAAATATCTTTAAAAAAATGACGATTAAAGTATAATATTGTCTTCACAAAGTACGATTTTTTTTATTTTTTTATTTTAAAAAGAATATTTTTCTATAAATTTCAACATATTATCGATATACATCAGCTGTTCTTCTGTACTATATAACAGTTCTCATATTTTGTCTTCTAGTAATGAAAACACTAATTCCTAATGTACAAGAATTTTCAAGGGGTACATTGAAGATAGCTTTTAAATACTATAAGGTAGGTATCCATTTTGGCTTCTTTTGTCCTGTGATATGTATTTGAATCACAATCTGCCTTGCTGTGTTTGAGGCTTCAGTCTTCGAGTGCTGAAACCTTCGGGCGTTCCTTTTCATCCAAACATTGTATACAACTGCTGCGAACGCCACTCCCAATATCATTTTTCTTGGGTTCATATTGTTTACCCTGCTAGTAACCCATTGCACTTCTACATCCCATCTTTCTATCATTCTGGTAAAGTTCAGCCAATGTAGTATTCCTTGCCGTAGCTTCCGGGAGTAAGGACATTCAAAATATAAATGGTCATATGTCTCTACAATGTCTCTTCCACAAAGTACGCATGATTGGTCAGTGTGAATACCCCATTTTGCTAGCATGTCGACTGTGGCCAGTCTTCTATGCAGTGCCATCCATAGTATGAATTTCTGTTTTGGCTGCAACCCAGATACCATTAGTAGTTTTTTCCATGTAACCTTGGGATATTGCGGAGTAGATTGGATATATGCCTTCCTAATGCAATAGGTGTAATTTTGTGTGCAAGTTTGCAATGCTGTATTGTGAGTTGTCCACCATTCCTTGCTCCAAATAGCTTCCTGACTAACCAGCTAGCTTGTTTTGGTATTTCCATGATAAACACTAGGTGATTTTGGCTATAGCATGTATTTCCTTCGGTCCAAAATAAATAAATTTTTTTTCTTGTGATCCAAAATAAATGACTTTTTCATATTTCAAGAATGAATTAATTATTTTTTTCCTACATTGTCCTTAGAGTAAATAATGTTAGATTATGTATTAAAAGTGTTTATGTGAGATAGTAAAAATTAATATGGTTAATTCTATTGCTAATTAATGCTAAAAGATAAACTTTTTAATCTGTGTAAAAATATTCAAAAATCACTTATTTTGAATCAGACGGAGAATTAAGTATTTCTACGCCGATTGTTTCCCATAAGTTAATATAAGATCTTTAATCTAGATGGTACATGTACTGGAAAATATTGTTTGACCTTTCATCAAATTGTACTGATGATATGATTATCAAATCTAAAAAGGGAAAATTAAACCAGATTCACTAAAGAACTATCCCTTAAAATGAATTCACTGCAGGAAAAAACCATTACAGCTCAGTCCGTTGGAAATCTCGAATAGTTGATGACCAACAACAACTGTGAATATCATGTTAGTGTTAAAATTGTTATTTTTCAATGGTGAAGAAAAAGGGTAAAGAAATTATCCGAGTGGAAAGATTGTAAAATGTCGAAAATTTCGTCGAAAATAATATTGGTGAAAGTGTGAAAAATTACGAAATACTAATATCGTAAAAAATTTATATTTTTTTTACAGCTTTTGATCGATATAAATATTAACTGTCAGTTTAAAATTCTACGGAGAATAGTCGTTTATCTTGTAGGGGGTGGTGGGTGGGTAGTATTTTCATTGTCCAATAGTAGATTTGACGTTGATACTAGCTATATGAAACATTACTATTATACACGTAGTCATTTACCAATGAATTATTTCGTTGGACCAAACCAGAAACAGTAATATTTGTTGGGTGACTATAGCAAATAGTAATAAGGACCGCTACTATAAATAGTTAAAAAGAAAGTGGACCAAAGGTAGTTTTATACATATTAAATGAAAAATAAAAGGGAGAGGTTGGAAAGAGAGAATATAAACGGCGCACACGTTGGTGTGGGCACATGGGGGGCAATGTCTTTTACCAACATAAACTCAAACCTTCAATATACTGACTGCCCCTTCTTCACTTGTTGTTTTCAGCAATGTGGCTAGTTTTAAGAAAGACAATTTTTAAATTGCTTAACTCTCTGCTAGGTTTCTCTTTGGTCCCTTTTTCATAATTCAGAAATTTTCGAGATGACGTGGTAATTATTATTGTTTCTTAATTATAATGTGTTGTAAGAATCCAACATTTTCACGTTACCGATACTAAGACTGTTTTGTTTTGATCTAGCTCCATGTTAGCTATGACATAGCGATAATAGTAAAAGGCAGAGGTAGATTCAAGATTTTAAAAAAATAGATGTATTATTATAAAAAGGTGGATTTAGAATTTATATTTTGATGTGTTTAATTTTAGTTTGTTGTCTGATTTATCAATCGTCGTTCAAGGTTTGTTTTGCTAGCTTACGCATGACACCTGACTTTTTTTTCAGCCCAAGCATATATTTAGGTAATTTTGAAAAAATATAATATTTTTATACATAGTTTAGGGAAAGAAGTATGGGTTCATGCTAACCCATATATAAAGAGCTAGATACGCCTCCGGTAAAAGATGTGGTGGGTGATTGAGATTCCTCCCTCTAGAATCAAAAATTTCGAGTACATGTTTATCAGAAAAATATTACAATTAAATTTATAATATAATTTATAAATATGTGAATTAAATTAATCCAACAAAATAAAGAAATGAAGAACAAATCAATCAAAATAAGAGCTATCGAAGAAAATATAAGTCTGGGTTTTAGAATGTTCTGTGATCGAAAGTAAAAGGAAATTCTCGACAATACTTGAGAGAATATTAATCTTTTTTCTATTAGTCTCCCTTTTATTCTTTACAGTAGAATGTAAGCCTCCCTTTATATATACTAGAGTTATAGAGTGTATGATTCACTAATGAATTACCAAAATTAATGCTACAATAAAAGGTAATTAAAAAGTAATAAAGAATAATAAAGAGTAATAAACCCTAATAAATGATATAATAAAGACGGGAGAAATCTTGGAGTTTTCTACAACGGTCATATCTTAAATTGCTTCTTATCTGACCACAAGTTTGTATTCGATATCAACATTTTAATCAGTCACGAATTTATATTCGACGTGAACATGGTTCAATTACTGCTGAAGTGCTAATTGACACGTATTGCTTCTTAATTCACTCTGAGACTGATTTTCACCATATAAAATTCGTATCGCCAAAGTAGAGGATTTTTTGCTACTAAGCATCTTACCCGACTCTTGAGTGGACTTACTCAACACGAATATAAATTAGTCCGGCTAATGAATTATACATATTAAAATTCAAAAATTGCATACGCATTATGTAAATTATACATATTACATGTATGTATGTATGTATTGATCAGGTTGGTGGAATGGACTGAGGGCGTCCTTTTGTCTTTAGCTTTGGAGGTTCCTTCTGTCGTTGATTGATAAACAATGACATGCATGTAGACAGGCCCTAATGGAAGGGAAGGACGACAAAAACTTTTAATGCCTAATCCTATAATTTTTTCTTTGCTTTATTGTTCTCCCAATTGTTTGATTAATAATATATAGAGTCACATGGTTTTGCCTTGTAATTTAGCTGGATTGAGTTAAATCTTCATTTGATTAAGGTTGGGGAGTTAGGTGGTTGTGAATAAAGCTGTCCGTGTATTTTACAAGTCTTTCCTTTTTCTTCTTTTTTTTGCCTTCACAAAGAAACAAAATATAATAATTTAGGGGTTTTTTTCTTTCTATATTCCCTATGTTTGTGGGTCACACTAGTCTTGAAAATTATTTATAGATAGGATTTTTTAGGTTTCTCCTGTTAATTTGTCCAACAGTACATTTTAATTTGTTTTTGGTTAGCAGAGGACGGTTCAAATTCGTTCATTAGATTTTCATTATCTCTATTTTGTGTGACCACTAACAAGTTTTTAATTTGAATACTAATAAATTTCAAGTGCTTTTCATCTAAGCAATAGTGGGGTCTCTCTTGTGTGATAATGTCTAATTATGTTTATATGATATGTGTATTCTGTTATGCACTTAATAATATTCACACACAAAGAGATTTGCCTTTTAATGTGCTATGGTCATGGCAAACATGTTTCTTGGATTTCCATTAATGAAGTTATAATTATGGACAAGAATGACTAATGACATGATTACTACTTGCAATTAAACAAAAGCTTATTTAATCACAAAGAGGGGTATGTCTCTAGTTAACGGAAAGAGATGTAATAATCAGGGATTCAAATTATATGCATCAACAATCTAGAAGACTGCGCGCAACAACTACTATGCCTCAATTCCAAGCTACTTAGGATCAACAATATAATTCCTCTCTATCCATGCCAGCTCTGTGTAACCATTATGACTAAAAACATAACTCCAATTAATTAAAAATACCTGTATGGAATTTTTGTCTTCCACTGTGCCATATTTCTTCGCGAAAAGGTTGATCATTTGCATGAAATCTCAGCGAAAAAAAAGAAGAAAAAAATGAGGAAATCTTGCTCCTATTTAAATAGTATATCAAGGAGGTTATGTACCACAAATCCAAAAGTAAGATGGACAATTTGTACTTAATCCCCTACTAAATCCAAAGGACAGCATCCTCGTCATTCTACCATTCTAACAGCCGTTTCATTATCTTGAAATTCGTATGTATGTTAAAACCATGTGTTATCAGTTAAGGATAATAGCAAATAACAGATGAAAAACTTAAACTATACATTAATAGAACCCTCTGGACACTTTAAAATTTAAATCATCTAATTAGCAAGAAGTTCAAAATCCAGCACAATGTTAGGATATTTTAAGTGCAAAATGTAGATTTTCTCTTACACTTTTTGCCTGGGGAACAGGAATATAGTCAAACTCTAGTTTTTATATCCAGTTCAGAATAACGCATGCATATGTGCATGTGCTTTAGCAGGTCCAGCATGTGGCAACTAAAACTATACAGCTAGAGATGGAAAGAAACATAGTCAACTTTACACAGGCAAATGAGGCTACCCTTCATGCCATCAACAGGTACCTCAAAAAAGGAAATAAAACATGCATGGTTTAGATTCCAACAGAAACCTTGGGATTGGTCTTCTTGAGATGACTGACTATTTCTATCTGGATCTCCTTTGGTGGTAGGGATGTGTGAGCAGGAACGTCGAATGGGAAGGGGAGATGAAAAGACAAAGGAATGAGAAGCATAAAATACACATTTTGTACAACAACATACTCAATATGATCCCACTAGTGGGGTATGGGAATGGTGAGGTTTATGCAGACTGTATTTCTACCATGTGTGATCCCACTAGTGAGGTCTGGGGAGGGTGAAGTTTACACAGACCTATACAATTGAGCTAATTTTTTCTATTTCTTGAATTACACTTAACGACGTAGGAATTATTTCAATCTCCACTATTTTCTATTTTAGGCCAACCTTGATCGGCTTGAGACTTCACAAATTCAACTAAAAGTTTAATTTCATCATCTTGCAATCGAGGACCAAAGGTGCATTGACCCCTCGGTGTACAATTCTGACCAAACCCCTGCAAAGCCAGACAGCGCATTATGGTCCACCACATAGCAGCATAAAGATAAACATGGTTCTGAACAGTCTGAACTTACTGGCATTCTCCCTTTGCCATAGTAAGTGATGCGATAGATCTCCTCTTCCGTGTCAGCTCCATTTCTATAAAGAAAAGTAGCTAGTTCAAAGATGGCCATGTTTTTTTCCATAATGATATGACAAGTTGCAACTAAACTATGCATAAAAACAATTGACAACAAACAGAATATTATACACAGCACGACAATAAGTCCTCAAAGCTGAGATGAAATAACCTATTATCTATAAAGATTGGTTTTCGTCAAACCATAATGTGGATTCAAAAGTTTAACAACACAACAAAATAACATGAGTGATTTTAATCTTAGCTAACGTATGTAATAGAAATTAGTTTGCTGCACATTCGATAGTTCTGGTTGAACGAACATTTTGATATTCAGTTTACCTCTTATCCATATGTTTTCCTCAGAAGAGTTGACATTTTCAACCAAATCATATGTTCAGAAAATTTGACCTGCTAAGCTTTAGAAGGGGATGGCAAAGGGGAGGGTAAGGGGGGAAATTATCTTCAGCAAACCAACAAAGAGCCTTTCATTTAGAGCCATTTAAAACAAAAAAGTAAATGGTGTAGACGGGCACATTTTGTGAAAACGGAAGAAGCATATAAACTCTTCACATTCTGAACTTTCAGTTGCTGTGAATATCTAATATATTTAGTTACCATCAGTTGTTCCGGGTACAGAAAATTAGACCAAGAAGCTGACATGTAAAGTCACAAGTATGTTTATACCTTTTCTTTTGAAATAGGTAACAGTAAAGTGTGGTAATACTTTTACTAGTGTAAAAATTTAAGCATCCTTTCTTTGAACTTCTGGTTTCAATTTAGACATGTAAAGTTCTAAGGAACCACGACATGGAGTACAACTTAAAATAGAATCTTATGGATAGATTTTAATATTTTACCTTTCTAGATCCTTCAAGAAGAGTGTCGCACCCTAACATGAAAAAGGAAAAATAATTAAGGTGAGCTGCAAAATCTTTGACGATTATTGGGATCATGAGGCAAGTAATACTCACAGGCTGGATTATATTTCCACCTGCATAATGACATCCAATGCAAGCTTTACTAAACAAAGCAGCTCCCTTTTGTACTTCTATTGTTTGTCCAACTGAGACTGCAAATAAAAATACAACAAAATAAAGGAGAGAAGAGAGCCGAGAAGCAGGTAAACGATGGATAATGTTTCAAGATTAAAAGGCCAGTACTGAATTTCAACTGCAAGCACATTGACGACAAGGGATTACTTCTTGCGACCTACATCAAATGTGGAATCAGCCTAGCTCTAATTTTCCAGTACATCAATGTCAAATAAGGAAATGCAATCAAGTCACCTTCAAAAGGGACCTCCAGAAAGTAGAGACTACTAAGACTGTAGCCGCCATAAAAAATATTATATTTACTGACCGGTGCCTGTAGTTTATGTAAAACATAACCAGAACATCTTAGGCAACCTTCTCATTTTGTCCTCCTGTGAGCTTCCTGCATCCTCCATCAGGTGTGCTCATTTCTAATATTGGATAAAAATTTAATTTCTTCTTGACATGGCTAACATGGTCAAACTTTTGCGACAATTTTCATGTGGATTGGTTTGAGTTGGGATGCTCAATGGTTGCAATCTGTGTCTTGTATGGGTTATATAACAGGCAAGTGTTTACTGATGTTTTTCTACAAATAGAATAAATAAGAACGTTTCAAGTGTTGAGACAAGAGGGGTTGCTCTGATGGTAAGCAACCCCCACTTCCAACCGAGAGGTTGTGAGTTCGAGTCTCCCCAAGAGCAAGGTGGGAAGTTCTTGGAGGCAAGGATGCCGGGGGTCTATTTGGAAACAGTCTCTCTACCTCAGGGTAGAGGTAAGCTCTGTGTACACACTACCCTCCCCACACCCCACTATGTGAGATTACACTGGGTTGTCGTTGTTGTTGTTGTTGTTTCAAGTGTTGGAAGAACATTCACCAACTTATGAGCATGCTAGCTACATGGGTTCCCTGTTCGTAACTAACTATTTTCCTCTCTTTTTGCTATGTCATCCACTAAACTAGCCGCGCTTTACTTGTGCTTTGTGCTAAAGCATCAACAGACCAAAATGTTTATTATTGATTTTGCCTTTGATAACACTGGCATATAACTATAGTCTCCATAATATGATCTTGAACAAGCCTCACCACTTGAGCTACCTTTTTTTTTAAGTTAGACCTAAAGCTCATTTTCTCAACAGCATGCCCTGCTGCTGGCATAGATATGACATTGAAGTATGCAAGCACTTGAGAAAGGAGATCAAAGAACTAATTCATTAGGGCTTTTTAGCATATGTTATGGTAAGAGACAAGAAACAATTTGCTTCACCAAGTAGACAAGATGAGGTTCAGCCAAATGAGAAATAACTATGCTAAGCATAGGCGAAAATTGTAAGTTCACTTGTAGCCGTTTTTAGCTTTAATGTTAGTTATTACTCTGCTGTCATAAGACGAGTTGTCTGCAAGACCAAGTTTACGAGCACAGGCTAGATATACACTTTAACTATTATCCAAACCAGTAACAGGTTATTTGAACTGTCAATCATGGATCTCATAGGGGCTTGAATTAGTGTATGTTTCCCCATAGGTCGAACAGGCAAAATGACCAAACTACTAACCGGAAAAGATCACACAAAAGAACAATTATATCAGATATGAGTATTTCGTAATGGAGTGAAGGGCAAACCAGGCTACTCTTCAGACAAACCATAGCCAATGTCCCATTTCATGCTCCTTCCAAAACCTATGCTTTAAGCCCAAGTTGATATTGCCGCAAAACAATATGTTAGAGCTATAAGGCAATTTGCTATATGGATTATTTTTGGAAATAATCATTTTATCAAACACAACTTAAGAGGGATAAGGCCGTGGACTATTGGGCGAAATCCATGCAATATGTGCATCAAGCTATCATCTCCTTGGCGCACCGAGTACGTCAAGTTGAGACATCATTGTTTATGTGCACCGCACGTCAACTTAAGCTACCATATCCTCCATGCACCATAGGCGTTGGATCAAGATTTCATCTCCTTCATGCATCATGCTTGTCCGCGCACTTGATGTGTGAGTTGAGGTTCTTCGCAAAGGCTTGCATAGCAAGCCAATCACCTTCTTATTGCATCATAGCGTGTGAAACAATAAAATCAGGCAAATCCCTTAAGTGGTTGGGTTGTGTCACCTTGTCAAGTATGCACCAATCTCACACAAATCACACACTACAATGGGTTGCATCAATTGACGTAATTTCCAGACTGGATAAATCTAACAGCTGAGTTTCATAATTGTAAGTCGCTTTATGAGCAGTTTTAAGAGTTGCGAGTGCATCATCGGAAACAGATCTCGGATGCATGATAACAGAACTGCAGGACAAACAAACGCGCTTAGACATTTCTTTGCCGAAAGGTCTACCATGCAGGGAAATAGGTAGATTCTCAACTTTATCTAATGTTAGTTCGGCAATGCAGTAAAACAATCTCCAGTGGAGCTCAGGACAAGATGTTATCATGCTAGATCCAATGGTAACTTCCCAAATTACTGTGAATGCACCGCTACTTCAAGTTGATAGTAAAAGAAAGCTTTCTAATAAACATGCAAAATGAATGGCTTAATCACATCGCCGTATAAATACTTTTGCAGAGACAGGATGTCAAAAGGTTAGAAGAGGACTGCACAGAAGTCGAGAAGAATCAGGGGAGCCATTATTAAGGAACGGATAAGGAGTAAAATCTTTCTCAAAGAAAGCTCTGTAGATCAAAGCAGTGCAGCTGTGATTACACCCTAATAATGACTGTTCTAATTCCATCAATGTTCAGTAAGTAGGGATGACTTTAAGCTATTAAGCCTGCTTATACAAACTAAGAGCCCGTTTGGACATAATAAAATTTTCCCTTTTTCCAAAAAAATTTCACTTTTTTCCGAAATCAGCATTTGTTCATAAAATTTTCAATTTTCACTTGAAGATGCATTTTGAAAATTTTCGAAAAATTTGAAAACCTTCAAAAAGCTATTTTTCAAAATTTTCATTCAAATCACTCACAAAACTTCAAAAACAACCCATAATTATATTCATATCCAAACACAACTCTAAATTTCAAATACCATCCACTTGAAAAAAAATTCGCCCTATTTTGGAATTTTATAATTCTTATATCCAAAACGCCCACTAAGGTTGCACCTAGAGTGCCTTATATCTGGTTTAAGAAAAGGTTCTACATATACTTCTTGTGAGAAAGCACGGGAGAAGAATATAACTGAGATTAAACATAATACAATGAGCCCTATATATAATATTAATAACCTAGAGTTCTACTATAACTAGAGTTCTACTATATTTACATATCTAACACTCCCCCTCAAGCTGGTGCATATAAATCATATGTACCGAGCTTGTTACATATGTAGTTTAACATCGAACCCAGGTTTCTAGACCCGAAAGCATCGATTCCCAAAGACATCGTTGAAAATTTGCTGAAACAGATGAAGGAAAACTGTATTTTTTTTTTTGCCGGAAAATCACTGTAGATGCCGGAAAAACTTCAAAGTTGTCGGAATTGAAAAGTAAAAACATGAGTAGGCTCGGAATTTGAGGGCGATGATACTGTCCTGAAGAAACTTTTTGAAATTCTGGCCGGAAAGTCTCTGTAGCTGCCGGAAAAGTCGCCGGAAAAACTGAAAGTTGTCGGAATCGAACGGAACAAGGATGGGTAGGGTCGGAAATTAAGGCCGACCAAACTGTCCTTCTGGAGCGAAGCCAAAAACTGGCCGGAAGCAGCCCCGCGCGCCGGCGCATGGTCTGACGCGCCGACAGCTGTGGCGGCGCGTGACGGGGAGTCTGCCGGAGAAATTTCTGGGGTTTGGTCGGAATTCTATTCCGAGTCTTGTGGTGGTGTTGGTTTTTGCACAACACTGATAATTAGTGACTTTGACGTAATTAGTCACTTAGGTCACCGGAAAATTGCACGGTGACCGAGTTATTTCTTCCCGGATGTCGTTGGTATGACGCACAACGATAATTATCTCACCAAAGCTCTGATACCATGTGAGAAAGCACGGGAGAAGAATATAACTGAGATTAAACATAATACAATGAGCCCTATATATAATACTAATAACCTAGAGTTCTACTATAACTAGAGTTCTACTATATTTACATATCTAACACTTCTATTGATTGGGCAGTTTGTCACCACTGATTATCCACAGCTAAGCTAGTAGCATCAAACCACCTATAAAAACTTGCTTAATAGGAAAATGTGAATTGGAGTGGTGCCATAAGAGTGGAAAATATATAGGATTTTCTGCAACTCAAATAGGCTCATTCCGCGGTACTAAACAATAAATATGATTGGCAAAAAGATATATAAACTATTAAGAAAATCATTATGAACGAAGTTGTTACTTTGTTCTCGCATTACATATATATTTTATTTTTTTCTTTAGTGTGCTTTGCGCTTAAAGCCCAAAAGACCTGGAGCAGTAGAGCACTTTTTATTGCTTTTCGCCTTTGACAACACTGTTGGGATCATCCCTTGAAGTAAATTCATCCCTTGAAGTAAATAATACTCCCCTTAGACGTGTTTCCTTTGGTCCCTAATGGTAACCCCTACTTCGAGATTGACTGGTGAAACAATAAGACAAGGCACAAGAAATGATTCTGTGTCCAGCTATACAGCTAGTCGTTCCAAAATAATAATACATGCAAGATGGATAGCAAATAATGAGAAACTAGGTTCTCAAGAAAGAGAGATGAATATTTCTTTCAATAAGAGTGCATATAAATCCACTAGGAGTGGCAAATGGGCGGGTCGAGTCGATATAGTTCGGGTCGAAAGTGGGTAATAAAAACATGGATAAATTATCCGACCCAACTAATATTTAATATAGATAAAAAACGGGTTAAATGGCGGATCATATGGGTAACCATATTATCCATGACTTCTTGCATATGATCTTTTTGGGGAGAATTCCTAATTTCCCTAACTTGAGGCACCCCCAATTTGAGGCTTTACAAATGTAAAAGTTAGACCCATTGGTTATCCATTAGTTACTCACTGTTATCCATTTTCTAAATGGATAATATGGTTCTTATCCATATTTGACCTGTTTTTAAAAAATTCATCATCCAATCCATTTTTTAATGGATAATATGGGTGGTTAAGTGTTTTTTTTTAACAATTTTGCCACCCCTAATATCCACTAATGACAAAGAAAACTTCCCTTTTTTCTAGGAAGAGACATCAGACAAGCACCAATCGAAAATACTCCACCAAGAACTATTATATGATAACACTATGAGCCAAATGAGCATCCTACAGAAGGATAAATGAGATACCACACAAAAGCACAATACTAGTCGTGGAGCCAGGATGAAAGCTAAGCAAGCATGCATTTTTATAACTAACGGATATCCAGAGATTAATTGAACTAACATGGATTTTCATGCTACCACTTAATAAAATAATGAAGACTCTCAATTTCAGAAGGTTTAGTGTTATATCACATGCAATCAGGAGAAGAAAAGATTTCCTTTCAAGGTAATGAAAAGTAATTGGTGACAATAAGCTAAATGGTCAATTGCTCTCTTTGTTGATCCAATTAGGGAATTTCGGAAAAGAAAGAAAGGTAATCCAACTCCTTAACTGAAATGGAAATCAACAGAACAAAATGTACATCTGACCCTAAAATTTGTTTTCGTCTGACAATTTCCACTTAGATTCTCCATTAGCTCTTCTAATTATAGCACAAAAACTTAGATACTCTCTAATCGTGAAGCAAATAGAGTATTTCCAATTCAACCTTTCTTCTTATGTTTCCTCTAAATTAAATTCCAGGTCCTATGGCCAAGATCATGCAAAAGACGAGACCTTGAAAGCTTTATCCCTTTTCTCTTATTATTAATTTTTTGTTTTGTTGAAGCTTTCAGAAAGAGAATGCCTAGCTCTCTGACACAGTAGGTTTAATTTTTAATGCAGCTTTCCCATTTTTACTCTACTCGCCGAGGGTCGATTGGAAGCAGCCTCTCTGCCTTTCGGGCAGGGGTAAGGCTCGTCTACATATTACCCTCCCCAGACCCCACCTGGTGGGAGTATACTGGGTAGTTGTTGTTGTTGTTGTTGTTGTTGTTGTTTTGTTGAAGCTTTCCTTTTACCTTTTAACTGTGCTGGTAGACAGGAATTAAAAAGAAAGGTCACTCAGAAAATAAAATAATAACGAAGCAGAGTTTGTGAGTAAACAAAAATATAAACAGCACATAATTTTGCAATATGTTGAAACAATATCAAGAATCATAACAATGAGACGACGACGACGACGGCGACAACAACAACCCAGTAAAATCCCACAAGTGAGATCTGGGGAGAGTGGAGTGCACGCATACCTTACTCCTACCCTAAGGGGTAGAGATGTTGTTTCCGATAGACCCCCGGCTCAATCAGACGAAAAAGATAATATATCAGTACAAACAGCGGAAAGCATAAAAATAATAATAGAATCAAAAGTACCAGAAACTAGATGAAAACCAATAACAGTAGCACGTAAGAAAGGCTCGGTACTATGAAAAGTTAAAGAGAAGTGTGGACACAACAATAACCACTAGCACTCTAAGATACAACCTTATCAGACTAGCCTCTCACCCCGAGCGGCTAGTCTGATAAGTGTGGACACAACAATAACCACTAGCACTCTAGGATACAACCTTATCAGACTAGCCTCTCACCCGGAGCGGAGCAGCAAAGAGCTCCGCTACCCCCTATCGTACAACTCTAATGCTAGACGATCATAAGAGAATATCAAATATTTGAGTTGCAATATTTTAGTATCTTACTATATGCAACTTTTAAGCAAGAAAAACAAAATGCTAAGAGGAAAAAAACAGTAAGCACTATTACCTGGGGGATTGACAATGGGAGAAAAAGCTATAAGGGCAGTCATTAGAGGTGGAGCTAAATTCTTCAGCAATTTCACCTCATATGAGTACTTATTCTTCTTTTCGCCAAATAGGTTGTCTCCTTCATACACATTTCTCTTCTGTAAACGATTAGGAGTAATAAAAAGCTGCTTAATTATATACCCTAAGATACAAAGAAGAAGAAAAATAAAGAAACACATTGCATTTTTCTTTTTTGCAGTTTTATTAGGGTTTGACAGATTGTACCTTAGTTTGTGTTGCCAAGAATTTTATGGAACAGCTCTGGTCGAGGCAAGCGGGCGACATGGAGAAGACTCGCATTTTTCCTTTGGCTTTCTGATGGGAGGAGGCTTCTTCTTCTGCGGACAGTGGATTTTTGCAGAGTGATTTTGGATTGAGTAAATTGCATATCTGGTACGTAATGTTTTGGGAGAGTTTAATTTGGTCCGTAAATGTTTCATTTATCTTAATTCCGTCCTTATGTTCTGAATTGAAGAAATATCATGTGCCTTTTCCCTCCTTTTTTTTAAGTTAAGTTAAATTTTTAAAGCTTCTATTTATTTTTTTATTCTTTTTTGATGAAAACATAAGAAGTACATTTACATCTAGAGATACTTATTTAACTTATACGTACGAAGTATAACAATTGAACCGACAACATATTTTGAGATGTTATTATTTAATTTATTTCTCGAGAAAAATTACAATAAGTGAAGGAGGGGTAACAAAAATTATTAATCAACCTATAAACCAAGGGGCTAGGCATGTAGAAGTGTGTTATAAAGTAAATATAACCTCTGAAGGATTTACGAAGTTACTTATTAGAGTCCGGAGAAAAAAATCCAAGAAACAAATTTGCTGCTCGAGAAAATTAGGAAACAACATAAAATCTAGGTCATTTTAAATTTTCAAAAATTAAAACCACCGGATTTCTGCTATCTAATAATTTATTAGCCTTGGTAGATCTTGTCAAGATAGGTAAACATTAAAACCGTTTACGTTAGAAAAAAAAAGGTTGATATGATGCCAGGTAAACCGTATAGAAGTTTCAAGTAAATTAAAATCAATCTTAAACTAACACTTGATCATTTAGCTTTAGTTGTAATATCTTTTTCCTCAATCTTTTTTCGGATGTCCTTAGTCTAACGCTTGAATTAATTTGTAGGCGATTTACTTCTCCCGTATGATTCGAACCTACAAACTTAGAGACGTTAAAGATAAATAATGCGTGAGCAATCATCTCTTATTTTAACGAGATACATACGCATTAAATAATGAAAGTATACTCCTATCCTCCCTTTTACATTGTAAGGTGCATAAATAAAACTTTAAACTATATATGAAATGGATGATTTCCTTTCATCGTTTGTTATTAACGCTGAAATCAGTATGATTGATAAACTTATTAGCTTGTACCTAAAGATATGAGCTAACTCTTATACCTATGTTCAGTAATTAATCTTCGTGCATGGCAAGGTAACTCCGTCAAATTTAGCAAAAAGAAAAATTAAATATAAACAGTTATTGACTACATAACTCTCAGTAGTTCATAACCCTGCTGTATATGTATGCACCCGTCATGTACTTTACTCATAATAAAGAGGTTATAATAAAGAAGATATTCTCAGTGATTTCTTTAACTCCTCAGTGTATATATTTCCCATTTTGTGCATAAAATGCAACATATAAATAGATTACATAATTATTCTCAATGCAAATTAAACCAGCTTGTACTTGTATTGGATGATTCCTCTTAATCAGCACTATCTATTAAGTCATAAGAAGGATACAAAGATGTTTTCTTTCTGAAAGTCTACCATTAAATTAGATATCAAAGCCCTTACGTCTAACCTAGCTAGAGAGAAACAAATGGTTTTTCTTTTCAAGAGGACAAATCAAACTCATACTTTATCATCTTAGTTATCCCAAAAGAACAAACATCTTCTCAATCTGCATAATATTAGTTTCTTTTAAGGTGAATTACATTAAACAAGAAGTGAATACACAAACTTTGAATGAAATGCTTCAGCAGGAATTAAACAAATAATGTATTAGGGGATAAATTAAAAGGCGCAGCATGTTTAACAGTACTTCTGGATGATATTTAAAAAAAGACATGAGATTGTACATTTAGTAAAACAGCACTATAGTACTGATTATTTGATAACAATCTCCAAATTAAAACCATAAAAACTACTGTGATAATATCTCATGAAAACCAAACCTCCCAACGTTTCAAATAACAAAGAAACTAGTACTATGTCATATGCTGTAGCCATATTACATGTTTTTGGACTCATCATCCGAGTCCTCAACGATGACAACATCTTTTTTTGTACTGGTTCCGATCCCGTCTGCCGCTGCTGAATCCTTGTTCTGAATAACCTCGACGTCAATGTTCTTCATCTTTGCTTGTTTCGCCTGCAAAATATTAATATCAAAAGTTGCGTTAGATAGGGTATATACAAAGAAAGTCTTGAAGGAAATTGGAGCAGGGGTATAACAGTATTTTAACTGAGAGTTTTCGGTAAAAAACTAGGTTGACAAGTGTCTCCCTTCTGTCACCCCACCCCCACCCCCACCCCACCCAACAACAGTAACAACAACGTTCTGTATCGCCACGACTCATGAATTCGTAGAACATATCGACATACAAAAAAGAAGATCGAAAAATCCTTCACAAAATGAGGCATGATATATCTTTTTATTTCTACAAAGAAAAAAGCGATCAATCTTCTGATCAAATTAAGATTAGAGTGAAATGAAAGCAGAAATTAAAGTGTTTATATAGCTAGACCTGGTCCATAGCACAATCAACAAGTCGCAAAATGATTTCTTGCTCCTCTTTAGCAAGACGAGGGGTAAGCCTAGCCAGAATCTTCATGTCACGAAACCTCAAATAATGCTTCTTACGAGGAGGACCTACGCGGCTAGAAGAGCTAGCAACATTCTGTGGCCGATCAGCTTTTGGTTTTGGTTTGCCCACAACATTTGATTCTCTAGATGCTACAGAACCAGCAGCAGCAGCAGCAGCTTGTTGTGGTTGCATGATAATTGGTAACTTTGGAGCAACATTAATCGGAAGAGGACTTGAGTCTGTTGATACAGCAACAGAACCACAACCCTGCTGCTGTTGTTGCCGCTGCTGCTGCAGATAAATGGGATTATATGGCAAAAACACTTTCCTATGAGAAGTTCCTTTTTTCCAGCCATGTCCCAGATGACCCTTTGAATGACCAGCAAGACCTTGGCTTGAATCAAAGTATTTTAAACAAATAACACATTGGTAAAACAAGCTACCTCCAATTCCACCGGCCTGCATTTTCTAGAGAGAAAACTTCTGAATTTTGAGGGATATGTTGCTGCTCAGCGAATGAGGAGTATATAAAGGGGTGGGGGGGTGTAATTAAAAGAGGGAGGTTACTAGGGCAGGGGGGAGTTGGGGTTTTGAGACAACTCAGCTTTTACTGAGATGCTTGGATGTATTAGAAGATTTGTTGACTGTTTTATTTATTTATTTGTTTGGCATAGTGAGCATTTATTATTCATGATAAGAATAAATAGGTTTATAAACTACTCGTAATTATTACAGATAGGAACTCAGTAAATATTTAGTCCTATTTATTTTTGTGCTTGATGTGTTCATTGTATCATCATGAGCTAAAATATTTCTTTTTGAAACGATAGTATATCGACTTGGACAAGGCGTATGACAAGGTCCTAAGGGAGGTGCAATGGAGGTGCTTGGAGGCGAAGAGCGTGCCAGAAGCATACATCAGAGTAATTAAGGATATGTACGATGGAGCTAAGACTAGGGTTAGGACGGTGGGTGGCGACTCAGACCATTTTCCAGTGGTTATGGGGCTCCATCAAGGATCGGTGCTTACCCCTCTCTTGTTTGCCTTGGTGATGGATGCTCTAACCCGACATATTCAAGGAAATGTGCCTTGGTGTATGCTATTTGCTGATGACATAGTCTTGATATACGAGACGAGGGTTGGTGTTAATGAGAGGTTAGAGGTATGGAGACAAACTCTCAAGTCTAAGGGTTTCAAAATAAGCAGATCTAAGACAGAATACCTGGAGTGCAAGTTTAGCGCTGAGCCGAGCGAAGTAGGCAAAGACGTGATGATTGGATCTCAAGCCGTCGCCAAGAGGGACAGTGTCAGATATCTTGGGTCGGTGATTCAGGGGGGCGGAGAGATTGACGGGGCCGTCACTCATCGTATAGGAGCGGGGTGGTCAAAGTGGAGGCTTGCATCAGGAGTCCTGTGTGACAAGAAAGTTCCACAGAAACTCAAGGGAAAATTTTTATAGAGTTGTGGTTAGACCTGCCATGTTGTATGGGGCGGAGTGTTGGCCAGTGAAGAACTCTCATGTTCAGAGAATGAAGGTTGCGGAGATTAGGATACTTAGGTGGATGTGCGGGCTCACCATGTTAGATAAGATTAAGAATGAAGTTATTCAAGAGAATGTGGGGTGGCCCCGGTGGATGAGAAGATGCGAGAAGCGAGGCTGAGGTGGTTCGGGCATGTGCGGAGGAGAAGTCCTGATGCCCCGGTGAGGAGTTGTGAGCGGCTGGCGATAGTCGGCGTTCGGCGAGGCAAAGGGAGGCCTAAGAGGTATTGGGGAGAGGTGATTAGGCATGACATGACTAGAATGCGGGTTTTTGAGGACATGGCCCTTGATAGGAAAGTCTGGAGGTCTAGTATCAGGGTTGTAGGATAGGAGCCCCTAGGGGTTTTGTACTCCTCACCCGGGGCTGGGTGAGGCTTGGCAGGGCTATCTATAGATGATTTGTGTATTGGATTGTGTCTCCCTTATGGTAGTTATTTGTTGTTGTTATTGTTGTCTGATATTATTGCATGCTATTTTATGTTTCTTATGTTTAGATAATTATTCACGATATTTCTGTTGAAATTACTAATGCTCTTTTGTCTTTGTTTGTTTTTGTTGTTCCTTTCCTTCACTAAGCCGAGGGTCGATTGGAAACAACCTCTCTGCCCTTTCGGGATAGAGGTAAAGCATGTCTACATATTACCCTCCCCAGACTCCACTTTGTGGGACTATATTGGATAGTTGTTGTTGATGTTTGTTGTTGAAATGAGAGTATAGCTCTAATTTTACAATATTAGTGCTCTCTATTTTTTCTTAACCTCCTAGGTCCTAGCTCGGTGGATTGTTGAATAAATTTTTTTTTTACAAAAAAACAATGAATGAGAGGCGTTATATCGTATATCTTATATTATGGATCCTATGAATATGAAGAACGAAAAATCATTTTTCTTTTGCCGTAATGGAAAAAGCTAGAAGCAGCAATTGAAAATAAAGTGTCATCATTAATAGCATGTAATAACAAATTCTTAATTTGAGCCAATATGTCTAATTCTAAATGTAGGATTTTAATTCTTATCTAAGTTATTAAGCAAACGTGCATGACAGGTTGATGAGAGCGTGTCAAAAGAAAAGAATTTACATAAGCTGATGAACTTTTGTAAAAATTAGACTTACTTTGAAAAGGGAGAACAAAAATTAGGCACAAGTTTGCATTATACACTTACATATTTTCGACGAGTTAGACGATGATACTTAACCCAAGGAACAAATACGTGTTGATCAACCAAAACAAACAACATTTGTCATGGTTTTGAGCAAGGTGCACATGAGTTTGATTGGTTTAGTTTTTATCAAAATTAAACTAAATTAACTATATCAATTTAAGATAAGAGGGGTTGTTCTGATGGTAAGCAACCCCCACTTCCAACCGAGAGGTTGTGAGTTTGAGTCTCCCCAAGAGTAAGGTGGGAAAATTCTTGGAGGGAAGGATGCCGAGGGTCTATTTTGGAAACAGCCTCTCTACCCAAGGGTAGGGGTAAGGTCCGCGTACATACTATTCTCCCCAGACTCCACTAAGTGAAATTATACTGGGTTGTTGTTGTTGTTGTTGTTGTTGTTAACTATATCAATTTGATTGGTTTAATTTTGTTTGTTTTTTTGAATGTTTTTTATTATATAAATATTATTTTAATTTTATTTTTGTTAAAGTTACATATAAAGTTTTGATAAGTGAATATATATATATATATATATATATATATAGTAAGAAAAATTTAAAACTAACAAACATATGATCTATTAAAATATTTCTATGGGAGAATTTTTTTAGTAACATTTGCTAGTTATTTTTTTAATTATCTAACAATAATTTTTCGTTGACTTAAGCTTTCATGGTTATTGAATTTAATAATTAAAAACAAAAATCAATTATAAACCTAAATAATGATGTGTCTATTCAATTTTAGAATTATCGATAGAAGACGATTTCAAATTCGAAAAGATATAAAAGTTTAATAGATCTTGACCTATGAATATAAAAGAACAAAGAGATTGACGAATTTCTATACTTAATAAGATAGTATAATACAAACATTATTCAACGTAAATAATAATAAGTACACTTTATAGTACTATTAAATATTATATTCCACAAGAAGATCACAAATATTTTTTGATATTTTTAAAAAAAATTTTAATATAAATTTTTAGGAGTATACATAAAAATAATATATTTATATATCCGTTTGGTTGGAATTTTTCTTTACGTAATATCAAACCTAATTGACTTTTTTAATTAATTTAATATAACTTTTCGGTTTAATGCTATTTTCTGAAAAATTCTAATCTTGAGTTGATGAATCCACATCCTATATCATTGATTTCAAAAATTAATTAATAACCTGATATGATGAGTTGGATTTACTAAATCTTGTTAATTTCTTTCAACCTTATCAAGTTCTACTTGGAGAACTTTTGTTTTTTTATTCTTTAAATAATTTAATGAGATTCAGCAGTAACGAGAGTTAGGCGAACCCCGATATAATCATGCATTTTACCATCCAAAAGCTCAAATGTTAAGGAAGATGACGTAATGTTGGGTTTAAGCTTCTAAGAATGGAAAATGAAGGGAAAAAATGAAATTTTAATCTTTTTCCTTATAACATTATCGCTACCCTTAATCCACATACATATACAAAGAAACTTTTTTAAACACTAGAAGGATGAATTGTGAAGACTGGATCGCGACCCTTAGATATTGCTGTATATATAAATTATGGGAGTGAATTCCCTATAGACTGAGTGAGAAACAGTAGTTGGTCAGCAGTTACTCTATTTGTAAAATGTTATGTTATTACATGAAAAGAAGTTTATTTATAAAAAAAAATTATCGCTCGGCTTCGACTCTGATCAAATTATTGAGATTTGGATTCGGTCAAATGAGTGATTGATCAATTTTTTGAACCAAATTTACTTGTTAATATTAACACAATATTTGGCGGTTTACATAAATGGTCGTTTTACAAAATAGCCATTTTGAGTTGCAACCTTACATGAAGAATTGTAACTCTTCAGTATAGCACAATGTTTTTGGCGATTAATACATGAACTCTCCCTCAGATTTTCCTTACGAAAATTCTGATTTCTCCTTCTTCTTTCTGCATTCTTTTAACAGAAAAGAAAGCAGTAAGTATGATTTTCTAATGTTCTTTGCATTCGTTGTCACTAGAGTTTGAATTACTTCTACACCGGTGAGGTTAGCCGTTTTATTCTGGGAGGAAATAATTTTAAATCTCGAGTACTAAGAGGGGATTAGGTTCATCAAGGAAATATTATGAATTCAATGGGCTCGAAATCATTCTGTTCTTCTGCATTTCTAGTTTGATATCGTTTCTTATTTTGATTATATTTTCGAATACAAATTACTAATAATATCAATGTGAAAATTAGGGTGTTAGTGGATATTTAAAATTAACTAAGTCAACCTAACCATATCATACCTAATTTATTTTTAGGTTTCTTTTAATAAAATCGTAGGTTTTTATATAATTCTATAATTGCATTGATAATTAGGATAGGTTTTTAATTTTATGAAAATAAATAAAAAAATATCGAACCGTATCCAATAAATTTACAATGTAGCAATATATTTATATATTAATTTTAAAATAATAAAGAACTAACAAAAATTTTGTGCTTTAGAATTATGATACAATTACAAGCCGACAAGTAATTAAACTCAATATTCTAATTCCCAAACCTATTATGCTACTGCTATTGAAACTAAATTATTTCCAGCATGTTCACTACCAAGAAAAAAGGTATTGTAGCGATTTTCAGTAGCAACTATAATGTATATATATGTTTCCTTTCACATGATTTTGATTTATCTTTTTGAATATTTGATCTACTATAAACATTATTCGTGAAGTTAAGCTTAGTTTTATTTTTTCACTCGTGTGATTATATTTTTTATTGTATTTTTCTTATTATTTTTACGTTGTAGAATAGTGGATGGATTTGTACTATGGTCATCTTTCATGTTTTCTTAATCACTTTTTAAATAGTAATAATATTTAGAGAGTTGTGTTAAGTCCTACCTTTTTATTATATTTTACTTTTAATAGTGACTTTTATATGATATTTTTAAAAAAATACCGAAAATTAATCGAACCGCATCGATACCGAAGAGAAACCGATATGATTGGGATAATTTCGAAAAATCTTATTTTAATTATACATAGTAAAATATTAAAAAAAAATATATAATACAAAATTTATAAAATAATCAGCCAAATCTAACCATTGACGCCCTAGTCAAAACGAACGAAGAGCTTACAGATATTAGTATTTAAAGCTCTAAGATATATAATTTTGGGATGCCACCTTCTGACGTTTAAATTTGAACAAGTGAAGTTGCATTTTTTTCATTTGTTCTTTTGTAATGACAAGACGATATCTAAATGTGTCTAACTAGTGATGATTAATGAAGGATGTGGTTTACTCGCTTGACTAATAAATTGGCAACTATGTGTTTTTATGAGATATTGATACAATTGTTATATATCCTGCGTGGAGTCATCTCAGTAGTTTGGATTGAGACATTGTTGTATAATTGGTCGACATAGATTTAGAAATCTGTTCTTGGTGTCTATATGTTGCTTAGCGTTCATAAGCTAGCTATTTAGATGTTAGTTGTTGATACGAGTAATGATGCTCTGTATATAATATCAATGTTTTCATCAATGTTTTTTATCCTTCCTTGGTTGATTATTCGATTTTCGTAAAAATTATGGATTCTCGGCCAACTTTCTTCCCTTCTCCTACATTCGATAGCCCAGTGCCAAACTAATGAAATCTAATTCAAAAATCAGACAACTCGCTAAAAAGAACGAGTATACATTACTCTTTTTTCCTCAATATAAAACTAAAAAAAATTAAACTAGTAATTATTGGATCACCATTTTTGAGAAATTAAAGTACTTGTAACAGACTGAAAGATAAAATAAACAACTGACATGTTTTCCAAAGATAGTCAACATCACCCATTACACTCGGACACAAAAGGAAAAGAAAAGGACAACAGAAGCAATAGTAAAACAACAAAAGGACTCAAAACATAAAACCCTAAACCAAAGCCAAATGTCAACAAACATAAGACAACAATAACGAAACAGCAAAGCGTCCAACCATGACATGGACCCTCAAAACCTAAAGCCTAAGCTCTAAGTCAAGCTCTTCAACCTTCTTCTTCCCATTAGTCTTCTCAGCAGCAATAGTAATACTGGTACTCCCAGTGGATGAATGTGTTGATTCTCCACGCCTATCACCCACACCTTTAAAATAATTCAAGCGACTCTGAAATAAAGCCAGTTGATTTTCAAGGTGGGCGATAGGGTCCGGGTCCTGAACAAGCAAAGGAGTCGCAGGTGCAGGTGAAACAGCAAGAGGCACTTGCACCATGGGCTGCGATCGAATAATTGACCGTGGCCTGCCACGAGGGCGGATGATAGGGGCTGGGGCCTGAGCAAGCAAAGGAGTGGCGGGTGCCGGTGCAGCAGCAAGAGGTAGGGCCGGGGCCTGAGCAAGCAATGGAATGGCGGGTGCAGGTGCAACAGCAAGAGGTAAGACTGGGGCCTGAGCAAGCAAATGAGTGGCAGGCGTTGGTGTAGGTGCAGCAAGAGGCACCTGCACCGTCGGCTGCGGTTGAATAACTGGCCTACCACGACGGGGGCCGACTGGGGCCGGGACCAGGGCCTGAGCAAGCAAAGAAGTAGCGAGTGCAGGTGCAACAGCAAGAGGCTCTTGCACCATCGGCTGCGGTTCAAAGACCGTTTGCGGCTTGCCCCGACCACCGTTGCGTACGGTGATAGACTTGTTGTTACGAGCAATGAAACGGCTAAGGTCGGGGAGATAATGAGGTGGTAAGAGAAACTTGTGGTGGTGACCTTTTACCCAAGTCCCTTGAACCTTATGGAGGTGTTGGTGTCCCGCTAAGGCCTGGCATGACGAGAAGAGTTTACGGCAATTATCGCAGCGGTAAACTACTATCGGCCCTTGGCTGGGTGTGTTGTTATTGAGCTCATTAGCCATTATGCTTATCGTAATTTCTTGGGAGATAAAAGAGAAGTGTTTTTTAGAACAAGAAATTTTTTCTTTGCTTTGATGATTTAGTGAGGAAGAAGTAAAGAAATGCAAACGAAATTTAAAGGGTGAGAATGCATGATAAGATGGTAACAATATTTGCATACTCTGAAACATGGTAAGTAGTTAAATGTATTAATAAGGTTAAGGAATAATATTAGAATCGTTTTTCAAAAACAACTCATTTCTTACGTGTTTTAGATTTTGTATACCTGTTAGGCAATGATTTTTTTATCTTTTGCTATTAGGCTCGTAAACTTAAGCAAAAAAGAATCTGAAAGAAGGAACAAAATTCAAAAACATGAACATTTTAATAGTGATATCAGATTTCTGTGAAAATTGTAATATTGATATCAGATTTTTTACTTTCTTCACATACTTTTCACGTTTGACCATTATTCTTATTCTTTTTTCTGACGAGAAGTTGACGAGTACCATATCTGTAATAGGTCAGCTAGTAACGGTCCTCATTTTTTTTTTTCTTTCGTTAAAGAAAATAGCATTCAATTACATTTTCTTATATTCAACCATTAAAGTGTGAATTTAAATGGAACTATATAACAACTAATGCTATATAAGCACGACATGCAGGATGAAATAGGAGTAGCATTTGAAAGTTAAAATGGTTGATCTGGTTGTATAAGCGAATTCTTAAGATTGCACAATCTCAATTTTGGAATTTGGATCAATTTGTGTGTAACTATTCGTCCATAAATATGTTAGTATCTATTTAAAAGGGAGTGTTCACAGTTCAGTTAACTCAAATTTGATTTTTACCTGAAAAAGTCAAATCAGCAATATATATCAATTTGTTAAAATAGAAACCAAAAGGAATTAAGTGAAACTAACACAATGAACTGACATGAAAGTTGTTAGCCAAAAAATAGAATTTCTATCAAAGATTTATTTTTAAAAGAACTCGGGTTACTGATAGTCGAGAATAAATAAAGAAATTAATTTTGCCAATTATCATATGAATAAAAAGCAAAGTAAATAAGTATATTCTAATAGTGCTTTGTGTGCTTACAAATGACCAGTCTTCTCTCTTTTATATCAATCTCTAAGATATACATTTTGCTTTTGTCATTATAGACAATTAAAAGCATTAAATGTTACGTTACATAATCATTGTAATTTAATACAGATTCTCTAACGTTTTCAGTATTTAATGCTCATTAAATACTGTATTTGTAATTTCTTGTACCATCAGATCCATTCTCCTTAACTCTTGGATTTAAATATGTACGAGCGTCGAGTCTACTCGTGCCTCTGCTCGTGCCTCCACTCATGCCTCTGCTCGTGCCTCCGCTCGTGCCTCTGCTCGTGCCTCCGCTCGTGTCTGTTGCAACTCGTGCCTCTTTGCTAATCATCATTCTTTAACCATCATTCATGTCATGACGTGTCATCTTTTAATCACTTCGATATGTGTAAACTCAACTTCTCCCAATACAGATAGTCCCCCCCCCCCCCCACTTGTCATTTATTCATCAATTGAATATTTGGGAAGTGGATTTTATTGCAACGGGATATTTGCCGCCATTAATGTTATTATAGAATCGACGCTTCAATTATCACTTCCATTTAATGCTTATTACACGTGGCATCTTTTTGTTGGTCCTGCGACTTTGCATCGCTTTTTAAGGCTTTTTTACGGCTTCACCAATTACGAAGCAAAAATTCTTATTATGACCTTTCCATCATTGCACATTTTCCTTTGGCGGTTGCTTCCTAGTATAAACATAGTTTTCATCTTTGTTTTTCTCACATAAAGTTTAAAGTTTTCAGAATATTCAATTCTTGTTCTCATCTTCCTCGTAAAACTTTTAAAATATTCAATTCGTGTTCTTCATCTTCCTCATACTGCCATATCTTCGTAAAACCCTAACCCTATGAGGGTCCCCATAGTTGATAATCTTCCTCTTGCCCCTAGTAGGAGTAGAAGAGGAGGTAGACTACACAATTTAGGGTCTTCACCTATATGAAGTTCTTCTCTTCCCCCATCTAGTTCTCGTCCTTCTTCTAGAACCAGAGGTTCTCTTTCTCATAGGCCTTTTTCTAGAGGTAAAGAACCCTCTGAACCCTACGTGAACCTTCTGTGGAAGAATAAGTTCCTGCGGAACTATCTTTCTATAATGATAGAGAGTCTCTTAGAAATCAGGTGTCTTCTTTGGACCGTGCTGATATATATCCAACTCAAACCACTGATGGTCTGACTTCTTTGATTCGTAGAGATTGCCATTAAGGTCATGATTTTCCTATTATAATTCCTAATGCAAACCAGAGAATTACCTCCTATTTAATGGGATTTCTTTTGTTTATACATACCCTTTCACATTAGGTTTCAAACTTTCTATTGATCTTGCTGTCCTTGAATTCTGTCTGTGAATTAGAGAGGCAGATCTTCTTGGTACGCTATTTGCCGATCTTTCTTTTCGTGCGGGTGCCACGAAATGGGCGAACATCATCAGAGAGCAAGGCCAAATCTTGATGTAGATAGGAGGGAGGGTTCTCGAGTGCGGAAAGGATCCAATCAATTCGAAAGAATTGAACGAGGAGCCGTATAAGGTAAAAATCTCTTGTACGGTTCTGTACAGTGGCAGTAACAGTGACTCATCTGTCAACTTTTCCACTATCACCCCAAAAAAACCAAACGCTGCCTTACGTAAAGTGACCTCTGGATTTGAAATCACTGCTTATATACCGTATTGGTCATAATTTACAAGAACATTCTGTAGTCTTAGTAAGAGGGGGAAGGGGGAAGGATTTATCCGGTGTGAGATATCACATTGTTCGAGGAACCCTAGATACTATCAGAGTAAAGGATCGTCAACAAGGGTGTTCTAGTGCATTGTAGATTCTTATCAAGGACTTGTATCATTTGATGATGCCATGTGAATTGCTAGAAACATGTGAAGTGTATGGGTCAAATTGGTCCCATAGTTTGGAGGATTGTTGCTTGTCTAAGGCATTTGACTAACATAGCTAGTGTGCCTTTCACCTTTGCACATTTAATTCATCTCTACTCTCCTAATCTCTTTTGCCAAGGTGTTTTTACTTTAGTGGCAAGGAGCAAGGGAGTTTTGGTTAGTCCTGAATATGACAAAGACCGTGACCGGTACTCCCGGTTTATTGTTGCCCCTACTGTTGGTTTAATAGGTGAAGAAAATGTTCCTTTCCCTGAGAAGTGGAATTTTGCACGTAAGTTTTCTTTTCAATAACTTTCTCGTATCTCTTTTTCCTCGATTTTAATGACCATTATTCTAATTTTCCTTTTCTTTTGCAGCAACCATAGGAATTATTGATGAAATTCTCAATTTTCGTGATTGGGTAGGAAAGCTATTGAATACTGCCCCAATGGTGGGTAGATCTTGGAAGACTCTTTCCCAACAATTTGGTTGGAAAGTGAAAACTCATGGTAAGAGTTTTTCTTATTATTTTTTGATTTTTTTGAATTTATTTTAATCCTTCATTTTATCAGGATTTGTTGTTCGAGGTATAAGTCCCGAGAAGGTCATAACTTCTCGCATCTCCTTGGAAAGGGCTCAAGAAATAATTTTGGGTTCTTCATCTAAAAGAAAAGCTACTAATGACCAAGACTCTGAAGAAGAGAAAGATGGGGGTTCCTTGGTAACAAGCCATGAGCTCGTATACGCATCGTTTCTGATGATGAAGCATTTTCCCCATATTCTATTCCTTTTCCCGTGTATGTTGAAGCCCCGGTAGTAATTCCCGATGATGATGTTGATGATACTCCCGTTTTTGCTCATGATTCTGTTGAGCACCTTTTTAATCGTGGGTTTGGTAGTGAAAACTTAGATCCAGTTTCTGATGAAGCACATCTGACTTTTTTTTCTGCTCTTGTTCCTGTGATTCGTTCTTTGCTGATCATGGCTATTTCTGTTCATCCCCAAGCTATTTTAACTGCTTCTACCATTCCTCCCTCAACAACTCCTCCTTCATCTGTTCTTTAACCCAAAGTTAGGTCCTTAAGCAGAGGTGAAGCTATGAGGCAACTCGCCGTTGAAGTTCTTGCTAAGGGTAACCTTTTGAGGAAATTAGGTCAAGCTGACGTATGGCTAAAGCCTTTGATTAGTCCAATCGAGAGAGCTAAGCTTGATAGCGACAGTTCCTTGACCTTGATAAACGATATCGTGCATGCTTCTTTAAAGGTATCCCTTTTTCAAACTTTACTTTTCTTTTTCTATTATCAGGGTTCTCATTTTTCCTTTTCCCTTTTTTTAGGCCAATCTCATCGGCACGGAGATGATGAAAAGAGTTACCCTTTCAGAGTAATTGATGCATGACTAGCGAGCGGAGGTAGATAACTGGAAGCAACAATGTGAAAGTATTCAGATCGACAAAGAAGCATTAGAAGAGACTAAAAGTATCTTAGAGCAGTAGTCAAGGGCTTTGACTTCATAATTGACAGTTTAAAAAGCTTCCTCAAGTCAAGAAAGCAAAGAAAAAGATCGTCTTGAGACCTCATTTTCTGAACAACTTTCCAAGTCAAGTGAAAGGATCAGAGAGTTCAAGGCTCTCTTAGATAAAAAAGAAGCATATGGTGGTGAACTTGTGCAAACTTTGATTCAAACTTAAGAAGACCTCCGGGTATCCTCTGATAAAGTTTGCTCCTTAGAAAATTCTCATGCTTCTCGTCAAGCTTCTTATGAATCTTCCTTGGCTGAAAATGAGAATTTAAGAAATGAAATTGCTGACTGGAAAAGAGACTACGAGGTTCTTGAAGATAAATCTCCCATTAAAGTGAGTTGGGCATTTTAAATTCTCGCCATGATACTCTCGTTGAAGTTATCCAGGAGAATTTTAACTTGGAGTTTGAGTTAGCCAAGATTAAAGAGACTATTGAGAAGACTCAACAGAATCAAGTTTTTTCTTCTCTCGTGGCTGAAGCTTCTGGTAATGTTGAAAATGATACGGTTATCCCCACTCCTTCAAGTCAAGTTTAGAATGCTTTTGATAATGAACATGATTCAGTTCCTTCATCTTCACAGTGGAAAGTTTGTGGTGTTTGACCCCTTTTATGGTGGTATGTGGTTCGTTTTTAAGGGTTTGTTGAAGATGATAAGTCCCCAGACTTTTTATGGGGCACTTTGTATATATAATTTTTTGTTTATGACTAAGTTTATACTTAGTCTAAACTTTCTCAATATTAAGAAGTTTTTGTTGTTGTTTGTTTTATTTATTGCTTTTATTTTTAAGGACTTACTGAATGACTTGCATTTTTATTTTTCAAAAATGCTTCTGTTTTTCCTTCATGAATACTTAAATTAATCATGAATTTTGTAAAAGAGGACCCTTTTAAATTCGAAACTTAATGAAGAAGACGTCTCAACTTCATAATGGTGTTAATGTACGATAAAAGAAATAGGAATACACACGTTTTTTGGAATAACTTCGACAAGTTTTTATTTGAACTTTGTCAAGTTTTAAATAGTACTTTACCTGTATTTCAATTACTTCTATAACTTTCTCGTAGCTGTTTTTCTTATGACAGATTTCAAAGAGAAAATATACACAAGTTTTTTACTTATAACACGTTTCAATATATTTAAAAAGAAAATGAACACAAGGTTTTTATTCATAACTCATTTCAGTACATTACCTTTACCCTAACTATGATAAGGTTTTTCTTTGGCTTTGGCTTGTGACTTTGTTCTGCACTTGACTTATTTAATGAGTGAACTTTTCAGGATTGAACTTTGATTATTTCCCAATCTTCTTTGCATTTTTTATACATACACATGTCTATGTATATTATATAGTACCCCAAGTGCTTGAGTGTTGAAGTATGAAGTCTCGAGCATTTGACTGCTCCTCTCATTTGGTCCTTTCCCTTAAAAGGAAAAACATACGAGACTCGGAGGTGCGATTATAGATGAAGACTGCTTAACCTGTTTCAATTTCTATCAGAATAATTGTAACCCTAGATCGAGAATTTTAATTAATATCACGTGCCTTGCAGGTCATGACTCATCATTAGTTCGGCTAGCTTTTAGTCTATCATCTAAAATCATTAGTAAAATTTTAACAATTCAAAAATAAAATTTTGAAGTATGGATACTTGACCGTGGGTATTCTTTAGAATAATATCTCTTCAAGTGAACAACATTCCAATATGAAGGTAGTATCTTGCCATCCATCGTTTCTAGCTCGTATGCTCCTTTTCATGTGATACATTGGATACTGTAAGGTCCTTCCCAAGTTGGACTTAATTTTCCTACATTAGCTGCCTTTGTAAATTATAAAACATTTTTGAGCATGAAGTCCCCAATCTTAAAGTATCTTAGACACTTTTTTTCGATTGTAGTATCGTTCCAAGACATGCTTTTGTGCCGACATTCTTATTAATGCTGCTTCTCTTTTTCCTTCAAGTAAATCTAAGGCTTATGCTCATTTCTTTGTCATTGGATTAGTTTGGTGCTTGTGTAAGACTCGTGCTTAGCCCTACTATCTCAACTAGAATTAGTGTTTCAACTCCATAAACCAATGAGAATGTTGTTTCTCCCGCACTCATTTTTGTTGTTGTGTTGTATGGTCATAAAACACCAAGTAGCAATTCTAGCCAATTACCTTTAGATTCCTCTAAACGCTTATTTAAATTGTTGATAATGATTTTATTTGTTGATTCTGCTTGTCCATTACCAACCGGATGATAAGGTGTGGACGTAATTCTTTTGATCTGCCAACTATATAAAAATTCAGTGATTTGAGCACCTATAAATTGTAGGTCATTATCACACATGATTTCCTTTGGTACACCAAATCGACATATGATATTTCGCCATATGAAATTTCTGACTTCTTTTTCTCGTACCTATTTAAATGCTCCTGCTTCTACCCATTTAGTAAAGTAGTTAGTGAGTACAAGTGGGAACTTTACCTGCCCTTTTGCTTGCGGTAGTGGACCCATGATATCCATTCCTAATTTCATAAAAGGACACGGTGCAATGACCATATGTAATAGCTCCGCAGGTCTATGCATGTTGTTACCATATCTTTGGCACTTATCACACTTAGTAACGAAGTTCTCCGCTTCATCTTCCATTTTAGGTTAATAATAGCATGCTCTAATCATGGTTCTTACCAGCGATCTTCCCCCTGCGTGATTTCTACAATGCCCCTCGTGTATTTCTCTCATCATATATTCCGTTTGAGAAGGCATGAGGCACCTTTCTAAGGGGCCACCAAATATTTTTCGATAAAAATTGCCTTGCTTTAAACAATATTGAGTAGCTTTTTTCGAAGCGCATGAGCTTTTTTCTTGTCTTCGGGAGCGGTACCATACTGCAAAAAAGTGACAATCTCGTTTCTCCAATCCCATGTTAAGTTATTGAAATTTACCTTATTTTTGTCCCGATCGAGCGTCGAATGAAACAAATGAATTACAAAGGCATTTTCGTTGCTCGCCACATCTGTTGCAGATGCGAGATTGGCTAAGGCATATGCTTCTACATTTTCATCTCTTGGTATTTGCATGACTTTCCAAGTTTGAAATTGTCTTGTCAAATCCCATACCTTTTCTAAATTTTGCTGCACTCGTGCTTCCCTGTCTGAGTCCCCAACATTTGGTTAACTACAAGCTGTGAATTGCTTTTGATTACAATTTTATTAATACCAAGTTCTCGTTCCAATTCCAAAACTGCAATTACATAATGGCATTTTAGTTATACAATGGCATTTTGTGGCTTGATGTATGATTTCATCCGTAGGTGGCACCAAAACAACTCCCAAACCTGATCCCTTCACGTTAGATGAGCCATTAGTAAATAAGGTCCAAATTTATGGATTAGACCTGTTTAACACCTATAATTCTTTTTCTGCTTCTAATTGTATTCCTTAGCTAAAATCAGCTAAAACATCTGCTAATACATGAGATCTTATTGTGGTTCTGGGTTGGTATGTGATGTCATATTCACTTAACTCTATAGCCCATTTACCTATCCTACCTGACAATTCATGCATATGTAATATATTACGTAGTGGATAAGTAGTTACTACGACAATAGGATGACATTAAAAATAAGGCCTTAGCTTTCTAGATGCCATGATTAGTGCAAGTGCAAGCTTTTCTAATTGAGGATACTGCGTCTCTGCATCTAATAATGATTTACTAATATAATAAATTAGAGATTGCTTAACTTGGTCTTCTCGAACTGAAACAACACTCATCGCTACTTCTGATATGGCTAGATAGATGAGTAATTTTTCTCCAACCTTTGGTTTGCGAGCAACAGCGGGTTTCATAGGTATGTCTTCAAATTTTTGAGTGCTCATTAACAATCATCAGTCCATTCAAACTGATCTTATTTTTAGGGGCTGAAAAGAATTAAAGTACTTTTCTAATGATTTAGAAATGAATCTTCCCAAAGCTGCAATTCTCCCCATTAGTCTTTGCACTTCTTTCTTATTGATAAGTATATCAGGGATTTCTTTAATGACTTTAATCTGCACGGGATTCACTTCGATTCCACGGTTAGAAACAAGAAAACCCAAAAACTTACCTTATGAAACGCCAAATGCACATTTCACCGGATTTAGTTTCACATTGAATATTTGTAAGATCAGAAACGTATCTGGCAAGTGCGATATATGATCCCCTGAATGTTGAGTTTTAATTAACATATCATCTATATAGACCTCTATAGTTTTTCCCAAATGTTCTTGGAACATTTTGGGCACCAGTCTTTGAAATATTGCACTAGCATTTTTGAGACCAAAAGGCATTACTTTATAATAGTAAGTCCCCATATCTATTATAAACAAAAAATTTTCTTCATCTATAGGATCCGTTTTGATTTGGTTGCATCTTGAATACGCATATAAAAAACTTAACAACTCATGTCCTGAAGTAGCATCAATTAGTTGATCTGTATATGGTAATGGAAAAGAATCTTTAGGACAAGCTTTGTTAAGGTTTGTGTAATATACACAAACTCGCCATTTACCATTCTTTTTCGGTGTATTGGCTAACTAGTTAGGATACTTACCTTGGGGATAGACCCAATCTTTAATAATTTTTGGACCTCATCTTGAATTACCTGATTTTTGAAAGTTCCTTGCTTTCTTATCTTTTGTTTGACAGGTGGATATGATGGGTCTTCATTTGACTTGTAAGTCATTACCTCCAGTGGTATTCATGATATATCATAATAGGACCAAGAAAAGCAGTCCATGTTAGTTTTCAAAAATTCAATCAACTTACCTTTCATGTCTTGGCTTAGATTGACCCCTATGTAAAATTTTCTTTCAGGTCATTGCATAAATAACACTACAGCCTCCAGTTCGTTAATCGTTCTTTTTATATTTTCGTTTTTCTCTAGTTCTTGAATGACATCGGGCCTTAAGTCCACATCTGTTTCCTCTTGTTTAGTTGAGCTTTATATCATGATATACTCAAATGGATTCTGTAACTGCTATTTTTCTTTGTTTCTACGTGATTGGCCCCTATGTAAACTTTCTTTCAGTTCATTGCATAAATAACACTACGGCCTCCAGTTCTTTAATCGTTCTTTTTATATTTTCATTTTTCTCTGGTTCTTGAATGACATCGGGCCTTAAGTCCACATCTGTTCCCTCTTGTTTAGTTGAGGTTTGAATCATGATATCCTCAACTGGATTCTGTAACTGCTATTTTTCTTTGTTTCTCGTGCTTGAATCAACTACGGAATTGATGCTCCTGGATGTTTGTTAATCTCCACGGATTTGACATATTCCCCATGAAGATGAAAATTTGATAACTTGATGTAAGGTCAACGGAACGACATCTATCTCGTGGATCCATGGTCTCCTAATAATCATGTTGTAAGCCATATCCATATTTACCACCTGAAATTTTGAATCTTTGAAAACACCTTCTACGAATGTAGTGAGCATTACCTCCCCCTTTTGTCACGACACTAGAATTGTCAAATCCAGAAAAAGTATGCACCTATGGTACTAATTTATCTTCAGCTTGCATCTCACATAGTACTCTTAGCAGAATAATGTTCACGGAACTACCTGAATCAATCAAAACTCATTTCACATTAGTATCATGTACAAGTAAAGATATTACCAGTGCATCGTTATGTGGAGTTAATACGCCATCTGTATCTGCATCATCGAACGCAATGATTTCTTCTTCTAAGACATGTGGCACCCGCTTCCCGTGGGTAATTGTGACTTTGAAATCTTTATTGGCCGATGTGTGTGTTACTCTATTGATTTCTTCGCATCTACTTATAACATTGATGATTCTTTTGGGATATGGCGGTTTAGGGGGCTCCTGCCTATTTTTCATGTATGCTTGCTTACCTTTCTCATTGAATAATTCTGTGAGATGCCATTGCTTTAACAGATGATCAACTTCACCTTGCAGCAATCTACAATCTATCGTTTTGTGACCATGATCGTTATGAAATTCGCATAAGTGATCGGGATTATGTCTGTTCGGATTTGATCTCATTTCTTTTGGGCACCGCACCTTTTTCCCATGCTTCTTAAAATAGCTACGAGCTCAGAAGTGCTTATATTAAAATTATAATCGCCAAATCTTGCCTTCAAGCCTCTATCATCATCCCTTATCTCTTGTGTGTTTCGATCGTTCCCAAACCTTGATGATGAACCCGACTCTCTATTCCTTGATCTATGGTTGTACCTTTAATTGTCATGTTTTTATAATAAATCAATTCCCACTAGGCCCATATATGGTTCGTACTTGTTTTTACCGAACCTTTTTTCTATTTCTGTCTGCCTTGAACTTACCTTTTCTTCTTTTTGAGGCCATGAGATAATATCCTCTTCTATCCTTAGCTTTGTGTTGTTGTAAACGTCATTCCATGTTGTCGCTGGGAATTCACAAAGACTTTCTTTAAGTTGCCTCATGGCTTCTGAGCTTCTTTCATTCAGATTACTAGTGAAGTCTATAGCTGCTCAATTGTCTAGTACACGTGGTAATGTCATTATTTCATGCAGGAACCTGTTCACAAACTCTCTAAGTAACTTTGATTCCCCTTGTTTGATTTTGAAAATATCCTCCATTCTTTTTGACTTTTTGAGCTCCTGAATGTGCTTTGATAAATGAATATGCAAACTCAGGAAAAGAATTTATGGAGTTTTTAAGTAAAAGAGAATATCATGTTAATGCTCCCTTAATAAGTGTTTCACCGAATTTCTTGACCAATGCTAATTCAATTTTTTGTTTGGTCAAGTCGTTGTCTTTCATGCCGGTTGTGAATGCAGTCACATGATCTCGTGGATTAGTTGTTCCATCGTTGAAATATAGAATTTTGAACTTTTTGGAATTGGGAGAGGATCAACACTTGGCTTCCAATGTTGTTGTGAATATTTGTCCAAATCTATCCCTTTGATTACAGGCGGTACTCCAGGTATTTGCTTTATGCGGTCACTTTGCTCCTTGAGTTGTTTCTGTAATGTTAATACTAAATTTTGTAAATCAGAATTAACCAAGTTACCTGGTTCTACATCTCGTGGCTCGCTGGGGATTCCACCACTGCCTGAATTAGCAAGCCCAAAACGAGGATTTTTTAAAGTGTTGGTATTTGGAGTTGGTGTTGGTGGTGCAACAGGTAACTGGATGGCGAAGGCCTCAAAAGCTTTATTGACATGTTGAGAAATTAGCTTTTTCAAAGCTTCATTAATAGCTTCTTCATTTTCAATTTGAGCATTTGCGTTTGAATGAGATCCATTAGGAGTGTCTTCTCGAGATCGCCGAGGGGAGCTTTGTGAAGAAGAAATCAGGGTGTGGTTATCTTGTGAATTCCCCTGGAGCTGAGGGCTTCCTTGGTTTACTTGGTTATTTTCATTAACGTTTGACATGATTGTTGATGCAACAAAAAAGGGTAGGTTAATAAAGAACATATTATTAGATTTCTGGTAACGGAACCAATTTGTTTAACCAAAAATAGAATTTCGGTCAAAGCTTTATTTAGAAGAACTCGGGTTACTCATAATTGAGAATGAATAAAGAAATTTATTTTGCCATTAATCAGATGAATAGAAAGCAAAGTAAATAAGTATATTCCAATAGTGTTTCATGTGCTTAAAAATGACTAGTCTTCTCCTTTTTATAGCAATCTCTAAGATATATGTTTTACTTTTGTCATTATAGACAATTAAAATATGTAAATAGTATGTTACATAATCATTGTAATCTAATAATGATTCTCTAACATTTTCAGTATTTAATGCTCATTAAATACTGTATCTGTACTTTCTTTTACCATCATATTCATTCTGCTTAACTCTTGGATTTAAATAGGTACAAGCGTCGAGTCTAGTCGTGCCTCTGCTCGTGCCTCCGCTCAAGCCTCTGCTCGTGCCTGTTGCAATTCGTGCCTCTTTGCTAATCATCTTCTTTGACCATCCTTCATGTCATGACATGTCACCTTTCAATCACTTTGATATATGTAAACTCAATTTTTCTCAATACAAAAGTAAGAAAGTAAAGTTTGTGAACGCACATTTTGGTTTACATATATTATTGTTACGAACAATGAGAAATGACATAGTGAATTGCTCAAACCATCATATCTTTTCTCAACTTTCTCAAGTTATGTTTTAAAGGTCACTTTTCTTTTGTTTGTAACAACAATGTCACTAAACTATTCTTATTGTACTCAGAAGGTCACTCAACTAGATTTTTCAAATTTTGGATTGCCAAATAAGGATAGTTTTGTGTGATTACTGCAATAGACATATTTCAATGACTTTATTTTTACAAACAAAGTAAAGTAACTTTAAAAGATAATTCGGGATAGTGGAGTGACCATTTGACTAATGATATACGTTCTTGCAATCTAATATATTCTAATTTAGGAATGAAACAACAATAGGAAAGATACACATGAATTGAATAACCAAAAATGAAATTTCAGCCAAAACTTATTTTAGAAGAACTCAGGTCACCTATAATTGAATAGAAATAAGAATAACATTTGTTAATAAAAGTTGAATAAAAAGTAAAATAAATCAGTGTATTCCTGTAATTTTTCGTGTCCTTACAAATGATCAAGTCGCCCCTTTTATAGTTATTTCTAGTTGATATGTTTTGCCTTTGTCATAATAAGGCAATTATAGAAAATTAAAGGTATTTAATGCTACGTTATATGATAATCATTGTAATTCAATATAGTTCCTCTAATGTTCTCAGTATTTAATGCTAATTAAATGCTGTATCCGTTCCTACAATGTTGTTGGGTTCATTCTCTTATCTTGACTTTTGAACTAATAGGTACGGGTATCGAGTCTCTTGAATCTATGCTCGTGTCTGTTGTATCTCGTTCCTCTTTAACTATTGTTGATCGTCATCCTTTGACAAGTCTATGTGTCATGACACGTCATCTTTCATTAAATTCAATATATACGAACTTCATTTTTACCAATACAGAAACTCCCTACACTTGCCATGTATTCATCAATAGAGTATTTGGGGAATTGATTTTATTAAAGTGGAAATATTTACCTCCATTAGTTCCCCTGACGCTTCATTTGTCACCTCTATTTAATACCCATTACACGTGGCATCTTCTGATTGGTTCTGTGACTTCTTAGTGTCTTTTAAGGTTTTTTTATGTCATCACCAATTATGAGATGACAGTTCTCATCATGACGTTTTTACCATTGTACCTTTTCCTTTGATGGTTGCTTATAAGTATAAATGTAATTTTCATCTTTGTCTTTCTCACATAAAGTTCAAAGTTCTTAGAATATTCAATTCTTGTTCCGATCTTCCTCGTACTATCATGTCTTCGTCAAGCCCTAACCCTAGAAGAGTCCATTTTGTTGATGACTTTCGTCTTGCTCCTGTTAGGAGTAGGAGAAGAGGTAGACTTCATAATCTAGGGTCTTTATCCACAAGAAGTTCTTCTATACCGTCGTCCAGTTCTACTGCACCTTCTAGAACTAAAGGCTCCCTTTCTCAAAGGTCTTCGTCTAGGGGTAAAAAACCCACTGAGCCTCTTCGTGAACCTACTGTAGATGAGATTGTTCTCGTTGAACTATCTTTTTATAATGATAGAGAATCTCTCAAATACCAATTATTTTCATTAGACCGTGCTAACATCTACCCAACTCAGATTACTGAAGGTCTGATTTCTTTAGTTCGTAAAGACTGACATTGGAACCATGACTTCCCTATTATAATTTACAATGCGAATCAAAGAATCATCTCTTATTTAATTGGGTTTTCTTTTGTTTATACATATATTTTCACGTTGGGTTTCAAACCTACTATTGACCCTGTTCTCTTCGAATTCTGTCATTTTTTTACGTCTATTTAGGGAAAATTGGCCCTATTTTATGGAGGGTTGTTGCCTATTTAAGACACTTAACCAACATGGTCGGTTTGACTTTTTACTTTATCCCATTTAATTCACCTTTACTCCCCCAGACTCTTTCGCCAAGGAGTTTTTACTTTAGTAGCAAGAAGCAAAAGAGTTTTGGTCAATCCAGAAGACGATAAGGACCATGGTTGGTATGCCAGGTTTGTTGCTTGCCCCGCAGTTGGTTTGGTGGGTGATGAAAATGTTCCCTTTCCTGAGAAGTGTAATTTTGCACATGAGTTTTCTTTTTTAATAACCTTCTCATAACTTTTTCTTAGTCCTGTTAGTTGTCATTTTTGTTTCCTTCTCTTCTTTTTTTAGCAACCTGGGAATTGTCGATGAAATTCCCAATTCCCGTGGTTGGGTTGGAAAGTTGTTAAATACTTCCCCAATGGAGGGTGGATCTTGGAAAACTCTCCCCCAACGATTTGGTTGGAAAGTGAAAACTCACGGTAAGGGTCTTTTTTATAACTTCTCATATTGTTTCTTCTAGCATTTATTTTAATCCTTCTTTTTATCAGGAGTTTCAATTCAAAGTGTTAGTGTTGCGGCTGTCGTAGCTTCACGAATTTCTTTGGAAAGGGCCCAAGAAATAATTTTGGGCTCTTTATCAAAAAATAAAGCTACTGCCAGTCAAGAATTTGAGGAGGAGGAAGAACAAGACGGGGGTTCTTTGATAAAAAGACTATGGGCTAGAAGATGCATTATTTCAGATGATGAAGCATCTCCCCCTCGTTCTACTTCTCAAACCGGGCTTGTTGAAGCCTCGTTGGTGATTTTTTATGATGATACCCCATTGCCGCCCCTGATTCTGTTAAGCAGCTTTTTATACGCGGTTTTGGTAGTGAAAGTTTAAAACCAATTTCTGATGGAGCACCCCTTGCTTCTTTTCCTTTATCTGCTCCGACAATACCTTCTTTGCCTTTTGAGGCTGTTACCATTGTTACTCCTTCCCCACTATTTTGACTCCTTCTAATGCTCCTCCTGCAGCTATTTGACTAATTTTAAATTTTCCTCTTACAACTACTCAACAAATTGAGGTTGGTTCCTCAAGTAGAATTGGAGCCATGAAACAGGTTATCATCGAGGTCCCTGCCGATGGTAATCTTTATAGAAAATCAGGTAGGGCTGACGTGTGGTTGAAACCCCTAATTGGACCAATCGAGAAGGCCAAGTTTAAGAGCCAAAATTCTTTAACTTCGATGAACGACATAATATAATCATCATTGAAGGTATTCCTTTTTAATTATTTGTTATTATTTTTATAAGGCTCTTACCTTTTCTCTTCCTCTTTTTTTTAGATCAACCTCGTTGGTACAGAAATGATGAATAGGATTTCTCACATGGAGTATTTGATGCATGAGTGCCAAGTTGAAGCAGATAACTGGATAGAGTAATATGAGGGTCTTCAAATTGATATCGAAGCGTTAGAAGAGAACAATCGCACTTTAGAGTAGCATATGTGAGTTTTAACTTCGAAATTGGTGGTTGAAAGAGCTTCATCAAATCAAGCTAACAAAGACAGAAATCTTCTTGAAGCTTGCTTTTCAAAGCAACTCTCCAAGGCTAGTGAAGAAATCATAAAGTTGAAAGCTCCCTTAAGTAAGAAGGAAGCTTATACTGGTGAACACGTACAAACTTTGACTCAGACTCAAGAATACCTTCGGGAATATTCTGATAAGGTTCGTTCCTTAGAAAGTTCACATACTTCTCTTCAAATTTCTTATAACTCTGCATTGGTTGAGAATGAGAAGCTTAAGAATGAGATTACTGAATGGGAAAGAGATTATGAGATTCTCGAAGATAAAATCGAAATTGAAGTGAGTTGGGAGTTTTTAAATTCTCGCCATGATACCCTTGTTGAAGTTAGCCAGGAGAATTTTAACTTGGAATGTGAGTTAGCCAAAATCAAAGAGACTATTAAATACACTCAGCAGAGCCAAGACTTTCCTTCTCCCGAGGCTGAAGTTTCTGGCATTGTTGAAGATGATATGGGTACTCCAATTCCTTCAAGTCAAGTTTAGCATGCTGCTGCTGATGACCCTGCTTTGGTTCCTTCTTCAACTTCTCAGTGACAAGTCAATGATGTGTGACTCTTTTTACTTTTTTCTTTAGTGGAATAGGGTTGTAACCCTTGGTTCTTTTGAGGGTTTGAAAATATTAAGTCCCCAGACCTTTTTTGGGACATTTTATATAAGCAACTCTTAGTTTATGACTAATTTCGTACTTAGTCTAAACTTTTTAATATTAAGAAGTTTTGTAACTATTTTTGAACTTCTGTCTTGCCTTTATATTTAAAGACTTATTCGATAATATGCAATTTTATTTTGTAAAATGCTTTCTTAATTCCATGAATTTTTTAAATCTCAATCATGAATTTTATAAAAAAGGACCCTTTTATATTCGACCCTTAATAAAGAAGACGTTTCAACTTCATAATGGTGTTAATGTACAATAAAAGAAAAAGGAATACACATGTGTTTTGGAATAGCTTCGAGAAGTTTTTATTTGAACTTTGTCAATTTCTACCTTACACGTATTTAATTCACTTCTATAACTTTTCGTAACTATTTTTCTTACAACATATTTCAAAAAAGAAAATAACACACAAGGTTTTTCTTTATAACCTGTTTCAGTATATTGCCTTTAACCTAACTATGATAAGGTTTTTCTATGGATAAAGGTTTTTCTTTATAACATGTTTCAATACATTGACTTTAACCTAACTATGATAAGGTTTTTCTTTGGCCTTAGCTCTCAGCTTTGCTATGCACATGGCTCGTTCAATGAGTAAACTTTTCAGGCTTGAACTTTGATTATTCTCAATCTTCTTTTCCTTCTTTATACATGTATCCATGTATACTATATAGTCCCCTAAGTGTTTGAGCTTTAAAGTATGAAGTCTCGAGCACTTGATTACTCCTCTTATTTAGTCCTTTTCCTGCAAAGGAATAAAACATATGAGACTTGGAGGTACGGTAATAGATGAAGACTGCTTAACTCGCATCAATTTCTATCAAAATAGGTGTTACCCTAGACCAAAAATTTTAATGTATTCCACGTGCCTTGCAGATCGTGATTTATCATTTAGTATGGTATAGATTTTTTCCTATCATCTAAATTGTTAGTAAAATTTTAACAATTCAAAAATAGAATTTTATAATAAGGATACCTGGCCATGGGTACGCCTTAGAAATAATATCTTTTTAGATAAACATCATTCCAATGTGGGGGTAATATATTTCCATCCATTGTTTCAGGTTCGTATGCTCCTTTCCCTGTGATTCCATGAATCTTGTAAGGTCCTTCCCAAGTTAGACTTAATTTCCCCGCATTAACTGTCTTCGTGGATTGAAAAACATTCTTGAGTACAAAGTCCACAATTTTGAAGTATCTTAGACGTGCCTTTCGATTTTAATATCGTTTCATGACTTATTTTTGTGCTACCATTCTTATTAATACATATTCCCTTCTTCATTCAAGTAAGTCAAGGTTTATGCGCATGTCTTCTTCATTAGATTCTTTTGACGCTTGCGTATACCTCGTGCTTGGCTCCCCTATATCAACTAGAATTAAGGTTTAAGCTCTGTACACCAATGATAATGGTGTTTGACCTCTGCTTGTTTTTGTTGTGGTATGTATGCCCATAAAACACCAGGTAGCAATTCTGGCTAATTGCCTTTGGATTTTTCCAATCGTTTCTTTAAATTGTTGATAATAACTTTATTTTTTGACTTAGCTTGTCCATCACCCACCGGATGATAAGGTGTTGAGGTAATCCTTTTGATCTGCCAACTTTGAAAAAATTCTGTAATTTGTGTGCCTATAAATCGTGGTGCATTATCACACACGATTTCTTTAGGTACACCAAATCGACATTTGATATTTCGCCAAATAAAATCTCTGACTTCTTTCTCCCTTACCTGTTTAAATGCTCCTGCTTCTACCCATTTAGTAAAATAATCAGTAAGTACAAGTAGGAATTTTACCTTACCTTTTGCATGTGGTAGAGGACCTATGATATCATCCCCCACTTCATAAAAGGTCATGGTGCAATGACCGGATGTAACAATTTTGCAGGTCTATGCATGTTATTACCAAATCTTTGGCATTTATCACATTTAGCCACAAAGTTTTCCGCTTTCTCTTCCATTTTAGGCCAATAATAACCCGTCGAATCATGGTTCTTACCAGTGATCTCCCTCATGCGTGATTTTCACAATGCCCCTCATGTATTTCTCTCATTACATATTCCGTTTGAGAAGGCCCGAGGCATCTTGCTAAGGGGCCACCAACATTTTTCGATGAAGATTTCCTTGCTTTAATCAATATCGAACAACCTTTTTTCGAAGCGCGTGAGCTTTTTTCTTGTCATCAGAGACGATACCATACTGCAAAAAAGCGACAATCTCGTTTCTCTAATCCCAGGTTAAGTTATTGAAATTTACCTAATTTTTGTCTGGATCAATTAGTGAATGAAATAAATGTATTATAGAAGTATTTTCATTGCTCTCCACGTCCAACGCGTATGCGAGATTGGCTAGGGCATCTTCCTCGATATTTTTGTCTATTGGTATTTGTATGACATTCCATATTTGAAATTGTCTAATCAGATCCCTACCTTTTCTAAGTATTGTTGTATTCGTGTTTCCCTAGCTGTATAAGTCTCCAACATTCGATTAACCACGAGTTGTGAATCACTTTTAATGATAATATGATCAATACCAAGCTCTCGTGCCAGTTCTAAACCTATAATTACTGCTTCATACTATGCCTCATTGTTATTATAGGGTGACATTTTATGGCTTGTCAAATGATTTCACCGGTAGGTGGTACCAAAATTCCTAAACATGCCCCTTTCATATTAGACGAGCCATCAGTAAATAAGGTCCAAATTTTCAGATTAGATCCGTTAAACACTTTAGTTATTTTTCAGCTTCTAATTGTATCCCATGGCTAAAATCAGCTAAAAAATTTGCTAACACCTGAGATTTTATTGCGGTTCTAGGCTGGTATCTAATGCCATATTCAATTAATTCTATAGCTCATTTCGCTAACCTACGTGATAACTCATGCTTATGTAATATATTGTGCAATGGATAAGCTGTTATTACTGAAACAGGGTGACATTGAAATAAGGCCTAGTTTTCTAGATGCCATGATTAGTGCAAGTTCAAGCTTTTCTAATTGAGGGTACCGCGTCTCCGCATCTAATAACGATTTACGAACATAGTAAATTGGAGATTGTTTACCTTGTTCTTCACGAACTAAAATAACACTCACCGCTACTTCTGATACATCCAAATAGATGAACAATCTTTCCCCAACATTTAGTTTTGCGAGCAACAATGGATTTGACAGGTATGACTTCAAGTTTTTGACTGCTTGTTGAAACTCCTCAGTCCATTCAAACTGATCTTGCTTTTTAAGAGCTGAAAAGAATTTAAAGTATTTTTTCGATGACTTGGAAATAAATCTCACCAAGGCTGCAATTCTTCCTGTCAAACTCTGTACTTCTTTTTTACTTGTAAGCATATCAGGAATTTCTCCAATAACTTTAATATGTGGAATTTACTTCAATACCACGATTAGAAACAAGAAAAACCAAAAACTTACATGATGAAACGCCGAATGCACGTATCTCAGGATTTAGCTTCATATTGAATTTTTGTAAAATTTGAAATGTATCAGACAAGTGTGATATATGATTCCCTGATTGTTGAGATTTAACAAGGATATCATCTATGTAGACCTCCATAGTTTTTTCTAAATATTCTTGGAACATTTTGGTTACTAGTTGTTGATACATTGCACCAGCATTTTTTAGACCAAAAGGCATTATTTTATAACAATAAGTCCCCATGTCTGTTAGAAATGAAGTTTTCTCTTCATCTAGGGAATCCATTTTAATCTGGTTATACCCTGAATATGTATCTAAAAAGCATAACAGTTCATGTCCTGCAGTGGCATCAATTAATTGTTCTATATGAGGTAATGGAAAAGAATCTTTAGGACAAGCTTTGTTAAGGTCTGTATAATCTACACAAACTCGCCATTTCCCATTCTTTTTCGGCACTACAACATTATTAGCTAACCAATTATGATACTCACCTTTTCCTCTTTTTGAGACCGTGAGATAATGTCTTCTTCTATCCTTAGCTTCGTGTTATACCTGTTGTAAACGTCATTTCGAGTTGGTACTGGGAACTCACGAAGACTTTCCTTGAGTCGCCTCGTGCCTTCTGAGCTTTTTTTCATTCAAGTTACTGGTGAAGGCTATAGCTGCCCAATTGTCTGGTACACGTGGTAGCGCCATTCTTTCACGCTAGAACATATCCATGAATTCTCTAAGCAACTCTGAGTCCCCTTGCTTGATCTTGAAAATATCTTCCATTCTTTTCTTGACTTTTTGAGCTCCGAATGTGCTTTGATAAATGAATCCGCAAGCTCAACAAAAAAATTTATGAAAGTTTCGGTGAGTGTTTCACCAAATTTCTTAACCAACACTGATTCGATTTCTTGTTTGGTGAAGTCATTGCCTTTCACACCAATTGTGAATGCAGTACCTTGATCTCGTGGATCAGTTGTGCCATAATATTTTGGAATATGAGGCATTTTAAATTTCTTTGGAATAGGCACCGGAACAGCACTTGGCTTCCATGGTTGTTGTGAGTATTTGTCCATGTCTATTCCTTTGATAACACGTGGTACTCCAGGTATTTTCTCTATGCGATCGCTTTGTTCCTTGAGATGCTTCTGCAGGGTTAGAACTAAATTTTGTATATCAGAATTAACTATGTTACATGGTTCGTTATCGCAAGACTCACTTGGTGTTCCACCAATGCCTGAATGCATGAGCCCAGAACGTGTGTTTTCCAATGTATTCCAATTCAGAGTTGGCATTGGCGGCGCAAGGGGCAATTGACTAGTAAAATCACGGAGTGCATTACTAACTTGCTGAGCAATCAGATTTTTAAGGCGTCATTTAGTGCATTTTCATTCAGAACTCCAGCATTTTGAATTGCTTCGACTCCATTTTGATTTACAACTCCATTGTTTGTCTCATAGCCATCTGGAGTTCCTTCTCGTAAATGATGTTGTGAATCATGTGGTGAAGGAGGTGGAGTCCCGTCTCTTTCATTATTTTCTTGTTGTTGAAGACCTTGTTGACTATTGTCATTGATATTCGACGTAGTAATTGTTTGATAAAAGAGTTGACTTAAGAAAGTAAAACGATTATCAGATTCCCGGTAATGGAACCAATTTGTCTAACCAAAAAATAGAATTTCGGCCATAACTTATTTTAGAAGAACTCGGGTCACTGATAATCGAATAGAAATAAGAATAATGGTTGTCAATAAAAGTTGAATAAAAAGTGAAATAAATCAGTATGTTCAGGTAATATTTTGTGTCCTTACAAATGATTAGGTTGCCCCTTTTATAGCTATTTCTAGGTGATATGTTTTGCCTTTGTCATAATAAGGCCATTATAGACAATTAAATGTATTTAATGCTACGTTATAAATGATAATTATTGTAATTCAATACAGATTCTCTAACGTTCTCAATATTTAATGCCCATTAAATATTGTATCCGTTCCTACTTTTGATGTTGGGTTCATTCTCTTATCTTGACTTTTGAACATAAAGAGGTGCGGGTACCAAGTCTCTTGAATCTCTGCTCGTGCCTGTTGTATCTCGTGCCTCTTTAACTATTCTTTGTTGATCGTCATCCTTTGACAAGTCTACGTGTCATGACACGTCATCTTTCATTAAATTCAATATATACGAACTTAATTTTTACCAATACATGAACAATACTAGCTAGGCTCATATAGTAGAAAATGTAAAAAAAGAAAAAAGAAAAAAACAAGGTGAATAATACACACACTCATACTGTAGACAATGTAAAATCAAATAAAGTGGAAAGTCTTTGCTTAAGAACTCAAAAAAGTATTTAAAATTGTCAAAGCGAAACTCCTATACAAATCTTCTTCATACAATTTCAATGGTATTTTTCAGCAATTTCCATCAAACGAGAGAATAATTCTTGAGTTTTAGAGAACATGACCATATGATCTGAACCTAGAATAACTTAACATCTTGTGGTGGATTTTTCTCAATCATCCAACGTTGAACATCTACTGCCTTCATTGACAGATCTTGACTGCACATAACGTAGACTCTTGGAATCGAACCATACTTTTCTTTAGTGAATTCTGCTTCTTTTGACACTTCAAGATCATGGAACATTGTAGTGTGTCGCATCAACAACGAAGCGAGGATCATATCCTGAGAAGAACGCAACCCCTGATAATTATTAAATGCATTCACTTATAATTTGCTTTATTTTCTTCGATCGAGTCACTCAATGTACTAGAGTGTAATGAGATGACGATAATATTTCTCTGATCTAAAAAATTTTACGTTTATTTATAGTATTTGATTATATTTTTAATAAACTTCGTCATGTGTTGTCCTATTTTTTTGAACGGATCAATCATATAAACTGAAGACAAGGTGACGATAATACTTAAATAAGTGATATATCTTCTCTAAATATGTCATGTTATAATTTGTAGTCATCTCTCATTTACAAGTTTAAATTGTTAGAAAGAACAAAATTATATTTATTAATTAAATCTTTTTATATGTGATAAGAATAGCAGCAACACAACACCAGCAACAACGTAGAAAAAGATCGAGAGGGGCCCGAAAGCCCCCAAAGAAAGGAAACGGAATAATATTATTTTTATTCTAAAAGTATTTTTATTTTGACCTGCATATAATATTATTTATATGTCACATATATTGCTTTTCTAAAAGTAGATAATAATTCGAAGAATTATGATAAACTATAAATGTGTAAAGTGCACTAACCTCAACTCTCGAGTATTGGTACATCTTTGATGACAGAAGTATACTGCGGTTGGGGGCTTATAGTACCATTATCAAATTTGTATTTGTTGTCCTTCAGAAAATCCAACCCTTGATTTGACCGCAAATTGAGCAATAAAGGAAAACAATTAGGAAAAACAAAATCAGAAGAAAATAAAATTTTCCCCAAAATTTAATTGGCAATAAACTGTTTACCATCTTGTGTCTGGCTTCTATGATTGTGTATTAAATTATGCTACAGCTTTAACTCGAAACGTATTCAGTGTTACAATATTTATACTAAATAACTACCTGGTATAATTTATCCTGAACATTCCAAAATAATGGTAAGACTGTTTGTTAAATAAACTAAAAAGACTTATCTCAAATGAATTCAACTAACGCTTACATTTTTTTTATTTTTTATTTTTTAATTTAGCTAACCCTTACATAGCTTCGTATAAGCTTAGTTAAACAGTGAAGCAATGATCACCAAATAGTCCCAAGAGAACAATAAAATTCAATTTAACGCTCAAAGTAAAATGGGAGTTAAAATTCCAATATAGATATATCATATATTAGTTTCAGATCTGAAATCGAAGACAATCTTGTTTCAATGTTTCATCAAGGTAGGCTGAGTCAACGAGGGATTGTTGAAACATTTGTTAAGAACTAAAACAAAGTTCAACGCAACCGACATAGATATTTAAGCAGCAATCCAGAGAGCAGCCTTATATATAAAACAATCTACTAAATTTATCGAGCAAAATAAAATCAGAAAGAGGAGAATATATATACCTGTTGAATGATATATGTGAGATAGGGAAATCAAGGCCAGGCATATAAGCAGCAAGAAAAACAGCAGCAGCAGTTTTCTTTGGAAACTTTTCCATGGCAAGGGAAATGGCAAGTCCACCCATGCCATGGCCGACTAAAATCAGCCGGTCGTCCGACGGAAGAAGCGAGACGACGTGCATCAACGGCTCAACATAGTCAAAGAGAGATTTGACTTGTTCCGATTCCTTATAGTGAACGCCGGAGGCAGCCAAGTCAAGAGCAGTGGCCTTGTAACCTAAGGATATCAACGTTGTTAATTATTACCATATACCTGTTTAACCAAAAAATGAAATTTTAGTTAAATCTAAAATTTGGAAGAACATGGGTTACTAATAATCAAAAGAATGTATAAAAGAAAATAATTTAAGTAGCAAAAGAGTATTTCAAGAGAATAGCAAGTAAATCAAGATATATTCCAATATTTTGTGTCCTCAATTGATAAGATATCTCCCTTTTATAGGTGTGTCCTAAAGATACACGTTTTTCCTCAATCGTAATGAGGCTAGTATGAGTAATTAAAGACATTGAATACTACGTTACATAATCATTACATTCAATACAAATTTCTTAACGTATTCATATTTAATGTCCATGAAATGTCGTATCTGCACTCTTTTCTATTGTCAGATTCATTCTTTTGGACCCTTAGATAAATGATTTCAATAGGTAATGGTGCTGAGTTATTTGAATAACTACTCGTGCTTCTTCTTCTGTCATTTGCTCGTGCCTGTTGTAACTTGTGCCTCTTAGCTAGCTGTTATTCTTTGACCACTCAATCATTCTACGTGTCTTGACACGTTTCCTTAAATACGATTTTTTCCCCAATACAGATAGTCTCCCCCACTTTTCATTTATTCATTAGTTGAATACTTGGGAAGTGGATTTATTTAAAAGAGATTTTTTGTCACCGTGAATGCTATGACAAAACTGACGCTTCAATTGTCGCTTCCATTTAATGCTCTGTACATGAGTCATTTTTCCATTAGTCCTGCAGTTTTGCAGAACTTTTCAAGGCTTTTCCTACGGCTCCACTATTCTCGAAGTGTCAGTTATGTTATGGTCATTCCATCATCGTACTTGTTCCTTTTGCCAATTTCTCATCAATATAAATATAACTTCTTTCCTCGCCTTTTACCACATAAAACTTATTGAACACTTTAATTCTTCAAATCTTTATTCACTTCTTCCTCACTTCAATCTTCTTTGCCATGACTTCACCAAACCCTAACTCTAGAAGAACTCATATTTTAGCTAACTTCCTCAATGCCCCCATTAGGCATAGAAGAGGTGGTAGACTTTGTAGCTTAATGTCCGCTCGCGGTGGTAGCACATATACGCCTTCTCCTGGTTCTAGTCCCTCTTCTAGAACTAGAGGTTCCTTTTCTCACAGGTCTTTGTCTAGAAGCAAAGAACCCTCTGAACCCTTACGTAAGCCTTAGGTTGAAGAGATAGTTCCAGCAGAACTATCTTTTTACCCTAATAGGGAATCTCTTAGAAACCAAATTGTTGTCTTAGATCATGTAGATGCTTTCCCAACTCAAATTACAGAAATTTTAGCTCCCATAGTTCGTAAAGACTGTCACTGGAGCAGTAATTTTCCCATTATCAAATGAACTGCATTCCAATATGAAGGAAGTATCTTGCCATCCATTGTTTCTAGTTCATATGTTCCCTTTCCTGCTATATTATGAACTCTATGAGGTCCTTCCCATGTTAGACTTAACTTACCCACGTTGGCTGCCTTCGAAGATTGAAAAACCTTTTTATGCACGAAGCCCTGAACTTTGAAGAATCTGAGGCACACTTTTCAATTGTAATATCGTTCTATGACTTGTTTCGGTGCTGCCATTCTTATTAATGTAGCTTCTCTCCTCCCTTCGAGTAAGTCAAGATTGACCCGTATTCCCTCATCATTATATTCTTGTGTTACCTGTGTGAACCGTGTACTTGGCTCTCATATCTCAACTGGAATTAGAGCCTCTGCTCCATAAACTAACGAAAATGGGGGTTCTCCCGTGCTTGTTTTTGCAGTTGTCCGATATGCCCATAAAGATCCAAGTAACACTTCAGGCCAGCTACCTTTTGATTCCTTTAATCGCTTCTTAAGATTGTTGATAATAAGCTTGTTCGTCGATTCTGCTTGCGCATTACCCACTGGGTGATAAGGTGTTGACGTAATCCTCTTAATTTTCCTACTTCGAAAAAATTCAGTGATTTGAGCTCCTATAAGTTGAGTCCCATTATCACACACAATCTCTATTGGTACACCGAATCAGCATATGATATTCCTTCAAATGAAATCCTTGACTTCCTTTTTCTCGTACCTGTTTAAATGTGCTTGCCTCTACCCATTTGGTAAAGTAATCAGTAAGAAAAATTTTTACATGTCCTTTTGCTTGTGGTAATGGACCAACGATATCCATTCCCCATTTCATAATGGCCATAGTGCAATTACTGGATGTAATAATTCCGCAAGTCTATGCATATTGTTGTCGCACGTTTGGCATTTATAACATTTAGCTACGAAACTTTCTGCTTCTTCTTCCTTTTTAGGCCAATAATAGCATGCTCTAATAAGGGTTCTTACCTATGATCTTCCTCTTGCGTGATTCCCACAATGCTCCTCATGAATCTCTCTCATTACATACTTCGTTTGAGAAGGTCCGAGGCATCTTGCTAAAGGTCCTCCGAACATTTTGTGATATAAATAGCCTTGATTTAAGCAATAACGAGCAGCCTTTTTTCGAAGTGCATGAGCTTTCTTCTTATCTTCAGGCACGGTACCATACTGCAAAAAAGCAACAATTTCATTCCTCCAATCCCAGGTTAAATTGTTAAAATTTACTTCATTCTTATCAGGGTCAAGAACTGAATGTAATAAATGTATAACTGCGGCATTTGAATCGCTCGCCACATCAGCTGTTGATGCGAGGTTAGCTAAAGAATATGCTTTAACATTTTCATTCCTTGGTATTTGTATAACTTTCCAATTTTGAAATTGCTTTATCAATTCCCGTACCTTTTCTAGGTACTGCTGCATCCTTACTTTCCTGGCTGTATAAGTCCCCAAAATTTGATTAACCACGAGTTGTGAATCACTTTTGATTATAACTTGATTTATACCAAGTTCATGTGCCAATTCTAGACCTGCAATCACAGCCTTATACTCCGCTGCATTGTTAGTCATAAAGTTACATTTAATAGCTTGTCGAATAGTTTCACCCGTAGGTGGTACCAAAACAATTCCTAAACCTGCACTTTTTACATTAGATGAACCATCAGCGAATAAAGTCCAAGTTCCCGGGTTAGCTCCATTGAACACCTGTAACTCTTTTTCTGCTTCTAATTGCATATCTTTACTAAAATCAACCACGAAATCAGCTAATACTTGTGATTTTATAGCAGTCCTAAGTTGATAGGTGATTTCGTATTCACTTAACTCTATAGCCCACTTAGCTAATCTACCTGATAATTCATGTTTATGCAATATATTTCATAAAGGGTAAGTAGTTACTATAACAATAGGATAACACTGAAAATAAGGTCTTAACTTCCTAGATGCCATGATTAATGCAAGTGCAAGTTCTTCTAACTGAGGATACCACGTCTCTACATCTAACAAATATTTATTAACATAATAGAAGGGGAATTGTTTACCTTGCTCCTCCTGGACCAATACAACACTTATCGCCACTTCCGAAACGGTAAGATAAATAAGTAGCTTCCCCCCTGCCTTTGGTTTTGCCAGTAAGGATGGATTTTACAAATACGTTTTCAAGTTCCTGAGTTCATGTTGACATTCTTCATTCCATTCAAAATGATCCTGCTTTTAAAGGGCCGAGAAGAATTTAAAGCATTTCTGCGATGACTTAGAAATGAATCTCCCCAAAGCTACAATTCTCCTTGTTAAGCTTTGAACTTCTTAAATGCTTGGAAATATATTGGGTATTTCCTCAATGGACTTAATCTGTGCAGGATTTACTTCAATACTACGGTTAGAAACAAGAAAATCCAAAAACTTACCTGATGCAGCACCAAATGCATATTTCTCGGGGCTTAATTTCATATTATATTTGCGTAAATTGAAAATGTATCAGATAAATGAGATATGTGATACTTTGAATACTGAGTTTTAACAAGCATCTCATCAATATACACTTCCATGGTTTTTCCTAAATGTTCTTGAAACTTTTTGGAAACTAAACTTTGATACGTTGCACCTGCATTCTTTAGACCAAAGGGCATTACCTTATAATAATAAGTCCCCCTGTCTGTTATGAATAAAGTTTTTTCCTCATCTCTTAGATCCATTTTAATCTGATTATAACCTGAATATGCATCTAAAAAGCTTAACAGCTCATGACCTGTTGTCGCATCAATCTGTTGATCTATGTGTGGTAGTAGAAAAGAGTCTTTAGGGAAAGCTTTATTAAGATCAGTATAATCGACACAAAATCGCCACTTACCGCTCTTATTTGGAACCACAACAGTATTAGCTAACCAGCTAGGATACTTTACCTCACGATTGGAACTAATTTTCAGCAATTTTTGGACTTCATCTTGAATCACCTAATTCTTGAAAGTTCCTTGCTTTCTTTTATTTTGTTTGACTGGAGGGTATGAGGGATTTTCATTTAATTTATGAGTCATTACCTTTGGTGGAATCCCTATCATGTCAAAATGGGACCAAGCAAAGCAGTCCCTGCTAGTTTTCAAAAATTTAACTAACTTACCTCTTATTCCTTGGCTAAGATTAGCTCCGACGTAAACTTTCCTATCAGGCCATCGAGCAAATAACACGACAAGCTCCAATTCTTCTATTGTGGTCTTGATATTTTCATTTTCCTCTGGTTCTTGAATAGTATCATGTCTTGAATCTATATCTGTTTGCCCTTGCTCAGTTGAGGTTTGTGTTGTGGCGACTTCAGCTGCCTTCTATGGTTGCTATTTACCTTCTATTTCTTGTGCTTGTATCTGCAACAGAATTGATCGCCCTGGATGTATGTTGATCTCCACGAATTTGACAGATTCCCCATGGCGATGGAAATTTAATAACCTGATGCAAAGTTGAAGGTACTGCATCCATTTCGTGGATCCATGGCCTCCCAAGAATCATGTTGTAAGTCATCTCCATATCTACTACCTAGAACTTTGTATCTTTGATGACACCTTCAACGAATGTGTCATTCGTCCTCGAACGAACAAATGAAAGAAGCACCTGAGTCGGGGGAAAGGTGAGGATAACGGCTCTGCATATCAGATTCGGACTCCCAGGTCGCCTTAGGAGGCTGACCTCTCCATTGGACACGAACAGAATGAAATCTTTTGGACCTTAACTGATGAACTTGCCGGTATAAAATGGCTACCGGCTCCTTCTCATAGGACAAGTTCTTATCCAACTGACAGTGCTGAAGTCTAACACGTGGGCTGGATCTCCGTGATACCTTCGAAGCATGGATACATGAAAGACTGGATGCACGACTGATAAGCTAGGTGGCAATGCGAGTCTATACGCCACCTCTCCCACTCGATCAAGAATCTCAAATGGGCCAATGTACCTAGGGATAAGCTTTCCCTTCTTCCTAAATCTCATCACGCCTTTCATAGGCGATACTCAGAGCAATACCCGCTCACCGACTATAAATGCTACATCTCGAACCTTGCGGTCTGCATAAATTTTCTGCCTAGAGTGAGCTGAATGAAGCCTATCCTGAATGATCTTAACCTTGTCCAAGACCTCCTGAACCAAATCTGTACCTAACAATTGAGCCTCCCCCGGCTCAAACCATCCAACTGGAGATCGACACCGTCTACCATATAAACCTCACATTCAATAGGAACTCTTTTAAAACATCCACAACACTGGCGATGATACAATAACCATGAAAACCGCATAACAGAACACTCGAATAACCAAGTCTCAGCCAACACCAACAGGTATACACCCCCACAAGCTAAAACTCAAGAAGCGTAGAACGGAAATGACTGAATATGAGAAAAGGAAACACATAAGGGAACTAACAATCAAATTAAACTAGCACAAATTCCTCTAAAACACAAATCGACAAAAAAATCTAATAGGAAGGAATGAAAGCATATAAAAGGCTCATAAGGATCTTATACTGATATAAATTGCACCGCAGTACATAGCCCAGACGTAGCATATTAAATCACGTGAAATCACGAGGGTCCCACCCTCAACACTGAATCACAAGCAGGGCACACATCAACCCATCTAGAGACTCTTACAAAATCAATTCCGTCTATAATTTAAAACACAGACTGTCTCCCACATCGGTGGAGCACGGAAATCACAGCGCGTAACCAAGAATACTCAAAAATCACATCAAACCCACTGAAACGAATAACAAGAATTTACTATTAGCCTCACAACTCTCGACAATATCTAGAAACAGACGATAGACACGGCTATCACACATAGAACCTCCCCACAGGACAATCACATAAACAAAGCGCATATCATAAAATGTACCCATAAATGGAACAACAAATAGGGGAACACATCCCGATAAACAGGACTATAATGAACTACGGATGATGCTCCTTTATAATAAGTTGGGGCATACCTAAATGACATCACCCGGCATAGCAGCTTTAAGCCCACTATACGAAATACATCAGAGGGTTAGGCCTCCCCCTATTAGGCGCCATCTACCTGCATGAACACCTCGTTGGGACACATCAGTCCAAAGTCTAGGACAATCTCTCACCATGTGGCTAGTATCTCCACACTCGAAGCACCCAATCTACTGACGAGGCGGTGGGAATTGTGCGATACGGGTACATCGAGACCCCTGAACACCTGAATCCCCATGCATAGCCGTAAGAGCGAACTGAACTGGATGACCCGCAAAACCTCTACCATGACGCACCCTGCCTCTAAAATAAGTACCATCTTATCTCCCCAATCTACGAGGCCTCCTCGCCTCCTCAAACTCTCTCTCCCGACCTTGTCTATTTTCTCCCTCATGAACCTGCCTGCCCTCCCTCTCTCTGGCATACATACCCTCTATCCTCCTAGCAATGTTTACCGCCTGCTGATATGGAATATCCATCTCCAACTCGCGAGCCATATTGGACCTGATGCTGGGAGTAAGCCCCTCAATGAACTGGCGAACCTTATCACGAACAGTAGAAACCAGGGCTGGGGCATTTCTAGCCAAACTGGTGTAACAGACAGCATACTCCAAGACGGTCATAACACCCTAGCGCAAATGCTCAAACTCAGTACGCCATGGATCCTTGAGACTCTGAGGAACGAACTTTCTCAGGAACATATCTGAAAACTAGGTCCAAGTCAGTGAAGCTACCTCGTCTGGGTTGTCTAACTCATAGGTGCGCCACCAATCATAGGCGGCCCCTCGAAGCTAGAAGGTGGTGAAAGAAACCCCACTTGATCCAGAGATATCCATAGTACGAAGAATGCGGTAACACTCATCAAGAAACCCCAAGGCAACGTCTGATGCTAATCCACTGAATACTGGAGGATCATGTTTCTTGAACCTCTCTAGTCTCATCCGATCTTGCTCGGAAGTCGCTGCATGCCCTCGGGCTGAATTGGTTCCGCAGGCAACACGAGAATAATATCTGGGATCCCCTCAACATGCGCTCACTGCTCATTAGTACGGGCGGCGGGATTCTGTGCTCCTCCCCCGGCCTAGGATGTGGCTGCAGCAAGGGGAAGCAATCTTGCTTGAGCCAAGATGGTGTACATACTCAAGAACTGTGCCAAAGTCTCCTGAAGGCTGGAGTAGTAGTAACAGTAGGCATGTCAGGTGCCAGAGCTCCGGCTGAAAATCTTATGGTACGTCGGCGACCGCTCGTGCATGTGCTCTCGCTGCATCACGTGCATGTCCTCGAACTCTACCCCCGACCTCCAACGGCCGCAGCAGGGGGCGCAAGTGTTTGATCACCTCGGGTAGTACGTGTCCTCACAATCTATGAGAGAGTAGAAGACATAGGATTAGGATTGTGGAAGTCAAATCCCGCACGACAGGGAAATCAAATGAAGTAGAATTTTTCCTAACAGTTACACAGCCTCTCCCAGATAAGTACAGACGTCTCCATACCGATCCACGAGACTCTAATAAATCGGCTTGTGATCTGTGACTCCTATGAACCTAGAGCTCTGATACCAACTTGTCACGAGCCCAGTTCGCCCTCCGTGAATATGTAGTGACGGAACCTAGTCCCTACATCTAGGTAAGCCTAACAATGTTGAATATAAACCAAATTGCGGAAGGAAATAATTAAAGCTAAACTAGCAAAATAAAACATGTATTTAAGGTGCCACTCGCTACATACAATCACAATTCTCGAAGATAACAACAATTCTCAAAATCCGGAATCTCACAAACCACAAGCTAAGGGATACATACGAGGCTCTCACTCAAGAATATCTATATAGAGGAGAAATACTAAAAGAGTTATACTTATTACAGAAAGCTAGAAAGGGACTCCTTGGTCTGCGGACGTAGCAGATATACCTCGAAGTCTCTGCTGGTACGCCTCCTTCCAAGGCTAACAGAACTGAATGAGAGTACCTGTATCAGCACAACAAAAATGTGCAGAAGAGTAGCATGAGCACACCACGGCGGTGTCCAGTAAGTATCAAGACTAACCTCGGTGGTGTAGTGACGAGGATCAGTCAAAACAGTATAATCATAGGAACAACGGGAATGAGATATAAATATGTAATGACTGCACCAAATGACCAATAATGCTACAATTCACAATAAGGGAAGGGGACAACAAGTAACAACGGGAAAATAATAAATGATGATGCATAACAACGACAAATCACAATCCAAATCCTAAGGTCACAACACAGCAAGGGAAAAACAAGTCCATAACTCATATCTTACAAGGATGTTCACATAAGATCTCATTCACGCTTTCCACAATTTCACCAAGCCTGAGATAAAACACAACTCACGAAATCCAACCATCTGAAATCCAACAATTGGCATCCTGTGCCCATCATTCTCACAGTCATACTGACAACTAACAAGCCAACTAGGGCCACTCCTACATATATAATGATTAAACGAGGGCGTACCTCCCTCCTTAGCAAAAACAAGAGCAATTTACCTTTAAAGGGAGTATACAATTACTTGTATGCTTGTGCAAGTGTTCTTAACAAGAATTCTACCAACTAGTAAACATGAATAGGAGAACAGACCGCACGTACGATGTTTTCCTCACAACTTCCAATCGATAAAGCTCATACAGGTAAGCAACCCACAATCACAATAATAACAAAATAGAAATGTCTCCACAGGCCATCACGATTCATTACAATCAACCCCTGACATAAGCCACCTTATTTCGCCACGTGTGCAATAAATAACATAATAAGTACCGCCTTACTTCGCCCCACGTGCATCATAGTATCTCCCACCTTATTTCGCCACAAACACAACCCACATATAAGTATATGAACATATCCCACCTTATTTCACCGCATATACAATATATCAATAACAACAGTGGCACGGCAAAGACCTTGTGCAAACCCTCAACAAAAATCGCACGACAAAAACCTCGTGCATCACAATATCAACAGTAGCATAGCAGAAACCTCGAGCATCACAATATCAACATCCGCACGGCAGAAACCTCGTGCATTACAATATCAACATCCGCACGGCAGACACCTCATGCATTACATATCAACATCTGCACGGCATAAACCTCATGCATCATAATATCAAGTACAACAACAAAAAATACAATATATATATACAGGAACGAAGCAAGAGAATCACTCAGGTGTTTCCTTTCACCAAGAGGTAGTACAACTAACTCACAAGGAATAACTGTAACAGATAAATACTAAGCGCAACAAGGACAACTCAACAAGGAATAAACGATAAGAAACGACGATTCCAAAATACTCAGTTCAACAACAAGGAAGTTAACATGAACCAAATAATTACAATTAAGGAAATATCAACGAAACATAGAATATCTAACTTCTTTCCAATTAAGACCAATTTATTACACGAGAGACATAAATAATGCTTTTCGAATAAAGACGAACACTTAGGGATGATAATGTGACAATAAAAGGGTAAGATTCCACAATTAATTAAGAAAAAGTCGATTAGGAAACAAGAACAAGCCCAAGGGGGCAAATAAATTCCAAGTTAGACATGTAAAGGTGAAACTAGTGACAAGGAACTCAATCGTGTCAAGAACAACCTCATATTCGGTGATTACAAGGATCTAAGAACCTAATAGGGGCAAATTGTTCACAAATAAATCCAATCACGCACTCGTCACCTCGTGTACAAGGAATACAAGCAACACAGAAGACTCCAATCCTAAGGGAAAGTCCCTCACACAAGGTTAGGCAAGATACTTACCTCAAACCGGCTCCAATTCAACTTGAAACCACACATTTTCCACGAGTACTCGATTTCGAATGACCCAAATCTATTTAATTCAATCACACATTGTAAATAACACCTCAAGTAACCGATTCTACTATTTATTTAAGCTAAGATGCGAAATTTAGATAAAATGACCAAAATATTCATCGGGCCAACGTGGTAAAAACCTGAAGTTCGAACTAAAATCCGGTTACCCATTCCCCCACGAATCCAATTATATGATTAGTTTTGAAATTGGACCTCGGATTGAGGTCCAACCCCCAATTTTAGCAAAACCCTAGGTCCTACCCAATATACCCAAATTTTCTCATTAAAATCTTTGATTTGATGTTGAAATTATGTTAAAAGGTATTAAGGAGTGAAGAAAATGAGTTAGAAATCACCTTCCAATCGTTTTGAAGAAGAAAAATTACTTAGAAAACCGCCTCTTAGGTTTTGGGTTTTTGAAAAGTGAGAAATAATTGAAAATTTCGTGTATTTATACTCTTTGACACGCCCAGCGCGGACCGCGCAAAAAAGACCGCGGCCGCGCTGGTGGAACTGAAGGCTGCTTGCTTTTTGAAGCTTGCAGCGTGGACCGCGCGAGGACGACCGCGTCCGTGTGGCTCACACCGCGAATCGCACTAAGGCGGTCGTGGCCGTGCAGCTCACACCGCGGACTGCACTAAGGCGGTCGCAGCCGTGTAGCTCACACCGCGGACCGCGGTAAGGCGGCCGCGCAACGCACACCGCGGACCACACTAAGGCAACCGCGGGCGTGCTGGAACCTACACCTTTTCCCTGACCTACAATATCTGGTGTTTTTAAGTCTAAGACCTCCCGGAACCTACTCGAAACTCACCCGAGCCTCGGAGCTCCAAACCAAACGTACGCACAACCTCGAAGATACCCTACAAACTCATCTGCGCAATCAAATTGCCAAATAATATTGTATACACCGAATCAAGCCTCAAAGCTCATGATTCCTTCTCAAATTATTCATAGGACATAAAATTCCCATTTCGGGTCCGAAACACGTTAAACGACTTCTGTTCTCAATCAAACTTTACAGAAAGTGCTTCAATCATATATAAGACTTGTACCGAGTACCGGAACTAAAATACGAGCCCGATACCCTAGTCTTCTAATCAAATTTCGTTTTCATTTTCCTTAGTTATTTCCAGAAAATAATTTCACATAAAAATTCATTTCTCGAACTTGGGACCGCGGATTCGATTCCAAGCATACGCTCAAGTCCCATATTTTTTCACGGACCCTCTGGGACCATCAAATCATGGGTCCGAGTCCGTTTACCAAAAACATTGACCATAGTCAAATTTATTTAATTTAGTATCAAAATTTAGCATTTGTTTTACAGAATTCCTATTTAAGTTTTCCGGTTACGCATCCGGACTGCACACACAAATCGAGGCAACCCAAGAGGAGGTTTTAAGGCCTCGAAAGTACAGAACAGAAAGTATGTAAGTGATGACTCCATTGGGTCGTCACAATATTTCTCCGCTACAAGTTGTAGTTATAGAAGATATTAAATATTTCCTTTATTTATAGTCTCAATATAACCAACCTCTTTCATGAATACTTTAGAAACTAAATAAGTTTCTTTGAGAAACACAATATCTTATTGATAATCAATTTTATTTTCTCCAAAATAATGATAATTGGCTCTTCTAGAGCTCCCAATTAATTTTGTACTACCATGTATTCATCAACATCTATATGGTCATATATCTCTTTCAAAGAGAAAGTTATACTATTATAATCATGGCCAAAATTATATGCAAGGTATGTTTCTTGCATTATTGTTGTCATTTAATAATCACATTACGAAAATATTTTGGCGTAAAATAGGTACGTGACCAATAACTTCATGCCATAATAATGACATTATTTTCTTATTTTATCTCAAACCCCCTTCTAGAGAACGTTCATATCCTTCCAAGAATGAATATGTATTCATAAATCACATGTTGTCACTTTCACATCATGAGTGGACCATAATTATCTATATGTGTTTTACGAAATCTCGTGTCAAATCGATGACAAATATTACTTTCACAAAGTGAAGGGTTATTTTGAGAATCCTTATTGTTCTCGTTACACAATGATGATGATTATAATTTCGTCTATTGCCACGTCCACATCCATTGATACCTTCATGGTAATAATTTTGTCTTCTTTCAGACTATCACATACTACTATCACATTCTCTTAAGGGATTGAGAATGAAGCAAATTCAATGGGACATGTTTTCAATAGTTCTCCCCACAGTCATACATGAATTTGATCATGGAAAGACATAAAAATTTTACCAATTTGAGTAGTTATAATTTTTCACTAACTCCATTAGAGTTATAATTGAAATTTTATTGTCTTTGCTTGTATTTAAAATCAAATTATAGAATAAAAGAAAAAAATACGGTAAAATACTTACTTTAAATTCAGAATTTGATCATGAAGTAAGTTAATGAAACAATTAATAATCATTATGCTCAATCCCAAAACTTATACTCAATTGGATAGAGTCTCGTGCTGATAACGTATTATGAAATAATAAAAGAAGAAAAAGTATTGCAAAAAAAAGCAGAGAGAAAAATCTTATTGATATGGTATGAATTACAATGGAATAGAACCCTCTATTTATAGGAAAAAAGTGACGTAGAGCCTGTTTGGATGGGCTTAAAAGCTGATCAAATTAGCTTTTAATCACTTTTTAACTTTTAGTAGTGTTTGTCAACTAATAAAAGGGCTTAAAAAAACAAAAAGCAAAAAGTTGGGTAAACCTAACTTTTCTAAATTAACTTAAAAGCCATTGACCAAATATATTTTACATTAATATCGCTTATAACTTTTCTTAATTTCGAAATTACCCTTCAGAAAAAACTAAAATAACGATATTTTTGTTATGAAATAAAATAAGAACAAGAACAATAATACAAGAACAAGAACAATATAGAGAAAAGTAGAGAGAGGAGTATTCTTATTGATACTTTTGGGATGGTTTACAATGGAATAGAACCCCTTTATTTATAGGGAGGTAGTGACTTAGCCACCAAGTAGTGAACCCTAGAATCTCTCTAAATATAGACATTCACCTTAAATAGGATTCTATTTATAACACTCCCCCTTGAATGTCTATTCAATAATGTGCCTCGTTAAAACCTTAACTAAATAAAACCCAATGGGAAAAAATTATAGAAAAGGAAAAAGAGTACACATGTTTGAATATGCGCCTATTGGTTGCCTCGTTAAAAACCTTGCAAGGAAAACCCATTGGGACAAAACCTTGTAAGGGAAAAAGAGTGCAACACGCATTAACTCCCCCTGAAAAGAGCATCAATTCACATCCTTGAGCATTTGCATTCCAATCTTGTGCACCATCTTCAAAACGATCTTTTGTAGAGATTTGATAAATAAATCAGCCATATTGATTTGAATAAATATTCCGCACCTTGAAATTATCATTCTTGATAGATATGAACATCTTCATATAATGTCGTGGAATGACTCTTCAATATCTCCATAGAGGTATTCTCGATGCCATCATGCTTATAGTTATAGCAAGATACATATGTACACAAGTTGCACTTAGGATGTAGTACTTCAGGACCAAGAGTTGTATATGCTTCAAGCAACTTCAATCATTGACTTTATACTTTTAAGTATTTGAACTACATGTCCAAAACTACATGTCTTTCATATGGAATCAATTCTGCTTGAATTGTATCCCTTCCATTTAGCCAATATTTTTGTTTGTATTCGACAAACATAAGATCCTCATCGATATTTAGCGCTATCATAGATGTCGTCGACAAACATTTTATATCGGTTCCAGTAAATTTTCATAAAGACATAACATGGAGATCTCTTTATTCATATATTCAGGTACCTGAATCTCTCATGAGATTTTATGAAGTGTTATTCATGTGATCTTCTAGATCACTTGCCTCCCCATTATGATCACTTTGATCATTTGCTCATCTTCTTTATTAAGAAGTTATTTTGAAACCGATTTGTCTATACGCTTTAAGCGTATCAAAGACTTTGTCCTTCTGGGACTTAATATGAGCATTTGCAGTGAGAATATAGTTACTTTCTTTGGGTCAGCAAATGCGTACAGCATGCTTTGCAATATGTTGCAATTGAATTATCTTTTATGAACTTCAGGTTCATATTATGATATTCGAGGATCTATATATACAAATGATAATTCATCCCATGTAATCTTTTCTCAAGTGTTTATCATGTCTCCCCCTCATGTTAGAAAAGCTAACTTGTTTCCTCAACTTTGAGAGTCCATCTTTGTGCATTATGGTGTTAATGAAAATATACACCGCACATCAATAATAATAAGATGAAATTATTTGGTTCCTGACCCTGAACCACTTGTGAGGGGAGAATATAATATACTCTCGTATACAACGTATATCAAACTGATATATATAACTTTGTTCTCATAAGAAACAGTTTAGCTATTAAGTGGAGGCACTCAATAATTATCTTGCTAAACCAACTATGATATAAACCAACTTATCAAGATGAACTATCTTGAATAGAAAATCTGGAAATTATGCTCGAAGTTATATTACTGAGCAATTTACCTCGCAAGCACCGGCCAGGCTGCGGGTTAATAACAATCGCACATGTAACCATATCACAGATGCATCATATGTGGTATACATGGCAGGTGAATGGGCCCATATTCACTTTTGATATTTCCAGAATTTATGGGATTTAACCCGAACTCTTTAGTTGGTCAATTAATTAATGAGAACAAGTAATACAAGAGAATTCGTAAAGAACTTTCTAGTTCTTTAATATTTACCCATGTGAATTCTCTATTACTGCACATCATACTTAAAATGATATGGCTAACCTGAATGCCAACTGAATAAATTATCAATATTGATAAACTTCAATTTTACACCATGACATGTGCAATTATCAATAAACTTCAAGTTTATTATGATATGGATTTTTATATCAATAAACGTCCACTTTATTGTGGTATTCTTGTGTAGTACAAACTGGAGAAATAAAGCGGGTAGTTTTTCACATACAGATTATCCCGCTACAAGTTGTAGTAATAGAAGATATCAAATCTTTCCTTTATTTATAGTCTCAATATAATCAATCGCTTTCGCATATACTTTGGAAACTGAATAAGTTTCTTTGAGACTTACTACAACACAATACCTAATTGGTAATCAATTGTGTTTCTCCAACATAGTAATAATTGGCTCTTCTAGAGCTCTCAATTAATTTTGTACTACCACAAATTCATCAACATCCATGTGGTGAATATCTCTTTTAAAGAGAAAGTTATACCATTATGGTCATGTCAAAATTATATGCAAGATATGTTTCTTGCATTATTATCATCCTTTGATAATCACATTGGCAAATTATTTTGGCGTACAATAGGTACGTGACCAATGACTATTCATGCCATAACAATGACATTATTTTCATATATCATCTCAAACCTCCTTCTAGGGGTGAGTGTGGTATATTCAATACCAATTTCATGTCCATATTCTTCCAATAATGAATATGTATTCGTGAATCAGATGTTGTCACATTCACTGCGGGGATATGTGATTTTGTTATCCTTTTCAAATCTATAAATGCGTCTGGCATTCGATTTGCTATTCTTTGCAAATGGATAATATTTTGCACCTTTTTTTCACAAATAGAGGTATGTGGATCAAGATGAGATAATGATGCATTTTTCCACAAAATTTCCCGTTTGGTTTCACCAATTTCTCCCCCTAATTTTGGGAAAAGTGTCTCATCGAATTGACAGTCTGCAAATCGTGCAGTGAACAAATCCCCTGTCAATGTTTCGAGGTAGCGAATAATGGAGGGCGATTCAAACTCAACATATATTCCTAACCTTCTTTGCAGACCCATTTTGGTGCAATATGGCGGTGCTACAGGCACATATACTGCACATCCAAAAATTCTTAAGTGGGATATATTAGGTTCATGACCCAAAACTCATTGCAACGGGGAATATTTGTGATAATTCGTCATTCTGAGACGAACTAGCATTGCTGCATGCAAAATGGCGTGACCCCAAACCGAAGTGGGTAGCCTCGTTTTCATGAGTAAATGAGGAATTCAAGATTATACTCATGTATTGTCTCAATATGATATCCATTTTGAATGATATCTTTAAAACTCAACAAGTTCCTTTTAGACTTGGAGGAGAACATTGCATTCTCTAAAATGTTGTTCCATTAGGCAGAGTTATAGTTGCTCTTCCGGAGCCTTTAATCAATTTACTACTACCAGAAATTGTAGTAACATCTGCCTTACACATACTTAAATGAGAGTAATATTTCTTCTCTTTGAATATCGTATGTGTGGTACATGAATCAATTAATCAAAAGAGATATACGAACATGAGGATAAACAAATTCAATCCGTTTGTTTCATATTTAAACAATATTTTCAAAATCTGTTGAGGTTATTCGAATAACTAAGTTGATAGTCGACTATCTTGAGAAGCAGTCATTAGGTTATTCGAATAACTAAACCTGATATTCGACTAACTAGCCTTGCGAAAAAATCCAGTTTTAATGCGAAATATTGGTTAGTCGAATAACTAATTAGTTATTCGACTAACTTAGTAAACAGTCATCAGGTTAGTCGACTATCTAAATCAGATAGTCGACTATCTTAGTAAACAGTCATCAGGTTAGTCGACTATCTAAATCAGATAGTCGACTATCTTGCCTTGCGGAAAAATCCAGTTTTAATACGAAATGTTGGTTAGTCGAATAACTAATTAGTTATTCGACTAACTTAATAAATAGTCATCAGGTTAGTCGACTATCTAACTCAGATAGTCGACTATCTTAGTAAACAGTCATCAGGTTAGTCGACTATCTAAATCAGATAGTCGACTATCTTGCCTTGCGAAAAAATCCAGTTTTTAATACGAAATATTAGATAGTCGATTAGCTTATTAGTTAATCGACTAACTTTACTGGGAAGTAAAAATGTCTTCGAAATTTAAGCATATTGAAACATTCTAAAGAGCTAATACTAACATTATATCATAAACTAACTAATACGAGCTGATACTAATGACGACTAACTAATACAAATAAGTAAAATAAAATCAAACAATGCTATCTTCCTTCATCACAGATCCATCACCGATTAAGTGGTCTATTTTCCCTTAGGATGCTCAAAGAAGTCTGCCACATCCAAATGGGTGATGTCAAAATTTGTCGTCAGAGACAAAATTGGTTTCAGGACCTTTACTCTTTAGAGATGCTTGATAAAGCTCAACCAAATGTCTTGGTACACGACAAATTTTTGCCCAGTGCCATTTTCCACCGCAACGATAATATATAGTTTATGAACTATTTGCTTTTGGATTCTCATCATATCGTGCTTGTGGTAGAGTGACCAACTTCAGGTTGTCATATCTCTCCTTTAAGCCATTCCACAAGATAGGTGGATCTTTGACTGTGATATATTCAATTTTCAAACCTTCATCAAGGTGATGGCGCAAGAAAATCAAGGCCTTAGCACAGTTTCAAACCTTCATCAAGGTGATGGCGCAAGAAAATCAAGGCCTTAGCACAGTTTCAAACCTTCATCAAGGTGATGGCGCGAGAAAATCAAGGCCTTAGCATAGTCTTGGGTGGATGCATTATTTCTGTCTTTAATGGCGTCTCCAAGACCCATTGCATCCAAATGGATTTCAGCATCCAACACCCATGTCATATAGTTCTTGCCCGAAATTTCAAGGGCAACGAACTTTCTTTTCATAATGTCAGACATAAAACAAAATTACATCAAGAGCGTGCCCATACTACGGGCTTTATTACAATTATCACATTCACTTCAAGGAATAGATCATAATCATCTGTATGTGCTATATACAATCTCATGTCAAATATTACTTTCATAAAGTGAAAGATTATTTTGAGAATCTTTATTATTCTCATTATCACAATGATGACGATTATAATTCCGTCTATTGCCAAGTCCACATCCATTGATACCTTCACGGTAATAATTTTGTCTTCTTTCAGACTTATCACATACTGCTATCACATTCTCTAAAGGGAATGAGAATGAAGCAAATTCAATGGGACAGATTTTTAATTCTTTGCCCACAATCATACATGAATATAATCATGGCAAGACATAGAACTTTTACCACTTCACGTGGTTATAATTCCTTACAAACTCCATTAGAGTTATAATCAAACTTTGTTGTCTATATTTGTATATGAAGTCAAATCGTAGAATTTCAAGAATTTGAAAGGGAAAAGTAAATTACTTACCTTTAAGGTATACCAATAAATGTTGTGATATCAAATATACCTCTTGAGTTTCCATCCCGTTGCATTATTTTATGATGATACCATCTCTTCTATTTTTCTGTATAGAAATTCTCATATGGAGCAGTAGCAATCGTTATTACACTCTTTTGCTTGGAAATTCATCTTAAAAAAGAAAACAAAAGTAAACAACGAGAAAGAAAAAAAATTGAAGAATTTCAGAAACCAAAATATCACAAATCTCGTTTCACTCGAATAGAAAAACCCAAGCGACGGAACACGAATTAGAGTGGGTGAATCTGATTGCAACTCGAGATTCTGAGAGCTGTAATTGCTGAATATTAAATTCAATTGGTTAGAGACTCGTGCTGATAACGTGTTATAAAATAAAATAAGAACAAGAACAATAATACAAGAACAAGAACAATATAGAGAAAAGTAGAGAGAGGAGTATTCTTATTGATACTTTTGGGATGGTTTACAATGCAATAGAAACCCTTTATTTATAGGGAGGTAGTGACTTAGCCACCAAATAGTAAACCCTAGAATCTCTCTAAATATAGACATTCACCTTAAATAAGATTCTATTTATAACAATTTTTCTTTTCTCCCTTCTTGTTGCAGATTCTGCCTTCTTCTTCCTCAGACTTGCGTAAGTGAAAGGAGAAGCTTTTGTGTGATTTATCATCTCCACTATACGTGTGATATATATGCACTAAATCGAACTTGTATTCGCCGACGGGTGGTGAATAACTAGAAATAGCTTTTGCAAGCCTATCTCTAATCTATCCAAATCTCGTGAACCATGTATGAAAACTTGACATTTCCATAAGTTTTTGTTCTTTTGCTACCCTTCTCCTCTTTGTATTTGCTTTGGAAGTTAGGGAAATTTAGGTTTATGTGAGTCAAAAGAAAATGAGTAATCAGCTGTAAATCAAATATAAATTGGGAAATTAAAATATAAATTATTTTAGATTTACATTTATTATATAAGTAATATATGGTAGTAATCATCTCCTTTATAATATTAACACTCTAAGAATATTTATGTCTTTTTAATAGAAAAAAGATATTACAGACACATGTTTATCAAATAATTCAATAGCTTTTTTTAAGTTATAGTACTTTGCTTTTTTTAAACTATAGTACTTTTATCCAAATAATTAACTCTTTATTTATAAAATTATAAATCAATTTTTTGTAAAATAAATAGAATTTTATTTATAATACAAATCAAATTTTAGGAAAATTAGATGCCTTCCTAGTTCCTACAAAAATCCAAGAAAACTCGAGCAGTAACGCTTCTGTGGAAGGCAGGAGCAGTCAGCACGAACTACTTGTGTGTGTGTGAAGTTCGCTCCGTTTTGTGAAAATGGGAAGATGTCTTTTTTCATCCACAGTTTGTCCTCCTTTGAGAACTCTTCTTCCTTGTAGTCTCCCTAAACTTGCATTCCCCAAGAGTTTTAGCACACATTCAGCGTTTTCTCATCACGGGGTTTGTACAACTAGAGCGAAAACCAGTGGAGCATTTTGCACTAAGGCTGCTTTATCGGAGGTGGGCAACAAGAGAGTGTACTCAAAGATTGGTGCTGACTCAACTGGAAGTATCCCCTCTAATGAGCTACTCCAAGTAGTTGAAGCTGCTGCCAAGACTGGTGCTCAGGTTTCCCCCTTCTTAATTAATGGTTTTATTTCTATATTCTTGCAAATTTCTTATTAAAGATTTGATTTTTGAGTTATTCTAGTCAACAAAGTGCTGTCTTTTTCTTGCTGGTGCATTGGATAATTTATTTAATTGGGATACCCTTCGTTCTGTTGAGCTATTAGAGACAAGTATTTTTTTTACTTATTGTGGGGGTGTGCGTGCCTGTGTTGTTCATGTATAGCTTAAATGATTCTTCTGGTGGTAGGAGGCGGTTATCGGGAATTTCGAGATCCCAGCAAGCTGAGTGTACTCTGGATGATATATTCATATTTTCGAATGGGGTTAAGTGCACTTGGGAGCCATTTTTGGATTCTCGCAGCTTAGTTACCTTGAGGATAAAGAGGATGCTTAAGAACATGATATTAAGCTTTATTGTGAGGAGTTAGCATGCTGGAGAAAGATATATACAACCCCATTACTCTACATTGAAGTGTGTGTCATATTTTCACCATTCACCACACATGTATTATTATTGCCTTCACTAATTTGGTTGCCAAGAAAAGGGAAAGTCCTTCTTGAGGGTTGGAGATCTAGGATGAGGTTGATGACTGGTAAGTTTAGTAACCAATCAGAAGGAAAACAATATGTACAGAAATACATACATATGTGTTATGTTTCCATATATTAGCAGTTATCAGAAGTTTTTACTTTATAACATGTCTTGTACTCGTTATGGTCTCTTTAGACTTCCTCTAGTTCTTTGCATCTTTCTGGTTGATTATTGATCTTTCTTTCACCATTTTCTAAAGGGATCTCTGTTCCAATTTTCTTTTACCTTTTTTGTGCTCCCTTTTCTGCTTATCTTTTATTCTGGCCTCAGCAATCATATTGCTTATGCTCTCTAAGGTATACCTCCGTCCTCTCTTCTTGTGCATTGAGATTATACTGCTGACTATGGTCATGCAATATTGATGTTTTACCTTTCTTTCTATAGACAAAGCGAAGGATCCTGCAATTTCTTCTTTCACTACTTTTCTATATCCCATCTGCTTCTAGCCTTTAAATAATCTTTCCGGATCCTACTCTATGACTTGTTTCTCATTATTTTCATTTCATTTTAGGTTGTAATGGATGCTGTGAATAAGCCTCGGAATGTTACCTATAAAGGGCTCACTGACCTAGTTACCGAGTAAGACCTTGTATTACTTTTGCTGGTGGTTATTTGTTTGTACCAGAACTCACATAGTGTTTCTGTTTCTTTTTCCTCTACGCTGATGTGTCAGGTTGATTTATAAGGCTGTCAAAGGCCATATCTGAGAGATTTTTCATTCTTGTTGCAGTGTTGTTTCCCAGTTTTTGGTGACAACACTGAGCCTTGTATGATTCACAGTACTTGGTGAATCTACTTTTAGCATTGTCTCTTAGTATAGTTTTGGCACGAAAAGTATTTTCTTTCCTTTTTATTTTTTTATTCTTCCATTGATATGATTTAGTTCTTTATTAGACTGTATTAAATATTCTCCAATTTCCTTTCCAACCATATGTGGTCATTGTTAATTGCTCCTTTTCTTTTTCTTGCCGGAAGACATTCGCCCCTTCTCTTATGACCATTTCTTGAATTAGCACTAAAATATGACAATAGCCTTGTTATGAGTGTTTACGGCCTCACTTTATCGGTTGACCTTATGCTTTAACAATTGGGGTCTTATACGAGCTAACTTTTAGTTGCTTCTTAGGTTGTAATATACTAATATTCACTTTATTTCTTTACACGAAGACTTTCATCATGTTGCCGCAGTGGTTAATGAGTTTGTTTAAACTTATTGCAGCACAGATAAAAGTAGTGAAGTTGCTATCCTTGAAGTAGTGAAGAAGAATTTTCCAGATCATCTAATTCTTGGGGAGGAAGGAGGAATTATTGGGGATTCGTCATCTGATTATCTTTGGTGCATTGATCCTTTAGGTTTGTCATGCAGATCTCTAACTTCCACGGCAATAAAAGTAGCAATGCATATAGCAGAACTGTCTATTAGGGTTAGACAGCTTGTATAGGTCTCCATGAGTAGATATGGATTATCAAGGTTCCAAGGGGTTTTAACTTGTAACTTCTAGGTTGTTTAATTTAGAAAGGGTCACATTTTACTAGTTCTCTCCCTTCCACATTTAACTAGTTCTAGTTTAACAAATACACAAGTTCATTAACCTAAATACCAGACAACTATACCAGCAGATTAAGCATGCAAAGGCACGTAATTTCTCAATCAATATATGGATGAATATTGAGCATCATCCCACACAGACTTATGATGAAGTTGAGTTGATGTTAACTTCATATTGATTGAGAATTGGAAATGGGTGGAAGTAGTAAACAATGAAATCAATAGGAAAGTACTGAATACTGATTAAGAAAAAAGGAAATAAAATAACTAGGTAGCTAAAAGAAAATCTTGTGGTAACAAGCTTGTGTTTCTGACTTCACGTAATTGCTTCTTTTGGACCTTTAGTATAATCTTGATCTTACTTATAACTGTGAGTTGCTATGTAGGAGTTCATAATTATTCAGGGTATCTTCCTATGACAAGTGAAGTTAACCTTCTTAACTAATTCTGATGGTTACTAAGATAAGGAGGATATTCTAATTTCCGTGCCTTTGAAGTATAACCCTGTTCTGCAATCAAATCATACCAAATTCATCTATTTGATTAGTATAGAGCACAACTTTTCAATCTTCGGTCTAAATTAAGAATCTTTCCCAAGCTCCCTTAAAATATAAAAAGGACTAATTGGTCAATCTATTAGCATTAGATACAAGATTGAACAACCAACTCAATCATCAGTAATAAAGACCAAGAAAGAAATTAATCCAAGCTACATGACAGGATTCATCTTAACTTGGGAAGTAAAATCTTTTGTGCTAAGAGTCTAGAACATCATAGAGATTCTCTTAAATGTCCGATGTCTAAGTGGAATTGGAAGAAAGAAACTCTATTAGGTGCTCTAATCTCTTCAAAAGCTCCTTATCTTGTGCCTGATCTTGCCTTGAAAAAACTGATTGTTACCCTTTTATGGTCTTGGAAGTTCCAGCTTTTTTTCATTTTAAATATAATAATCTTGAATTCCTGTAAGAGTTGAGAACGCCATAAGCGCCCAAAACGTGGTCTAGCAGTTGAGGAGTTGGAATGATAATCTTAGACTTGCACAGCTTCAGTAAAATGGTCATAACTTTGCCAAAGAATTCCAAAATGAGCCATTTGAAGAATTCACAAGTGTGGGCTGCAATTTTACGAGAATGGTGGCTTAACTTGAGATCTAGATTAATCCAGATTACTTCTTGCAGTTTAGTCAAAATCTGGCACGTTCATTGTACAATTCACGCCGAGGGGGTTCTTTTCCTAAATATACAAAAATATTTTATATCAAGTGAGATATCCACGATATGCTTCAAAAACTTATTTTGCTAAAGTTACTTAATGTTATTATTGTACAGTCATCTTATCATACAAAAATATATATTGCATGTGTGAGTTCAACAAAAATTCGCTCCACTGGAAATAATGGCACCCCATATTATCTTAAAGACAAGTCAACCAATAAGGAACAAATGTTAATTGGCAACTTTATCTTGCAGATGGAACAACAAACTTTGCGCATGGCTATCCTAGCTTTGCGGTCTCTGTGGGTGTTCTTTTTAGAGGGAAGCCAGCTGCAGCTACCGTGGTATATGCTGGGATAGTTTCTGATGTGTTTTTGGATTATTTACCATGTTCAGTGGAAGAGCACCGTCTCTTATCCAGTGAGCTTGGTCTATGAAAATCTTATGATAGCTGATTTCGATCTAATGTGCAAGAAGAGAACCAAAAACTTGAATGATCACTAGCAACTTAATTCATGTAGTGCTAAGAGATTGGATACGTTATATTCTATTACTATCTTCAACAAATTATGTAAAAAAAGAAATTTAGTATTTTAATATTCATAGCTGTGAGGGACCTGAACTGAGAGATAAAAAGGGGAAGGAATTTAAAGTGAACTGTACAAATTGTAGAATAGTTGAAATGCGACGTACTTTAATGTTGTTGTAAGATTTTCTTTCTGAAGCTACCCATAATTGTGTAGGTTTTGTGTTAGTTGCACTGAATACAACTCTACATTTTTAAATCTTCTGAAGAGTTGAATTAGCTGACCAACCAAGCTCATGTGGCCTTTATCTTATAGTAGCTATAATGCAGAATACAGAGTCCCGGAGAAACTCTGAAAGTGAAATTGGGAACCATAAAGTGGAAAGATCATCAATGACACCAAATCTCTTGTTCTGATATGACATCTGAATTCCTCACCCGGAACATAATACTGTTAATGTCTGCTTCTTCATAGGTTGAGTTTGTTGGTGGCCCTATGTGTTGGAATACTCGCATATTTTCTGCAGCGGCAGGTAAAGAAGTTTATCTATAACAAATCATTTATTCAATTGCGAATCCCAACGATCTACTACTGTATGCAATTTTCTTCTTCTAGGCAAAGGAGCCTTTGCTAATGGTGAGAAGATTCATGTCAGTGGAACTGACAAGGTGAGAATTTTAATATGCAAATGTGTAAAACAGCTTACTTTCCATTTTCCACGGACCCATGATTTGAAATGAGATTTTGATGGTAACTTTCATAGCATTTGATAAACACTGTTCTTGCTTGTCCTATTGAATTAGGAAATCGTGTAAATGTTGAACTTACCTGCTATACCTGCTATGTGTGACCTGTTATGCGTCCATACCCATTTACATGCTGTAGATTTTTGAAAAGTAGAAAAAGCTTCTTGTATTTCTGTGTATTTCTTTCATCCCTAAGCAAATGTATTTATACACTAAGTCCTATGACTATTTTAGGAAGGAAAATAAATTACAATCAAATCTCAATCAGAATCAAATCTTTCTCACTCAGAATCAAATATTTCCTAATGATTAAGTCAATCAACATTACCCTTCAAGTTAGTGCAAAGATGCGGCACATGCCGAACTTGCAAACCAATGTATTAAAAGTCCGTTTGTTGAGGCCCTTGGTAAACACATAAGCTAACTGTTTTTCCAATGGCACATGAAACAAACTCAAGACACCAGTTGTAATTTTTTCTTTGGTAAAGTATCGATCAATTTTCACATGCTTTGTTCGGTCATGTTGGACTAGATTATGAGCTATATTGATGGCAGCCTTATTGTCACAGTACACGAAAAGCTTTCCTTTTCACACCGTCACAATTCCTCTAGTAGCTTTTGTAGTCAAAGTAGTTCGCAAACACCACCCTGGGCCATAGCTCTATATTCTGCCTTCACACTTGATATAGCACCTATACTTTGCTTCTTGCTAGAGGTGTTCATGGTTCAGTTTTTCCCTAACCCAAATCAAGTAAGTCGGTTTTTCAAATATTAGAACCAAACCAAACCAATTAAGTCGGTTTTTTCTTGATTTGATTTATGTCGGGGTTTTTTGGTTTTTCGGTTTTTTTAGTTATTTGTCGGGTTTTTCTTAAATATAAGACATATACTACCAAACACATGTTCTAGCGGCCTCATTTTCAACGTAATACCATCAAATCAATTGCCCTTTGAGAAATATATTATTTACCAAGATATATTGATGATAATTGAATCAAATAGTGATGAATAATTTAAGGAGTCAATTAATTTTAAAGCGAACTAGATTTTTACACTTAATAAAAGAAAACCACCAATCAAACTAGAATGTAAAGATAAAGAACTATACTAAAAGTGCAAACTGTTAACATTTACTATTAAATTTTTGACTTTGTATGTATGTATATATATATATATATATATATATATATATATATATATATATATATATATATATATATATATATATATAGTGTAATAATAAATTTGAAATAGCTATTACTATAGTCGGTTTGGTTCGGGTTTTTTTTCGATTTTTTTTTCCTGATTAAAACCAAAACCAAACCAAATTTGATCGGTTTTTATAATTCAAAATCAAACCAAATAAAAAAGTATCGATTTTTTTGGTCGGTTTGGTTTGGTTCGATTTTTCGGATTTTTATGAACGCCCCTACTTCTTGCTTCTCGCAAGTAACCAATTTTCATCCTACAAGCGTACAGTAACCGGATGTAGATCTTCTGTCATCCAGAGATCCAACCCAATCTGCATATGTAAAGGCTTCTATTTAGAGGTGATCATGTTTGGAGAAAAGTAGACATTTCCCTGGAGCAGACTTCAGATACCGTAAAATGTGAAAGACAACTTGCATATGAGGATCTCGAGGATCATGCATGAACCGACTCACCAGGTTAACTGTATAAGCTATGTCTGGTCTAGTGTGGGAGAGATAAAATGAGTCTTCTAACCAACCTCTGATATCTCTCCTTACCAACCGACTCTCCAAATCTACTTTGTAACTTGTGATTTCTTTCAACGGGGAATTCTGCGGGTCTGCAACCTGTCATACTAGTTTCTTTCAAGAGATCCAGAATATACTTCATCTGAGAAATAAAGATTCCTTTTTTTAATCTAGATCTTAATTCCCAAGAAGTACTGCAATTTTTCTAGATCCTTGATCTCAAATTCATGTGCCAACAACTTCTTCAATCAGGCCATCTCCTGCCATTACTACGTCATCAACATAAATTATAAACTATGAGAAGAGTAAGTTCACCCGTATGATGTCTTATGAAATGGGTGTGATCAACATTGCTCTATTGGTAACCAAAAGGAGATCATTGCTTTGTAGAATTTGTCAAACCAAGCTCTAGGGGATTGCTTCAGTCCGTACTAAGGCTTTCTTTAATATGCATACCTTTCCTTGACTTTGTGCAGTATCAAAAACATCTTCTTCTAAGTTTCCATCAAGAAATGCATTCCTCACATCAAACTGTTGAAGTCCCAATCAAGATTAGATGCACAAGACTAAAGAAATAGTCTTCATTTTAGCAACATGGGCAAATATCTCTTGATAATCCACTCCATAAGTCTGAATAAATCCCTTAGCCACCAATCTTGCTTTGAATCTTTCAATCAAGCCATCAGCTTTGTGCTTCACAATAGAGACCCATTTGCAGCCAACCAACTTCTTGTCTGATGGTGAAGTGGCAAGTTCCCTAGTCTCATTTTTTTTTGAGAAATCCTTGATTTCTTCTATCATAGCTTGCTTCATTTAGGATCTGTAAAATCTTCCCTCCAATTCTGGGGAATAGACACAGAAGAAATAGACAAGACAAAGGCTCTATAGGAGGGAGATAAAGAATTATAGGAGACAAAATTAGATAAAAGGTATTTGGTGGGGCAAGATCTGACTTCTTTTCTGTGAGCAATAGGTTCATCTAACCATTAGAAAATGTAGATAACTCACCAGTAGAAGAAGGTTTAGCTTTGGTAGATTGAATTATGGCTTCTTCTGCTCTATTTCTCCTTGAGTAAGTTCTCAAATCAGGCCTATCCAAATGCCCAATAGTCACCCCCCTGAATTCTTTTTCCAATTTCACTTTCCCTAATGACAATGCCATCAAGAGATCCAATAATAAAATTAGGTAGAATTACCTCTTCGTCCTTGCTGCTCTTCCCTGAAGAGGTGATAAAGTAATATTGAAATAGGGCTTAGATTCTTGGGAAGTAACATCCATGCTAAGAAAAGATCTCCTAGATGGATGATGATAACATTTGCAACCTTTCTGTGTCGAAGAATACCCCATTAAAACACACTTTATAGCTCTAGGATCAAGTTTCCCAGAATTTCTGGTGCGGACAAAGCAAACACACCCAAACACCTTTGGAGGAATAATATATTCATTCTTACTCTTTATAGCTTCCAGAGGACTTTGAAAATTGAGGCTTTTAAGTGGCATTCTGTTTATAAGATGGACAACCACTAGAATAGCTTTCCCCAATAAGGTTTAAGGTTTTGGTAGATGCATGTTGGACATAAGAGATTTTGCTACTTCTAACAAATGCCTAATTTTTCTTTCAGCGACCCCACTTTGTGCACGAGTGTAAGGATAACTACTCTGATGAACTATCCCATTGGACTCCAAATAAGTACCAAAACTTTTATCCATGTATCCGCTGCCATTGTCAGTTCTCAAGATTTCATTTTGTCGTCAAACTGAGTACAAATCATCTTATGAAATTACTGAAAACAAGAGAAAGCTTCACTTTTGGTAACAAATATACCCAAGTCATCCTAGTGCAACAATCAATGAAAGTAACAAACCGTCGACTATCAGACAAAGAAACAGTTTGGATAGAACCCCATATATCAAAATGAATAGTCATAAATGGAGTTGTGCTTCTATTATCAAGGATAAGAGTTTCTAGTGTGCTTGGCATATTCACAAGCATCACAGGACAGATTCAAATTGGGCCCTTGAAAACAAATCGGGATATTACTTCTTCAAAACGAAAAATGATGGGTGTCCTAGCCGTCTATGCCGTTGTATTATATCTTGGTTGAATTCCATTTAATATATACAAGTTATCATGCAATCTACCACTGCCAATTCTATTCCCTGTGTGAAATCCTGAAAACTACAATGATCGGGAAGGAACTCGATTTTACAGTTTAGATTTTTGATAATGCCACTAACAGATGAAAGATTGACAGAGAACTCAGGGACATGGAGCACAGATGATAAGTTATTATTAGAAGTAGAAACGACAAAACCTGTTCCAGAGATAGGTGTTAAAGAACCATTGGCTATTTTAACATTATCTCCTTTGAGACACGGGGAATAGTTTTGAATGCCTTTAGCAGAGCCTGTCATGTGTCGATTTGCACCAGAATCATCAATCCAAGAATTAAGATGAGCAGTAAAGGCAGTGCCTGATTGCACATAATTGCATGTGGTAACATTAGCGGAGTCAAGTTTGATTAGGAGGTGAGGAGAAGCTGAATTTAATGCGAAGACGAGATTTCCCCAAAAACCGTCTCCTTTTTTCCATATTTTCTGCCCAATCAGAAGAAAATCCGAAGAATATTGCTAAAAAATAATCTGCCTCGCCAGAACCAAATCTGTCTCGACGGAACCAGAAGGAGTTTGTGTTGCGGACAACCACCAAGAGAGAGACAATTCGGCCTATTTGATAAAAATGGAACCCTAGTGTTGTGAGGGAGATAACTCATCTCAAAAAGGCATCAATAGCTCTGATACCATGTAGATCCTTGAGAAGAAGAAAATGCTTCTTGTGTTTCTGTGTATTTGTTACATCTCTAAGCAAATGTATTTATACACTAGGTCCTGTGACTATTTTAGGAAGGAAAATAAATTATAATCAATTACAATCAATCAGAATAAAATCAAATCTCAATCAGAATCAAATCTTTCCTAATAATTAAGCCAATCAACACATGCACGTGTATTTTTTACTATTTGATAGTTGTGCTAGTTTTGCACCTTCTTTTGGCAGAGGAAATATATGGCTTGACTTTCAAGTTTTAAATTGACTATAGTGTTACATTTGTAAAGCTCACGAAATGGAAGGTACACTTACTGTCAATCTTCTTTTCCCTTTTCTGTTTTTGGGTTTGGGTGGGGTGGGGGGTGGTTTAGGTGGAACAATCTCTTCTAGTGACTGGATTTGGATATGATCATGATGATCCATGGGCAACCAATATGGAATTGTTCAAGGACTTTACTGATGTCAGCCGGGTAGCAATTTGATCTCTTTATCTTTTTCTGAAAATCTTGCATATCTCCCCCAACACACACACACAAAAAAAAGTTAATTATCTTCCTGCCTTGTTCTATAGGGTGTGAGAAGGCTTGGTGCTGCTGCAGTGGACATGTGTCATGTTGCTTTGGGGATTGCTGAAGCATATTGGGAATATCGCTTAAAGCCATGGGACATGGCTGCCGGAGTTCTGGTATTCTTGATTTCATTATTATCGATATATTTCAGACAATCCTTCTACCAGTGTGTGGAGAAAAATTTAGATAGCTGATTAGGCAGTGTTTGATGCTTAACAGGTCCAATCATTTAGTTGCATTTTCCATATAATATCTTGTGGTTCTCTCTTTTCTAGTTTTAATGGAAAAAGGGTTAAATGTGGTCTTTGCCACATATTTTCCTTCTCTTTATGGATTTGTGCAAAAAGATTTAGTTGGTTAAAGAGAGAAGTATGTTGCGTGCTTATCCCAACAAAAAAAAAAGGAGCACAACTTACCATTGTGTTCTTTTTTTTTTTTTGGATAAGTAGAGCTAACCAACAACAACAGCAACAAAAAACCCAATGTAATTCCACAAATGGGATTTGAGATGGGTAGTATGTATGCAAACCTTATCCCTACCTTATGGAGGTAGAGATGCTGTTTCAGGTAGATGCTCGGCTCAAGAAAAGATGAGAAATAAGTAGAACTAACCGTTGAATTATAAATAAGTAATGAAGCACAGACAAGTGTGCAGAAGGAGTTAGGTCCTATAACAGGGATGCCTTTGTTTGTTAGAATGAACCCTCTGTGGCAATTTATATCAAAACTTGTCTCATTTCTAAGTTTCTGAATGATCCCATTGGATTCAAATTATTCAAGATCAGTGAGTTGGTTTGAATTGAAGAAGTGAATGGTGGTCATCATTTTAACTTGAAGTATCACATGTCGGTAAAGTCTTTAGTAATGAAATACTTCCCGCGTATCTATTCATGAAACTGAGTTTAGCTCAAATGTTGTCCTCCTCAAGTTTCTCTAAGTGGTTTCTTCTTGTTTACGAACTGTTAACAAGTTGACAGTTAACACTGGTGTATGTTTCATGCAGATAGTTGAAGAGGCTGGAGGGACAGTTTCATGTATGGATGGTGGAAAGTTTTCAGTATTTGATAGATCTGTCTTGGTATCCAATGGTTTGCTTCATGCAAAGGTCAGTCGTAAGCTGTTTTTCATCTGAATATGGTTAGAGCTGATTTAAATTTTCAGTTCCTCTTTTCTTTCCCATAATGCATAGTACCTCCAATCCAGTAGGTCAATTTTTTAATGTTATTTTGTATAAGTATGTAGAGGGTGGAAATTTTCTTAATCTCATAAATTTTTGTTAAAAATTAGAATATGTAACTCTCTAAAGGAAATATCAAGCCGCTTAATGTCATTTCTGTTAACATGCGCAGCTCCTTGAGAAAATTGGTCCAGCAACAGAGAATTTGAAGGCCAAAGGGATTGATTTCTCAGTGTGGTTCAAGCCAGAAAATTACCATACAGAAGTTTGATACGTCGATTTTGGTCTTTAGAATTCCCTGCTTGAAAGATTCTCTGCACTCAGATTTTGATTAGGTCAGTATTTGCATCTGTATTTTCTATATTACATATAATTGTCTTTATCCAAAAATATTACATATAATTGTATGGAACTGGTCAAATGGTATTAGGTAATCTTATATAACATATCTTTCAGGTAAAAGGATATGGGCAATGGAATAAACGACAATTTTAATTTTTATTGTATTTATTCTTGTTATAGCTGGTTAACTATTTTTAACAAAATAGCAAACAAGTTGTTTGCTGTAATTTGCTATCCTGCTGAATTAGGCTATTGGAAATGTGTGTGTGCTCGTTATGATGTCCCAACGAACTATATGCACTTTCTAATACTGGAATTTTGAAAAATTACGGGCTCTTTCAAACAACTGTAGGCTGAACGGTGACATAGTTCTAATTGACGAGACGCGAGGCAGCGTCAACGAGAGGCTAGAGGTTTGGAGACGTGCACTTGAGTCTAAAGGCTTTAGGTTGAGCACGACAAAGACAAAATACCTCGAGTGCAAATTTGGGGCTGAGCCGACGGAAGCGGGAGGGTAAGTGAGGCTCGACTCTCAAGTGATTCCTAAGAGGAGTAGTTTCAAGTACCTTGGGTCAGTTATTCAGGGATCGGGGAGATCGACGAGGATGTCACACACCGTATAGGGGTGGGGTGGATGAAGTGGAGGTTAGCGTCGGGAGTCCATTGTGACAAGAAAGTGCCACTGTTACTAAATGGTTAGTTTTATAGAGCATTGGTTAGGCCGACATGTTGTATGAGACCGAGTGTTGGCCGGTTAAAACTCACATATCTAGAAGATGAAAGTAGCAAAGATCAGGATATTGAGGTGGATGTGCGGGCATACAAGGATAGATAAAATTAGGAATGAAGATATTCGAGAGAAGGTGGGCGTGGCCCCCATAGAGGACAAGATGCGGGAAGCAAGACTCAGATGGTTCGAGCACATTCAGAGGAGGAGCACTGATGCACCATTGAGGAGTTGTGAACGACTGGCTGTGGTGAGCACGAGGAGAAGTAGAGGGAGACCTAAGAAGTATTAGGGCAAGGTGATCAGGTAGGACATGGCGCAACTTAGGATTACTGAGGGCATGGTCCTTGACAGGGAATTGTGGAGGTCGAGCATTAAGGTTGTAGGTTAGAGGAAAGTTGTGAATATATCTACAGCGCACTAGAGTGAGACTAGTCAATTAGGAGTTAGTCTTAGGATGATACTGGTCAACTACTGATGCAGAGCTTACCTTCCATCCTTTTCCTATTTCCTATATTTCTTATATTGTTGGTATTTTGTTATTTTATATTATTTTAGGTTATGTTATGTTATTTTATTATGAGTCTATTGATAGTACTAATATATCGTCTCTTGTTGCTTTCTTGAGCCGAGGATCTCCTGGAAACAACCTCTCTGTCTCTCGGGGTAGGGGTAAGGTCTGTGTACATATTACCCTCCCCAGACCCCATTTGTGGGATTATACTGGGCCATTGTTGTTGTTGTAGGCTGAACGATGGAATGAAAAACACAGTAAAGTTGTATTGCCTTTGAACAGGCCTTAAACACATTGTAAAACCAAAGTTCATTTTGAACAAGCGTCATTTCGACAGAAATAACACAAGTGAATGTTCAAGCTACCTCACTGAATCGTGCAAAACAATTTCATGAAGTCATTTTGTTTCCAGTTCCCCAACTGAAGTGAAGTGTGTAATTACAAGTGGAAAGCGAAATTCTGATTCGCAGGGCAGTGACTTGAAAGAAAAGTTTCGCTTAATTAGTCAAGCACCTTTTTTCCGGATAACCATGGTGTCCAGTTTGGCTTGAGCGCACTTCGACTAAATCCATAGGTTAACCGGTACCTCACAACAGCTTAGGTACCAGGTAACTGTGTCCGCGAAGACTTGAACAGATGGGAAGAAATCACCTAGTGTTTTTGCTTCTGCTGGAATTTGAACCTAAGACCTTGTGGTTCTCAAACCGCTTTATTGACCACTTGTTCACACCCTTGGGTATTTAGTCAAACACTTGACCTATTTCAATAAAGGCGTTGGTCGTATTTTTGGAATCTATGGGGAGATGGCCAGCCCAATTGCATGTACAGTCCAGCTGGTCCTAGGCAAACTCCCTGTGACTCAAGACCTCACGACTTTGGTGAATATGGTAAATACTTTAAATCAAATTTGAAGATGTGGTACTGACTAGTTTACTCTCTTCATCCTGCAATTTTCCTCTTACAAGAAACTTTGCGCTGTGCTATGGGCTTGACCCTCAAACAGATCAGAGTGCAGGTCAAAATGAGCTTTAAATGGCTGTTTTTGACTTTTGAATTGAGTTTGTAGCAGGAAGCACAACTAGTCAATTAGGTCCAAACAGAAGGCTACAAGGAAACTAGAAACATACTCAGTGTTGGAAAATAACAATTAGATCTTTGTTGTATTAGATTGATATGGATTTTCTCTTGCTATTTCATGTTGGGGTACTTCCCTAGCATCAATTGGTTAATCATGTAAGGGTACTTCCCTAGTATCAATTGGTTAATCAAATTACGACTTTATCTATTAACAAAATGTTATGATTCCATGCTTCTTTTGGCATAGAGATTTCATGTTAAAGTGGAACCGGCAAACATATCCATTAAACGTGCCTGTCACCGAGAAAGTGCAATACTACTCTTAAAATGTGTTCCCAGATAGGATAAATTCGGTTAATCTGGCAAACACTCTGAACCACAAACTAATGTTTTAATTGAGAGATTTACTTTATTTAGGCTGGAGGTTTACAAACCCATAGGTTTTTATCCCTGCTAGGGCAAAATATGTTTTATTTTTGATTTATTTACTTTACCAGTATAACAGATTACCCTATGCTAGATTTTTCCTAGACAGGTCAACTATGGTATTTACACATCTATCACTTGATACTATTGAGTTCTAGGCTTAATACCAAATGTTTGAGGCTTAGGATATAGCTGCTAAATGTAGCACATGCATCTTAATTTGAATATGCAAAAGAAAGAACACTATCTCATGCTCTTTGCTGCTAGCTAGTGCTCCATCATTTTAAACATCAGTGTGAAAAAGCTAAAAAGAAACTGCAACTGGGCGAGCTGCAGCTGCATGCCAAATTCGTATTGTATGCCATAGAACCTCAGGCTTTTGGGCGAAGGACAGCACCTTTGATGACAAGCCCCCTCTTCCAAATCCCGCCTTCATATTCATATAGAGAGAACTCTATCTCTCCATTCTTCTGATCTGCTGATGTCATGAACTCTCCTGCTGGGATTTCTATCCATTTTCCACGTGGTTTTTCCACCATATTCTCCGTATGTCCTTGCCGGCTACCATCTGGGAGAATGAGTCGAAGATTCACTGGATTTTCCCATCCATAAGCAGGATCCTTTAACATGACAATAAACACAACCTCATACATGAATCCTGGAGATAGCCTAACTGTATTGAATCTTCCATGGATTTCTAGCCAGCAAACTTCTAGTAATTCTGCTGCTGGAAGAAGCATATCACTGCATAAACGATAGAAACAGGCATTTCAGGCCTTATTAGTTTGGTAGTTTTCAACTACAGAAACCTTTAAGTATGTGGCACATCTTGGTTTGGAATAGCTTCTAATAGGGAACGTGATCTTAAAGTTAATAAGTATTAGTTAGTTTTAACTGATGAATGCTGATTATCATTTGGTGGCCTGACAGCTAGCACATGTTTACTGATGTTGTCTGTTTTAGTGCATCACTATTGTTCTGTTTTATAAGATACTCTTTCCTTTTTAGTCTATTCCAAAAAGAATGACTTATTTCCATATTTGGAAAAATCTTTAACTTTAAACTTCTTATTTTACCCTTAATGACATTCTCTTATGGCGATAGAAATATATGGCATGTTTAGAATCTAACGTTGTAAAGCTACTTTTGGCATATACCAAAAGTCTTTTTTTCTTTCTTAAATACTATGCCCAGTCATAAACCACTATATAAAATGAAATGGAAGGATTATTACACCCCTTTGGGTATGACCCTTCCTATGACCCTGTGTGAACGCTTGATGCCTTGTGCACCGGGCTGCCCGGAGGATTATTATTCTTCTATGCCAGTCTTATGTGTTGTAAAGGATGCTTCTGACTAGTTAAAGCTTTGGATTTGCACTGTAGTTCAACTTTAATGAGCCTGCTTTTCTTTACCTCGAGTCCTGTACCAAGGGCCAGTGCCAGAAACGGTTGTTTTCTGCCCAAGTGATTAAGAGGTCTCTTGCATACAGCATGAAACAGTTTCCCATTGACTTCTTATCAACCCAGTATTTCTGCATGAAGTGGAGATGTTCTGCGAAGTTAGCCATAACAGTAGATATTATTGCGACAGCAAAACAATAATTTCAAGTGTTTAGGCTCAATTGACTAGTTGGACTTGAACATGAGAATTGGTCCAATAAATCAAAGAGAGTACATGCTTCTTTTGGGGTCAATTTGAAGGCTAGACTTCTAAACTCAACTAAATTTACATAAAGAGCACAACATAAAGTATCTATTCATTTCCACATAGCATTTAGGGACACTTGAACCTGTATATCTACATCAAAATAACACTTGTAACACAACCTTCTCAAGGAAGAACACTATCAAGATATCTATTGCTCTGAACGAATTTGGGTGCCCTATTTGGTTTGGACATGACTTAAGGTAAAAGTAGGAGTTTTTGTTAATCTTTAAATGAAAGGTTTTTTTTGAAATGGAGATAAAGTTAGTGAAGTAGGTTAAACAAAAAAATCTTTTTGCAAATAGGATAATAAAGATGTCTTGATAAGCGAAGAATTTCCTTTTCAAAAAGAGCCTTTTTTCAGACTATAGCACTTAAGTCAATGGAGACAAATTTTTCTTACCTTGTGCTTTTGGTTCAAGAATACTCCAGCATATAGCTGGCCATACAGTTTGTCCATGGAGGATCTGTCAATAGAAGAATCTGCCCCTTTTAGGATTTCTTCGTAATTATGTGGAAATCCAACTACTCTTGTGGCTTCCATTGTCTTTTTAGTCTCAATACTCTTGCTACTCTGTGGCATACTCCCTCTTGGTTCTTCATTGACTACGGCGGCATCAGTATGGTGGCTTTGAGGTGAAGTGTTTCTTAGTTCTTGATTTTGTTGTAAATCCAGTTCTTGTGACCACCCTGACCCCATTTTTTTTAAAGACGAACTCTTTGTCGATGTTGGTTTATGTACTCTGTCTAATCAGTAGTCACTCTCATGAGCAGGGAAGCTTTTTTATTCTGAAACTCTTCCCAGTTGGGCATCTTTTGGTTTTATCTTTTTCAAGTGGAGTCCGAATCAATCTTTAAGAATCTATCCCTTCTTATCCACTTCACACTGTCTATAAACAGATTCATGCCAGCAAAATATAGGCCATCAAAAAGTTATTCCTCTATGATGAACGAAAGTTATGACCGTGAAGTTCTTTCCCTTTTGGTTATAAACTCACTAATGTTACTGGATGTGGAAAATGTCTAGCTGTTCGGTTATGCCTTATGGGGAAAGCATCATCCAATCCGAAAGATAGCTAGCACCTTTCACCTTTAAAACATTCCAAACTCCTGCAATACCTTACTTTAGGGCTTTTGCCTTTTCTGCTCCTGATTATAGTTTGATCACTTAACCCCTGGTTAATAGCCGCTTTTTTTCTTTTTGTAATTGCATCAATCTGCAGAGTTTAACTTCTATTTAGTGGAAGCGTAGAAGAATTTTTATTTTATTAGGCCACCTAGAAAATAACTACTACATAATAACTACAGTTGCCCATAGTAAGTGGAATTAGTATAGTGAAAAATAAAGGCGGACAACATATTAAACATTTATTCTTAAGTTAGATCCTATTCAGCTATTTCTATTATATATTTTACGGTTTAATAATACTGTTACTTGGTACAAAAACAATCATGTGGTTACTTTCAGATGGCCGTTTGTATTTATTACGTGGATGTAATGTTGAAGATATTGCAGCTAGAATTGTGAAGTGTACCTGGCCATGCTCATCAATTTGCAGAAGAGTTGATCTTCTTCTGATATTTAGTTAAAATAAAAAATCTTACTTTATAGCATTGATTATAGGACTGAAACCTGAGAGGTAAGAATCATATTTATTGATCTAAAACTAAAAGTGCTATTTACTTTTCAATTGCAGTGTTGAGGTACCACTTTGTATGGTGTATACTTTCAGAATCAGATGCTTGCTGAACAAGTCTTAGCATACGGCAAGCTGCTGCTGGGGAATATGGCATCTTTGACACCAGATTTTATTTCCTTATTGTCCACATCCCTTCCTTATCTAATTTATTCTCCATTTGCTATTCAGAGAGCCAGGTCCTTCTGTTTAAAGAACTCGTTGAAACCAAATGTAATCTCACATGTAGAGTCTGGGGAGGGTAGTTTGTACGCAAATATTAGCCGTACCTTGAGAAGCTAGAGAAGTTATTTCCGATAGATCCTTGGCTCAAAGAAAGCTGAAAAATCAGTAGCGACAAGAAGTAACAATATCAAGATAAACATGCAATATTATAGTTAATTTTCAGAAAACTGTATATGATGAACATATGTGATAAGTAGTACCAAAATCAACTATCCGTGAAGTTTTACCGTCATCTAAATTCACAGATATAATTTTCGCTTTACAAGAACAAGGATGATATCCGAAATTGCAACAATTATAGGGGTATCAAGTTGTTGAGTCACACTAGAAAGGTTTGGCAGAGGGTGGTGGAGGTCAGAGTGAGGAGGTGTATCTATTTCTTGAATCAGTTTGGATTCATGTCGGGGCGTTCAACTAAGGAAGTGATTCATCTGGTTAGGATATTAGTGGGGCGGTACAGGGAGAGAAAGAAGAACTTGCACATGGTGTTTATTGATCTTGAGAATGTGTACGATAAAATCCCAAGGGAGGTCCTGTGGAGGTGTTTGGAGGCTAGTGACATTCTGGTAGCGTACATTAGGGTGATTAAAGATATGTATGATGATGCTAAGAATCGGGTGAGGACTGTAGGTGGTGACTCGGAGCATTTCCCTTTGGTGATGGGGTAGCACCAAGGATCGACTCTTAGCCCGTTTCTATTTGCATTACCGATGGATGTACTGTCGCGACACATCTAAGGGGAAATGCCTTGGTGCATGCTATTTGCCGATGATATAGTATTGATTGATGAGATGCGAAGTGGAGTTAATGCGAGGTTGGAGGTTTGGAGACAGACCTCGAAGTCTAAAGGTTTCAAATTGAGTAGAACCAAAACAGAATATTTGGAGTGAAAATTCTGTGACGGGAACCAAGAAGCAGATGTAGGTAAAAATTGATGCTCAGGTTATCTCCAAGAGAGCGAGTTTTAAGTATCTCAGGTTTATTATCTAAGGTAACAAACAAATTGACAAAGATGTCGTGCATCGCATCGGAGCAGGATGGATGAAGTGGAGGCTTGCGTTCGGTGTTTTATGTGATAAGAACATGTCGTCAAGACTTAAGGGCAAGTTTTATAGAGTGGTGGTTCGACTGGCTATGTTATATGGGGCTGAGTGTTGGTCAGTCAAGAACTCACATGTGCAAAAGATGAAAGTAGCAGAGATGAGGATTTGAGATGGATGTGTGGTTGTATCACGAGAGATAAGATTAAGAATGAAGATATCCGAGATAGAGATGGAGTAGCCTTTGTGGAGGACAAGATGCAGGAGTCGAGGCTGAGATGGTTTAGGCATGTTAAGGGAAGAAGCATTGATGCCCTTTTAGGAGGTGTAAGAGATTGGCCATGGCGAGTTTGAGAAGAGGTCGAGGTAGGCCTAAGAAGTATTGGGGAGAGGCGATTAGACATGACATGTCGCTGCTTCAGCTTACTGAGGATGTGAACCTTGAGAGGGTATGGAGGCCGAGGATAAGGTAGTGGGTGGTTTTTAGTTGCTCATCGATAGTCTTAGTAGCACGTATGTCTCTTCATATCCTTAAATTTTTATTACTTTATGTGGTTTTGTTCGCCTCAGGTATTGTATCGTTGTTGCTAGTATTTGGTACTACACTTATCCTTTATTTCTCCCTTTTTCTTTTCTCTTCCCGCTTTCTTTCTTTCTTACTATTCACTTCTTCTTATTACCCTTTCTGATTCGAGGGTTTATTGGAAACAATCTCTCTACTTGTTAGGTAGGGGTAAAGTTTGCGTACAAATTATCCTCCTCAAATTCCATTTAATGGGAATATACTGTATTTGTTGTTGTTGTAGTAGTACCATATCATGAGAACTAGCAAATCTGTTTGCTAAGCTTGTAATTCCCTACTTACCAAACTCTCCTTTTTCAGTTTCGACTGATTTGATTATATTTCAGTGAATAGTATTGAAGTTCTATCTTTCTCATATGATAGGGTATCCGAAGTAGTCGATCCTCAAAACAATGGAGTGGTAAACTAAAAATGAGTGTTAAGTAGTAATATGTAGTAGCGGTAAATGGTCGGATCGGGTCGGATATAGTTCGGATAAAAAATGATAGTTTGTCTTGAGTTAGGATACAGAGTTGGAAGAGAATAACAATATATCAGTTCATCTTCAAAGGCCAAGATCTCTATAAATTCTATTATTTTGCGTCCTTCTACTGCCCGAACTACCAATAGTCCCACTATCTGCTAGTCCGGTTCGACTCGAACTTCTGTCATCTCAAGCTTCCCGACCTGCTTTGTACCAACTGGTATTTTGTTTACTTCGGGGCACTGACTAAGTACTTTGAGAAATACGGGTAGGGGTTGATCTTTATCAGCAATTGATGTATAATCTTTTACCTCTATATCAATTTCAAAGCACAGGTAGTGAAAAACAGATCAGACCCGAATCATATTTAGTACGGATAAAACGGGTTAATCGGTAGATAATATGTATAACCATATTATTCATGACTTCTTGCATATGATCACTTTAAATTCTTAGTCTCCCTAACTCGGGGAACCTTCAATTTGAGGATTTTACAAATGTAAAAGTTAGACTGACTGGTTATCCATGGTTACTCATTAGTTACCCATTTTCTAAATGAATAATATAATTCTTATCCATATTTGACCCGTTTTTAAAAAGTTCATTATCCAACTTATTTTTTAGTGGATAATATAAATAATTAACTATTTTCTTTTAATCATTTCACCACCACTAATAACAACCAACATCAAGAAATAGTTGTCTTCAATCTCACAATTGAATTGAAGTACTAAATGTTGTTTCCTTTTTAAATAAGTGAAAGTTGTTTTTATAGGAAAAAACTCGTTTTTTACGATTTAAGCGTAATTGTATCTCAGACTTACATGAAAGGCATCGTTTTTGAGATAAACTTATGAACTTTAGGATTGATATTTTTCTTGATTTATTTCGCGTTGGAAGGCACAATATGTATTCGGTAGTCCTATGGTGTTCCTTTTCATAATAAAAAATTACATGTTATGATAAATATTTAATTATGGTGGATGTCTACTCTTTCTTCATGATCTTCATCTTAAATACTTAATAATATATTCAATGACATATTTTTATATTTTATGACATATTCTATGATACATTTTCGTTACTTTTTATGTCTATATAGAAGCCTTGTAATAGATAGAAAAATACATACAATTGAAGAAAAAAATCTTTTCCTTCTCTCCATCTCTATTTCTTGTTCATGTTTTACTAAATTGTTTTTATTTTCTTGTTGCATATTGTTACGTAGAGTTATATTTTTATAACACATTATCAGCAAGATTGTTTTTCTATTAATGTGCTGAAGCAGAGTTGGTCTAAAAATTCAATCTCATCCTCACTTGTAAGTGAAGTTTAATTTTCTTTTCCAGAAAATTAAAGGTATGTAGTCTCCATATCTATATATTGAATATATATTTACAAAAGCGTAAAATTGTCTGGTGAATCAAAATTATAATTTTTCAGTGAAGGTAAGTGCATATATTGACAATATATTAAATTACTAACGAGATTCACCTATTTGCCCATAGCAAACCTTGAGTAAGTTAAGACTCCACTAGTTCATAAATTTACAATTGTAGTATTGTTTTAGTAATCTATATCAAATAAAGATTTTCCAAAAGTACTACTACCATATTTGGAATTCAGAAAAGAAAATAAGCAGCCAACTAATTTCTTTGCTTGTTTTACAATCCAATTATATATGTTTACTTGTTTTGATTAATAATGATTAGTGAGTTATGATATTCTAAAATGGTCTCTTCACATGTTAAAGGAATTTTAAGTTTGTAGTAACTTGTATGTTAAGAAATAATAAGTCTTGTATATGAACTTAACAAAATAAATTGTACTAGTTCCAATGTATAGAAAAATTTATTTTCTAACATCAGTATCTTCCAAAATTTAACATTGGCAGGATAAAACTAATAATGCATGAGATATAATTACGAATTGTTGGTTTAATTATTGACCTTGCATAATAGGTATGACACTATAATTTATGTTTGTGTTGTTTGCTAAAATTTATACAAATCAAATGGAATTTATTAATGCTAATAACCATTAAATGTGGTAAACAGATAATATTTTCATAAGCTAGCAATGTTTACAGAGAAGACACATAGAGATATATCCTCTATATTGTATACCTCAAATTTATTTTTGAAGTTGCAATAGTTCGAAAGAAGTTTCAAAATAATGGGGTGTGTCACGACCCAAAATTCGATCTAATTGTGATGACGTCTATCGTTGAATTAGGCCATCTACTCATTTCTTTTTTCCATTTTATCCAATTAATTACTTCAGAAAAACATCAACTTTCAATACAGAATTTATAAATAATAAGAGTCTCTTTGGAAAGCCACCAGGTAATTTTATAAGTGTAAATGATATTATATTTGGTATTTAAGATGTATATGTTTTCGTGAATATACATTAATTAGTAATCATATATTTATAATTAATAATTATTAAAAATAATTTATATATATATATATATATATATATATATATATATATATATATATATATATATATATATATATATATATATATATATATATATATATATATATTCTAAATGAATAATATTTAGTTTAGATACTTAGAAAACTAAAAATATATGTTTTTTATATCACGAAATTCATGTTTGATAAAATAAATTAATATATATAAAATAATGTCATAACATTATTCAAATGTTTGACAAAATTAATCTATCAATTTTAACTAAAAAATAAACAATATGCAATGTGAGCCAATACTACTAAAACAAGTAAATTGAAACCATGCATATAGCATAATTTTAAAACGCACACAAAAGAATAGTTTAACATATATTGAATTCCAACATAATAATAGTAAAATTCACTATAGCTTAAGATTAGGAAATATAATAAGTTTATAATCATAATTAACAACAAAATTGTATTTTAATTATATCACTCATTATATGTCAAGTTTGTTAATGACTCATTATTTCTAATATTAAGTGTGGTTTCAAAAAATAGAACAATAAAATAAATAATAAATAAAATATAAGAAATTACATGGGATCACAAGAAATAGTAGAACAATAAAAGATAAATAATGTACAAAGAAAAATAAAATTTCAATTTTTTTTTATAAAAATTAAAAATAAAACTTATAAAGAGAATAAATTAAAAACAAATAAAAAGGAAAGAAACTAAAAAACAACCTTGTAATTGCACAATGTAATTACCACCAATTATCACCTCCCCCTTGAGTATTGGAGAGTAATTACACCCCTCTAATTACAGCCATTTTCATGCCGCCTAAGTAATTACTTGGCCAAACAAACATGCCAAATTGTGTAAGTACACCTAATTACACCCAAATCCAATTCCAAGGTGGCTTTTTAAACATGCTCTAATAGAAGTGTCAAAATAACAAAATAAAATATAATTTCCGACCTTGGGTGTCACTGGTCATGAGCAAAACTAATACAACTGTCTGAAATAAAAATCTAGAATATTCTGAATACATCCAATAAGTAAAACTAGAGGAAGATAGGGAGAGAGAAGGCGGAACTGCAATCGCCAAGTAGCTACCTTGCAATCTCCGGTGAAAATCCTCACAAGAAAGATCAACAACTGCTACCGTGCCCCGAGATACTTGGATCTGTGTATAGGGGTGCAGGGGATAACGTGATACACCAACTCAGTAAGTAACAAATCCAACCTATGGACTGACAGATGTGATAGACCAAACCTCAATATGCAATTTAGCAGTAAACGGAACAGAAATGTAGACATGCTAACAGTTCAAGTAAAACTCAATAGTAATAGAAATAAATGATTAGTAAAGAGTTCAATACTTAGAGATTTCTTATATGTAGGACGTCTAGGTTGGCGACTACTTTCAACTTGCTTGTCTTTTGTAGGTCGGGAAGCCGGGGGAAGGATAGTATTATGGCCACTACTTTCACCGGTTTTACCTTTTCCTTTACCGAACATTCTTTTCAAAGAAAATGTCATACTAATTATAATTATGCAAACTAAACCACACAAAAATATATTACTAAAACGTAAGAGTTGAAATGAGTTTACCGGATTGCCGAACAACTTCTTGAAAATTGAAAATCGTTGAACACTTGAAAACTTCAATTCAACACCTTCACAATTTTTCACGAATTTTCAACAATAAATTAAGCAATTGTAGTAGAAAGATTGAAAGAGAGATTGAGAGATATTGATGAATAAAAATGAAAGAATGAGGGGGTATTTATAGTTGAGATATGGGAAAAAGTGTAATTATATAAAGTTTGTGGTTAAATTAAAGTTTGGAGGCCAAATGACTATTTTACAAAGTTCCAAATGGCTAGTTTTCAATTTTAGCCGTTACTGGTTTTTTTTTAATTTTTTTTTAAAAAAGAGTCATTGGGCCCGTTTGGACCCGACCCAGGCCCGCCTGGCGGTCCTGGGCTCACGGTTTTAAATTTTGGACCAGCCCGTCGCGGGCCAATAGGACTGCCAGACCCGGGACCGCCAGGCCCGTGAGGCCTGCCAGAACCGCGGGCCCGGTTCAGGCCCGGGCCACAGTACACCCCTCCCCAAAATACAGCTTATCATCAGTATTCCCATTTCCTTTTGTTATAGTAAGAGCTAATGTCATTCTCAGTTGTCAAATTCACTTTACTCCATTGAGTGTTATCTCCCCATTTAGCCATGATATAGACGGGTGAATCTCTCCAACCGAACGCATCAGGCATCAATGACACCGTAAAACCGACGTCGTATGTTTTCTTCTCTAATACATTGTCAATCCAACTAGTTATCTCTAGCCAATTTACTTGAATAAGTTCTGCGTCCTTCTTTCTGTTCAAATATAAATAATATTTTTGTTACTAGATGATACTACAAAATTATAGTTAGGCAAAAACGAAAACGGCTATAAAGTACAAAATTCTTACTCGTATTTGGGTAATTTCCAAAAGCGTTTATCGTTTCCCCAAACAATATTTAGAGCTTGGGGATAAATTATATACCCCTGTAAGTAACGAAAAAAACATTTGTCAAATATTTTCATAAATTATATAGCCCAGTGAAAGAGAGAGAGAGAGGATGGGAAGTTTTTTTTTAAAAAAAAAAAAAGAACTGATGACCTTTTTCCTTTCTGCATCAGATTTCTACAATTTACAAAAGCTCTTACATAAATTAAAAAAAAAACATGAATTAACTCGAGTAGTATGATGCATGAAGTAAAGTAATGAGAGAACAAGCAAAGACATGCAATAATTGAAGAAATGCATGAAATTTTGTGCATCTTTTCATTTTTATAGAATGTGTGATTGCCTTGATAGTGAGGTTTTGAAGCCATTTGATAAGTCGAACTCATGAAATTACAAGGAATGTGGAGATTTGAGTGCGTTATAATTTGATCTACATTAAGCAGCTATATATAGGGATAGGACATCACATTATTTTTTTGAATCACAATTACAATTTACAGATGCGCTCGCCCAAAGGAGAGGGAATCAAGTCAGAAGTAAGGCATGCGGTTGGGGCATTTAGCTATAAGAATATGTACGTATCAACAAATTGGAGTGAGATGATTTGGATCCCTTAGATATTAACAGAAGGCTGTCTTGGGTTTGAGTTGCTTGAGAGGGAGCGCTTTAATTATCCCTATTAGTGGACTTACTGTTGGGATTTTTAAGTGTGATATGTTTAAAATAGGTGAATAAAGAATGGATGGAAATGAAAATTTTAAATGAAATTTTAAGTTTTCTCTTTAGCAAAGGGACATTATTCTATATTGGAAGAAGAAGATGTTTTTATGGGTATATAAGCAATTGCTCTCCTTATAGCTCTTAAAGACTTGAGATGAAGGCAAGCCTCGCACGTCGTCGTCAAATGATTGATTGATTAATTTTTTGGACCAAATCTATTTGTTAATAATAAAATATTAACATAATTCAATTTTCCCTCATTATTTCCTCTTTATTGTTGAGTAAATAGCCATTTATGTTATGGCATTTATACTGTGGCCATTTTGCATAAACAACCATTCTGAAGAGTTGCACCTGTTCAGATTTCAGTCCAACTTTGGCTATAAATACAAGACTATTCTGCTCAGAATTTCAATACGATTTCCTGAGTTTTTCCTCCTCCTTTTGCATACTTTTAACATTAATAAAGCAACAATAAGTGTGATTTGCTACCGAACTTTGTGTTCGCTGAAATATTGAGGTTTGAACTACCACTACACCAGTGTGGAATTCATTTTATCATGCGAAGAAATAATCCACAACCTTGGGTACTAGGAAGGGATTAAATTCCTTAAGGAAACACTGTGGATTCAGTGGGCTTGGATTAAAATTTATGTTTCTGTTTTTCATTTCTGTTTATGTTCATTTATATTTTTCAGAATTATTTTACAAATACAGTTTACTAACAAGCGTAAGGAATTTAATACATTTTATGTATTTGTACTCACTGTTTCTGGAGAGTAAAATCTTTGTGGTTTTGTACTCTATTGGAGATTAAAATCTACGTAATTTTATTGTTTGTATCATTCTCTTACAGAAATGACTAATGATAATGTGAACCAAGTTGTTGCAATGGTGACTTCCAATGCCTCAACGAGCCGAACAATACCGGCAACGTTGGCACTGGTGGATAAACTCGAAAAAAAATTCGGGATTGATTTCAAGCGTTCGCAGAAAAAGATTTTCTTCTACTTGAATACCCTAAGTCTCCAAAAGTTCATCAAGGAATATATTCCTGTGCTGTCCGATGAAACTCGAGAGACTGAACGCTTTCTCGTGATTGAGGCGTGGAAGTATTTAGATTTTTTGTGCAAGAATTATATTTTAAGCAGGCTGGAGGATGATTTGTATAATGTCTACAGTGGCGTGGAAACGTCAAAATAACTGTGGATTGTGCTTGAAAAGTAATACAAAACTGAAGATGTGAGGTTGAAGAAGTTTGTTGTTGCCAAGTTTTCTGACTACAAAATGGTAGATAGCAAGTCTGTTATTACCCAATTCCAGGAATTGCAAGTGATTATTCACAATCTCCTTGCTGAAGGTATAAGTAGAATTAATACTAGTGTTGGTAGTATCAATTTTATTATGTTTACTAACTGAATTTTCAATGAAGGTCTTGTCATCAATGAAGCATTCCAAGTAGCAGCGAGGATCGAAAAGTTACCTCCGTTGTGGAAGGACTTCAAAAATTATTTAAAACACAAATGCAAGGAGATGTCCCTTAAAGATCTCATTGTTCAGTTGAGAATCGAAGATGATAATAAAGCTGCTGACAAGAGAGGTCGTGAAAATTCAACAATAATGGAAGTAAATATTGTTGAAGAGAACAAAAAGAGGAAGAAGGCTTCTGGGCCGAAATACAACCCAAACAAGAAGGAGTTCAATGATAATTGCTACAACTGGAGAAAATCCGGACACAAATATATGGAGTGTCGTGCTCCAAGAAAAGATAAGAAAAAGGGTCAAGAAAACATGGTTGAAAAGCATGAGGATATTGATGACTTGTGTGCCATGATTTCCGAATGCAACTTGGTGGGCAATCTTAAAGAGTGGTGGATTGATTCTGGAGCCACTCACCATGTTTTATCTACTAGAGAACTTTTGCTACTTATGCTCATGTTGGACCCGATGAGATACTTTCTATGGAAAATATTGCGAAGGCCAAGATTGAAGGGTGTGGAAGATATTTCTCGAAATAACTTCCGGCAAAGTGGTGACTTTGAACAACGTCCTTCATACTCCCGAGTTTAGGAAGAAGACTTTCGTCTCTGCTGGACTTCTTGATAAGAATGGTTTTAATTGTGTATTTGTATTTGATAAGGTTGTAATAAGTAAGAACGAGATGTTTGTAGGAAAAGGTTAACTCACCGATGGCCTTTTCAGGTTGAATGTAATGGTTGTTGAAAATAATAATAAAATATTAGCTTTGTCTTACTTACTTGAGTTAAATTAATTATGGTATATATGTTTGGGTCATGTCAATTATAATACCTTTCGAAAAATGATGAATTTGGAAGTATTACCTAAATTTGAATGTGATAAATCAAAATGTCAAGTATGTTTGAAATCTAAGTATGTTAAACATCCTTATAAGTCAGTTGAAAGGAATTCATATCTTTTAGACTTAATTCACACATATATTTGAAACATGAAGTCTGTGACGGCCCCGAATACTGATCGTGATGGCGCCTATCACATTACTAGGCAAGCCAACCTATCAACTATCCAAACCCATTTTCTATAGTAATAAACCATTTTCAATACGGGTCTTAAGTACCATTTTCATAATAAATGTTTAAGGCAATAGAAAATATGCATAAATGAAAAATGACAAAAAACTTCACAGCCCCAACAATCTGGTGTCACGAGTCTAGAGCCTCTAATACAAGTCTGAAATCCACTACATAAATAGTTTAGGAAAATGTGGAAAGGTAACAAGATAGAGGGAGGAAAATCAGGGCTGCGGACGCCATGCAGCTTCCTCGAAATCCCCGATAGAAACTGAATCAGTTGAAGATGCTCACCCGGCCGCTCAGGCACTTGGATCTATACAAGGGGCAGGAAATAACATGAGTACTCTAACTCAGCAAGTAACTAAAGTAAAATAAGTATTGAAAGCAGTGACGATCGATTCGAAAACATATAATTTTAAAATCAGTTCTGCCATAAAAATTATTATTTCCAATTTAAAACATTAAAATCAGTTATTTAGAAATATGTTCAAGAAAGGCTTATATAAAAGAAGAGTGAAATATTAGGAACATAATAATAGGTCCCCTCGGGCAAAGAATCACACAGAATATGGCCCATCGGGCAGCCTCTCAGTCACTCGTGAGTCAACTCTCGTCACTCAGTACTCACTCTTAGCGCTCGGCTCATTTATATCTCATAATGATGGGAACCATAGTAACCACTATGGTGTGCAACCCGATCCATATATTTATAATCGTCTACGCTCATTGGGGTGTGCAGACTCTAGAGGGGCTCCTACAACCCAAGCATTATATCACTGCAGCATGCAGCCCGATTTAATATATATATATATATATATATATATATATATATATATATATATATATATATATATATATATATATATATATATATATATATATATATATATATATATATATATATATATATATATATATATATATATATAATATTTTTTTCGGCATGCGGCCCGATCCAATATACATATCGCTGCGGAGTGCAACCCAATCCAATATAAGCGTTGATACGGCATGCAGTGCGATCCATAACTCACATGGATATATAAATATCCTCACAAATGGATTCTTAACCTCCCTCAGTCCTTAACCTCACAGCCACTCGGGCACAACACCAGAATTTAGGGAACTCAGCACAAACAGTCTTCACAATTATGAATAAAGTGATCAAACGAGTTTTTAACATTTAAACAGGTAAAACTTGACTGAGGATATGCTTTTAGCAAGTAAAGTGAAGAAAAACAATCAACATGCCCCTAAGGGTTTCTATAGGTCAGATAAGGCCCCAAACATGGCATATAGTCCATAGTCTAGTATAAGAATCCAAAATACAGAATAATATAACATTTCCAAATCAAATACGTGGCTCTTGGTCCTAACTGCCGGATCGCTTCCATGCGCCTCATAAATTTGCACTGCTGGAGCTCAGTTGCAGCCGTCCAGATTAAGTCATGCAAGGTCTTGTCAGGAAATTTCTTCTGAAAATTGGCCTTCAGGTGCCGCACACAGTAGCGGTGGCATGCATATGGTTCCTGCCAATCAAGAAAGTGATGCACAGAACTTAAAACACCACCATGCCGATCAGATATTAGACAAATATCTGAACGTTGTTTGACGACGTGTTGCTTCAAGTGGATCAAAAAAAGAGTCCACGTCTCTTCGCTTTCGTTGGCATATATAGCTAAAGCTAATGGAAATATTTGCCCGTTGGCATCTACTACAACTGCAATCAAAAGCTTAATATCATACTTTCCATTGACATGAGTACCGTCTATGGAAATAACAGGACGACAATGCACAAAACTATCAATCGCCGGTTTAAATTACCAGAATACATAGTTGAAAATATATTTGGGTCTGTCCGGACTCCGCTAACGCCTCCATTCAAAAACAGTCCTGGGGTTAAAGTGTTGCAGTGCGGCCATGTACCTGGGCAGATTTGAAAAAGACTTATCCCAGTCATCATAATTAAGTTCAAAGGCACGTTTGCGACCGAGATATGACTTTCTTTTGGTTATAGTACAACCATACTCCTAGTGGATGGCTGTAATACACTCTTTAATCTTGAACCTAATGGACACTTCCAAATATGGAATCAAGACAAGAGAAATCAAGTCCACATCCAAGCTGAAGTGATTCTCATTATATGTGTTTATTTCACATCTATGCTCACTAATAAATTTACCAACTCTCCACAAACCGAATTTCTTCTTGGTGGCACACAACATCCAGTGACAACCAAAAAACCACCTATGGCATACAACCTTGTATTTCTCTGTAGTTGACTCACTTACTGTCATCTCACGGCACTCTCTTATGCCGTAGATTTTTATACCCCTAATTAAGCGAGCTTTATCGGGGAAATACATGCCCTTTGTCAGAACAGCTGGTCTAGACTTATACCACATATGTGACCGAAATTCATCGTCATCCCTTATGAGGGAATCCACGTTCAGCATGTTTGGCAAATTATCAAAGTAGGGAATATTTCTCTCATGAAATGCCACGTGGGACTCGTATACTCTTGGTCTAGCGGGAGGTGGACGAACATGCTCCCTCGTCAGCTCAGGTTCAACATTCACTTCCACCTCCTCCTCATCACACTAATCATGGAAGGGTGTGTCATCCCCAGACTCATCCGCATTGTTGTCATAATCACTATCGTCTTCCTGACTCTGCGCATCTGCCAAATCACGAGTTAATATGTCGTCTATGGGCAACTGTGTGAGGTCAGGAGCTTCAAGAAGATTGTTTTCACTGCACAAAAAGAACAAAAAGATAAGTTACCCAAACCTCAAGAAAAATACTTTAGTTAAGGCTATATCACTTTGCTTACAAGTGGTACTGTCTTGATGTTTCACGACAGATATTTTCTTGTTGGTCTTAACTCCCGGATGGACCACCGCGGCCCAATACTCCAGAACTACGCATATTCCAATTAGGGGCGGGGTCATAACTTGTAAAATTCATATCCGGACGGTACCCCCTATGAAAAATATGAGTGTTAATACAAATCCAACTAAAACATAAAATAAACATCGCTAAAGCGTAGTAAAATTGAAGTTCACCAGTCCTCTTATTGATTATATAATGTCGAAAAACTATTTTGTGGCTGCTCATTCGCCGGTGGTGACAAGTTTAAATCAAGGCAAGGTCTTTCATCAGCAATCTATCCGGCAAAAACTACTCCAGAATAACCACTCGATGACAGGGGGTTATCTCTGCTATGCACGCCCTCATTACTGGGAACGTCTTCCACCTTGACGTACATTTCCAATAATTTTATTACAATAAATTTCCTGTATTCATCAGGAATCTGCAAAAAATATCTAAGATTTTTATCATCCTCGATGTTAAACTCAGAATAATAAGCAAACCCCCGCGGAGTCACTGAATACGAAAATCTACCGGTTACTTTAAGGTTAACCGAACGCCTCCTCTCACTCATTTTTTTTACGTAACAACGATACCAATGTATTGTACTCCATAGTAAGAGGCAATTTAACATGACACTGTGGAGGTGAGCTATACCTCACAGAGTTATTCTCCACCACAACCTTACCCCCCAATATAGTGAAACCCTTATTTTTGGAACTTCAGACATTGTAAAAAAATAATTGATAAGAAGAAGAGAGAAATATGAACGTATATTTGAAGTTAAGTATTGAATGAATTTTCATAAAATTGAAACGCCTATAGATAAGGAAAGTCTGAGCTTGGGGTGTAGAAATTTTTGAAGGAATTCGTAGTATAATACTACGTTTTATGTATTTAAATTATTGTTATGTCAATTAAATTATTGGTGAGCCCAACTAATATGTAATGCGCAGTATAATACTGCGAATTACATTTAAAATAATAATAACACTTCACCTAATTCGCAGTATAATACTGCAAATTACATAAAAAAAATGTTTTTGTATAATTCGCAGTACTATACTGTGAATTAACTTAACGGCAAAATTTTTGTTCAGTAATTCGCAGTACAGTACTGCAAAATACCTAATTTTTTAACCTTTTCTTTAACATTATTAAAATATATTTTGTGTCTAATTAATCAGTAGTTAAGTTATGGACTCAAAAAAAGACGGCGACTTAATTTGGGATGATCGAGTAAAATTTGAAATGGGACTTATGTCTTGGGAATTTGAGACAATGGTCTCTTTTTCTTTTTTGGGAAATCAGATCTCTTACTCCATTTTTGCTAAGGAAAAATTCTTTTGTCCACGTCGATTTTGGCCAGATTGACCTAAATAGGGCCATTTAAGTAATTTTATGAACTAATTAGGGTTTTAGCCGACTTTTTATACTAATAATACCTTTTTAGTTAGGTTTGAATATTCTCCCTCCCCCCTTACCCTCTCCCCCCTCTCCATTTAATAGTTATCTTTTTAATGCATGGAAGAATGAAGATATCAAAGATTGCAAATTATATTTTTCATAAACTTTTTTCTTTTATTTTTTAACGTATTGTTAGTTTTTTTTTAATGTAGTATACACATATATTTCGAAACTATTCATCTATATACATGTATTTGAATTTGTATTCCATATATTTTTAGTATTTTATTGTATATTTCGTATATTATTATTAGATATTCAAAGCTCTATTATTTAAAGAAACCTAGATGGCCGAAACCCAACCTAAACAAATCATTTTTGACCGAAAACATACTTAAACAGACCTTCATTTAAACTCTTATCAGTGTGAGTTAATAGACTAAGGATGCGTCGAAGAAGAATAGTGCTTCAAAAATATAATTTTCTGATAAAAGGCCAGGAATATATTATTCATGAAGTGAATGTTCATCTACGGTTATCGGGGTTAAGCGTAGCATCTTCCAGTCTTTGAAGTCTCAAGATGCGGCCATATCGGTGTTCGATGAATTTAAAAAATCTGCTAAAGATAAACAAAAACTCAAATCTAAGGTGTTTGTTCTTTTTTGTGGTAACAAACCAGCGATACATAAAAGTTGGTCTGAGTGTATTTAAATGGTTGTAGGACTTGAGGGTAGCTACTTTTATGCTTTCCAATATTATGATGACGTCTTAGAAGCCTTCAATAAATTTAAAAAAATAAGTTTTTCACAAGAGTCATCTTCAAGCTCGGCCGTCGAAGAAAGTAAAGAAGTGGTAACAAATGAAAGTGCAACAAGTGCTATTTCATCTGCAATGTTAACGGGCATATTTATTGGGTTGAAGCTGTTTGAAAATGTTGGAAAGTAACTATGTCAATTTTAGTTCATATGTTATCTTTTATTTGAAAAGTGTTTGTTATTTCTATTTGGTGTGCAAGAGTTGATGACTTTATTTTTACTTTTGAATATCAAGTGTTGTAATAAAGTTGGGCATGATTATTTTATGTTCAATTTTTTCATTATTTTATTGTCTATGTAGTTTGAATTTTGTGACTTTTTTAACATTTCAATCGTGTTTAACCTTTGGTGTGATCTTTGTCCGGTTAATATGTGGTTTATTAATTATGAAGAATATTAAAATGTAATAATAAATAACATTTACGTATTAAATATTTACAGCAATCAGCTTAGGTGAAACTTGGAATCCTTTTTTGATTATGCTTTCTGGATTAGTTTTTTAAGGAAAAAAATTGTTTTAAAATGAATTTTGGATAACATTATTTTAGTTTCACTAGAATTAAAACTGGACTTTGTGTTATTTAATTTTCTGATATATTTTGGTCTGATTTTTGTAAATAAAGAGCAGCAATTTTGAGCTTGTTCTATTTTTTTTTAATTAGATGCAAATAATGTCAAATTGTTACTTGTAGAAATTTTGTGCTGGTTTAATCTTCTGAATTAAAGCTTTTAAAACTGGTTAAATTTTTTGAGATCTAAATATGTTGAGATCTACATAATTCACAGTGAAGTTGTATTATGCATCTTCTTTCTTATTGGAGAGCTGGATTTAGATTTGTAAAAATTAAAAATTATAAAATGATTCTTTTTTTTTCATTTGCTAAGTTTTTGTAAATAAAATTATCCTATATTACATTAGGTGTGACATCCTAATATATATACTTTTTGGATCCCTTTTTTATGAATCTCTAGTTCTTTCACTTTTAATTTTCTTCATTTTATATGACAATGTTTACTTATCTGACACAAAAATTTAAAAACATTTAATTTATAAATTATACTTGTAAAATATCCTAATGAAAAATTTCAGTAAAATCACATAAAATTTTCTCTTCTCCATTCCCAAAAAAATCCGGTTGGTAGGTTACCTTGTCTCATGCCTACTATTTAGCTTTTAAATGCAACATGTTATGAAATAATATAAAAACAAGAATAATAATACAAGAACAATATAGAGAGAAGTAGAGAGAGAAGTATTTTTATTGATACTTTGGGATGATTTACAATGGGGTAAGACCCCTCTATTTATAGGAAGAGAAAAGACTTAGCCTCAAAGTAAAACTCTTCTATAAGATAGACATTCACTCTAATTAGAGTTCTATTTATAACACTCCCCCTTGAATGTCTATTCAATAATGTGCCTCGTTAAAACCTTAACTAAAACAAAACCCAATGGGAAAAAAATTATAGAAAAGGAAAAAGAGTACACATGTTTGAATATGCCCCTATTGGTTGCCTCGTTAAAAACCTTGCAAGCAAAACCCAGTGGGACAAAACCTTGTAAGGGAAAAAGAGTGCAACGCGCATTAACTCCCCCTGAAAAGAGCATCAATTCACATCCTTGAGCATTTGCATTCCAATCTTGTGCACCATCTTGAAATTATCATTCTTGATAGATATGAACATCTTCATATAATGTCGTGGAATGACTCTTCAATATCTCCATAGAGGTATTCTCGATGCCATCATGCTTATAGTTATAGCAAGATACATATGTACACAAGTTGCACTTAGGATGTGGTACTTCAGGACCAAGAATTGTATATGCTTCAAGCAACTTCAATCTTTCATGGATTGACATATAAGTTAAGTCATATAAGCCATATAATAGACTTTAGATGCATATCAAGTTTTCATGTCATGCTAAACAAATAAGATATCGAAAACTGATTACACATACCATTGACTTTATACGTTCATGTATTTGATACATGTCCAAAACTACATGTCTTTCATATGGAATCAATTCTGCTTGAATTGTATCTCTTCCATTTAGCCAATATTTTTTTTTTGTATTCGACAAACATAAGATCCTCATCGATATTTAGCGCTATCATAGATGTCGTCGACGAACAGTTTATATTGGTTCCAATAAATTTTCATAAAGACATAACATGGAGATCTCTTTATTCATATATTCAGATACCTGAATCTCTCATGAGATTTTATGAAGTGTTATGTTATGTGATCTTCTAGATCACTTGCCTCCTTATTATGATCGCATTGATCATTTGCTCATCTTCTTTATTAAGAAGTTCCTTTTGAAACCGATTTGTCTATACGCCTTAAGCGTATCAAAGACTTTGTCTTTCTAGGACTTAATATGAGCATTTGCAGTAAGAATATAGTTACTTTCTTTGGGTCAGCAAATGCGTATAGCATGCTTTGCAATTTTTTGCAATTGAATTATCCTTTTATGAACTTCAGGTTCATATTATGATATTCGAGGATCTATATATACAAATGATAATTCATCGCATGTAACCTTTTCTCAAGTGTTTATCATGTCTCTCCCTCATGTTAGAAAAGCTAACTTGTTTCCTCAACTTTGAGAGTCCATCTTTGTGCATTATGGTGTTAATGAAAATATACACCGCACATCAATAATAATAAGATGAAATTATTTGGTTCCTGACCCTGAACCACTTATGAGGGGAGAATATAATATACTCTCGTATACAACGTATATCAAACTGATATATATAACTTTGTTCTCATAAGAAACAGTTTAGCTATTAAGTGGAGGCACTCAATAATTATCTTGCTAAACCAACTATGATATAAACCAACTTATCAAGATGAACTATCTTGAATAGAAAATCTGGAAATTATGCTCGAAGTTATATTACTGAGCAATTTACCTCGCAAGCACCGGCCAGGCTGCGGGTTAATAACAATCGCACATGTAACCATATCATAGATGCATCATATGTGGTATACATGGCAGGTGAATGGGCCCATATTCACCTTTGATATTTCCAGAATTTATGGGATTCAACCCGAACTCTTTAGTTGGTCAATCAATTAATGAGAACAAGTAATATAAGAGAATTCGTAAAGAACTTTCTAGTTCTTTAATATTTACCCATGTGAATTCTCTATTACTGCACATCATACTTAAAATGAGATGGCTAACCCGAATGCCAACTGAATAAATTATCAATATTGATAAACTTCAAATTTACACCATGACGTGTGAAATTATCAATAAACTTCAAGTTTATTATGGTATGGGTTTTTATACCAATAAATATTCACTTTATTGTGGCATTCTTTTGTTCGTGTAGTACAAACTGGAGAATAAAGCGGGTAGCTTTTCATATACAAATTATCCCGCTACAAGTTGTAGTAATAGAAGATATCAAATCTTTCCTTTATTTATAGTCTCAATATAATCAATCGCTTTCGCATATACTTTGGAAACTGAATAAGTTTCTTTGAGACTTACTACCACACAATACCTTATTGGTAATCAATTGCGTTTCTCCAACATAGTAATAATTGGCTCTTCTAGAGCTCTCAATTAATTTTTGTACTATCACAGATTCATCAACATCCATGTGGTGAATATCTCTTTTAAAGAGAAAGTTATACCATTATGGTCATGGTCAAAATTATATGCAAGATATGTTTCTTGCATTATCGTTGTCCTTTAATAGTCATATTTCCAAAATATTTTGGCGTACAATAGGTACGTGACCAACGATCATTCATGCCATAACAATGACATTATTTTCATATATCATCTCAAACCTCCTTCTAGGGATGAGTGTGGTATATTCAATACCAATGCGTCTGGCATTCGATTTGCTATTCTTTGCAAATGGATAATATTTTGCACCTCTTTTTCACAAATAGAGGTATGTGGATCAAGATGAGATAATGATGCATTTTTCCACAAAATTTCCCGTTTGGTTTTACCAACTTCTCCCCCTAATTTTGGGAAAAGTGTCTCATCGAATTGACAGTCTGCAAATCGTGCAGTGAACAAATCCCCTGTCAATGTTTCGAGGTAGCGAATAATGGAGGGCGATTCAAACTCAATATATATTCCTAACCTTCTTTGCAAACCCATTTTGGTGCAATATGGCGGTGCTACAGGCACATATACTGCACATCCACAAATTCTTAAGTGGGATATATTAGGTTCATGACCCAAAACTAATTGCAACGGGGAATACTTGTGATAATTCGTCAACCAGAGACGAACTAGCATTGCTGCATGCAAAATGGCGTGACCCCAAACCGAAGTGGGCAGCCTCGTTTTCATGAGTAAATGAGGTATTCAAGATTATACTCATGTATTGTCTCAATCTGATATCCATTTTGAATGATATCTTTAAAACTCAACAAGTTTCTCTTAGACTTGGAGGAGAACATTGCATTCTCTATGATAAACATTGTTCCTCTAGGCAGAGTTATAGTTGCTCTTCCGGCGCCTTCAATCAATTTACTACTACCAGAGATTGTAGTAACATCTGCCTTACACATACTTAGTTGAGAGAAATATTTCTTTTCTTTGAGTATCGTATGTGTAGTACATGAATCAACTAAACAAATATTTGATCCAAGTTTGCTTTGTGAGATATCCATATTTGCTTTCCCATGGTTTGACATACAAAAGAAAATACATGAACATGAGAATAAACAAATTCAATCCGTTTGTTTCACATTTAAACAATATTTTCAAAATCTACTAAGGTTAGTTGACTAACTAAATCAGATAGTCGATTATATGTTTTCCATAATCGATTACTTTGCAGTTTGAAAATTTCAGTTTAAGCACTGTCTCAATGTAATCGATTGTTAAATATACATAATCGATTATTTGCTATTTTGAAAAACTTCAGATCACACTGTCTTAATATAATCGATTGTTAAACATACATAATCGATTATTTGCTATTTTGAAAAACTTCAGATCATACTGTCTTAATATAATCGGTTGTTAAACATACATAATCGATTATTTGCTATTTTGAAAACTTCAGATCACACTGTCTTAATATAATCGATTGTTAAACATACATAATCGATTATTTGCTATTTTGAAAAACTTCAGATCATACTGTCTTAATATAATCGATTGTTAAACATACATAATCGATTATGTGCTATTTTGAAAAACTTCAGATCACACTGTCTTAATATAATCGATTGTTAAACATACATAATCGATTATTTGCTATTTTGAAAAACTTCAGATCACACTGTCTTAATATAATCGATTGTTAAACATACATAATCGATTATTTGCTATTTTGAAAAACTTCAGATCATACTATCTTAATATAACCGATTATTTTGCAGTTTTAATGCGAAATATTAGATAATCGACTAACTGTTAGGTTAGTCGATTAACTCTACTGAAAAATAAAAATATCTTTGAAATTTAAGCATATTGAAACATTCTAAAGAACTAATACTAACATTATATCATAAACTAACTAATACGAGCTGATACTAATGACTATTAGTTTATTCACTAACTAATAAAATCAAACAATTCCATCTTCCTTCATCACAGATCCATCACCGATTAAGTGGTCTATTTTCCCCTCAGGTGCTCAAAGAAGTCTGCCACATCCAGGTGGGTGATGTCAAAATTGTCGTCAGAGACAGAATTGGTTTCAGGGCATTTACCTTTTAGAGATGCTTGATAAAGCTCAACCAAATGTCTTGGTACACGGCGAATTTTCGCCCAGTGCCCTTTTCCACCGCAACGATAATATATAGTTTATGAACTATTTACTTTTGGATTCTCATCGCATCGTGCTTGTGGCAGAGTGACCAACTTCAGGTTGTCATATCTCTCCTTTAAGCCATTCCACAAGATAGGTGGATCTTTGACTGTGATATATTCAATTTTCAAACCTTCATCAAGGTGATGGCGCAAGAAAATCAAGGCCTTAGCATAGTCTTGGGTGGATGCATTATTTCTGTCTTTAATGGCGTCTCCAAGACCCATTGCATCCAAATGGATTTCAGCATCCAACACCCATGTCATATAGTTCTTGCCCGAGATTTCATGGGCAACGAACTTTCTTTTCATAATGTCAGACATGAAACAAAATTACATCAAGAGCGTGTTCATACTTACGGGCTTTATTATCACATTCACTTCAGGGAATGGATTATAATCATCTGTATGTGTTATATAATTATAATCATCTGTATGTGTTATATACAATCTCATGTCAAATATTACTTTCATAAAGTGAAAGATTATTTTGAGAATTTTTATTATTCTCATTATCACAATGATGACGATTATAATTCCGTCTATTGCCTCGTCCACATTCATTGATACCTTCATGGTAATAATTTTGTCTTCTTTCAGACTTATCACATACTGCTACCACATTCTCTAAAGGGAATGGAGCAAATTCAATTGGACGGATTTTGTCTTCTTTCAGACTTATCACATACTGCTACCACATTCTCTAAAGGGAATGGAGCAAATTCAATTGGACGGATTTTTTAATTCTTTGCCCACAATCATACATGAATTTGATCATGGCAAGGCATAGAAATTTTACCACTTCATGTGAGTGTAATTTCTTACAAACTCCATTAGAGTTATAATCAAACTTTGTTGTCTTTGTTTGTATATGAAATCAAATCGTAGAATTTCAAGAATTTGAAAGAGAAAATTAAAATACTTACCTTTAAGGTATACCAATAAATGTTGTGATATCAAATATACATCTTGGGTTTCCATCCCGTTGCATTACTTTATGATGATACCATCTCTTCTATTTTTCCGTATAGAAATTCGTCAAATCGCTAGACTTTGCGTTCTCACTGCTTCGTTTATTCTCCTTTGTGTAACTTGTGAATTCTGTACAACACCTTTGGTTGCCGTGGATGCTTGACTTCTAGGTCATACCCATACTCCCAACCACATTCATCTTACTGGTGCCAACAGTCCTAATGCACTAGCTACCTCCAATTCCTGCAGTAGCCTTCAAGACCACATTTGAGGATACATGAGCATTGATTCTTCGAGAAATAAGAGGTTTTTCCAATTGGTTAGAGACTCGTGCTGATAACGTGTATGAAATAATATAAGAACAAGAACAATAATACAAGAACAATATAGAGAGAAGTAGAGAGAGGAGTATTCTTATTGATACTTTGGGATGATTTATAATGGGGTAAGACCCCTCTATTTGTAGGAAGAGAAAAGATTTAGCCTTAAAGTAAAACTCTTCTATAAGATAGACATTCACTCTAATTAGAGTTCTATTTATAACACAACATTTATTAGTCTCAAATATTCAGAATTAGGTTGAATTTTAAGTCCAAAATTTTATTCTCAACTGACTGGAAATATGTTATTACAAAAATAAAATAAAAATTCTTTTGTCCACACCGATTTTGACTAGATTGACCCAAATGGGGTCATTTAAGTAATTTTACGCACTAATTAGGGTTTCAGTTATTTTTATACCAATAATAACCTTTTTGTTAGGTTTGAATATTCCCTCCCCCCCTCCCCCCTTCCCCCAAACAATTTAATAGTTATCTTCTTAATGCATGGAAGATATCAAAGGTTGCAAATCCTATTTCCTAAACCTTTTTCTTTTATTTTTTAACGTATTTTCAGCCTTTTTTAATGTATTATACACATATCTTCCATGTAGTATCACGACAGTGTGGTTGTTTCGCATTACCCTTTTGCTAAATCATTATCTGACAAAAGCTTTAAGCTGGTGTTTTCTCCTTCTTCTTAGGAATTAGGATTTTCTCTTTTTGCTTCCTGCTGCGCCGTTTTCTATATATCTAGGTCCAAAAATTTTACTGCTGATTTTTTTATCTTTTAAGTCTAGGTCTTCGGTCTTGGAAATGGGGGAGATGTCGTTTATTTTTGGGGTTTTGACACGCTTATCTATAAAAATAAAATTATTTATTTTTGTTTATCTATTTATTTTTAACTCATAAATTAATTACATTTCCTATTTAAAGTAGATTTTGTGAAAAAAACTTCTTTATTCTTTAAACTTTTTTTTATTTCTATGCTTCTTTTTTTTCTTTTCTTTTTCTTTTTTTTCTTTTCTCCTTTTCTTCTTTTTCGTTTTCTTCTTATTTTTTCTTTTTTCCTATTCTAATTTCATTTAACTTCTTTTTTTTAATATTTTTTTCTCTTCATAATCTAATTTTATTTACTATTTTTACTATTTTTTTATTCTTCTTTTTTATATTATTACTAAGTAAAAATTAAATTGTGTACCAATTAAATGTAGCTAATACAACCAAAAAAATATTAACTAACATGTGATATCAGTATAGTATATAGTTATATCAACAGGGTATACTATTATACGTAAAGAGTTAAAAAGGTTTAATTCAATTATTAAGCTGAAATAATATTAGTTGCCAATAAAAATTTCAAAATATTCTAAAAGGATCTAATTGTAAGAGTGTATCGTTACATTATATAGGATTCTATAATTTTTTTTTTGTTGCATTTTCAATCTGCATCTCATGTTGGGTAAAAGCTTAAAGCAAATTAAAAAGGAAAAGTCAAGTGATTTACGGGTAATAAGTATACTATTATAGTATATTTTCTACTATTACAGCATATTGTTATAGTATATTGGATATTATTACAGTATACTATAACAATATATTATATACTATAGTAGTATACTGTTGTAGTATAACTATATACTCCTATAATATATGTATATTATAGCAGTATACCATAGGTAACTGTGTTTGCAGTAGAGCTATATACTCCTACAGCATATTGTATACAGTAGCGGTATATTGTAGTTGTGTTGTTTGTCAATTTTTAACTGAAAATTTCAATCTCAATCACCTCAAATCAACTCCAAATGCTATCAAATTTTCAGTATGAACTTTCAGAAGGTACTATAAGCATTATTTAATACCACCCACCTTGAATCAAACAATAAATCTTCAAAAATAAAATTGAGCTTCAAGCCCAACAATGGTGAATATTCAAATATATCCAAAAAGATTAGATCTAGGAAGCTTACTCGAAGATACTATAAGCAATATTGTATAGCACTACATTGAATCAAACAATAAATCTTCAAAATAATTATTTTCTTCCTTAAAACTTTACTATAACATATAAATTGAAAGTAAGTACTATTGAAAAAAAAGATTGAGACAAAGGGGGGTTTAGCGTGGGCGAGAAGTTGAACTAATATTTTCGGAATGGGGTTTTGACATAGTTGGGGAGTTGAGCAAAGAATTGGAGGAAGGTAAAATGAGGAAGAAGAAAAAGAGGAATATAATAAAGGCGGGTAAATAGATTGGCCTATAGGCAGGAGTAGTAAATAGCTTTGGGCCTAGGCATTAAAGGGTAAATAGTTTGGAATAAATGGGTATAAAGTGAGATTTTTTGATACAGTTACCCACAAAAATAAAATTATTTATCCTTGTCTACCCATTTGTTTTTCTACTCATAAACTAATTATATTTCCTACTCATGATAGGTTTTGTGGGGAATTTTTTCTTGATTCTCCAATTCTTTTTTTATTTCTATGCTTCTTTTATTATATTTTTTTCTTTTCTCCTTTTCTTTTTTCTCGTTTTCTTCATATTTCTTTCTTTTTTCCTATTCTAATTTCATTTAACTTCTTTTTATATTCTTTTTCTCTTCATAATCTAATTTCATTTACTATTTTTATTATTCTTTTTTATATTATTACTAAAGAAAAATCAAATTATATACCAATTAAATATAGTTAATGCAACCAAAAAATATTAACTAACATATGAACCAGCATAGTATATGTTATACAGACAGGGTACACAATCTTACACCCTATATTTGCATACATAAAAGTGTGTCGTAAGCAAACTATTATAGAACTAATAATAAGTGAATATTTGAAAATATATAAAGTAAGTTAATCAGGTTACCTCGGAGGTTAAGAATATTAAAGATCATGAACAACAAGTACAAAGAGGTTTGGAAGGTTTAGAATCTAAAGGAATGGAAGAAAATAATATTTCGTCGAAAGTCGACAAGATGGGAGTGTTATAACATGTGCTTTTAGGGTGAGGGTGCTTAGCATGATAAGGAGGTTATGTTATGAACTAGGTTAGTCATATGATAGTCTTATGTTATGTTTTGAAGTCAAGCGAATTGTGGAACAAAAGTCGATGAAAGTCATCATAAGTTACATTCATAAGTGTTACTGAAACTTTGGGTCAAATGTGACTACGATTTTCCCAATATACTTAGAGTTATGGGGTTTTTCACTCATCAGATTGAATTTCTATGAGTCTATTTTCTAATGCATTAAATCGCTTATCAATACAACATCGGAGTAGAGAGATATATGCATTTTTACAAGACTGCGAATGCTGCTAGATGACAAGTAGGTGTGTCACCTACTAGGTTAAATGAGAGCAAAAAAAAAGGCAATTTCGCGTCAGCCAAAGAGCCTATTTAAGGGATTATCTCTTGAAATATAAACCTCAGTATATATCACAAATAACAGACCTAAGCCTCTGCAAACTTCCTCCCAAAAATCATCCACAAACCCTAATTGAATTTCTCTCCCTTTCAAGTTCTAATTAGGGGTAAAACCTAGAGTTTGAAGAACCAAAATAAGGGTCGAGTTATCCAATAAATAAGGTACATCTACTGCTCTATTTGACTGCTGTAAATTCATGGTAAGTCGTTCTATACTTGTAAGAACTCATGGGATGGTGATCGGAAGCCGTGAGTTCGAGTTATTCACTTGTAATGGACTGTTTTGTGTTGTTGTTGGGCTGCATTTTTTACTACTATTTTGTGGAGTTTTGGAGGAGGAAGGGTGTGTAGAAGTACCATATAGATGTAGGGTAGTGGGCAGTTCATTTGCCGTAATATTTTCGGATCGTTTGACACTACTACGATGGTCTTTTTGTATATGAAGAGATTGCGGTATGTTGGGCTGTTTGGTAGTATTCTGTAGTGTATATAAGGCTGGAAATTAATATTTAAATATTTTTATTGTTGTGTTCTTGTGTTGTTGGTGTTATCTTGAATTTGGAGGAAGTAAGGATTATTGGGAGATGCTACCCATTTTTATACAAAATAAGCTTGTCGTTCTTTGTGCGACAGTTGTACCTTTCGCAACTTAACGATATTATTATTAACATTGTTGTAGATCAAGGTGCGAAGAGGTGATTTCAACTTTGTGATTGGAAAGATTGTGATAAGGTATGTTAAGCTAAGCTTTTCCTTCATTTTGGCATGATCTCGTAACTACATGTGTTGATGACGAGGCATAACGAGAAGTTCATACTCCCAAATTCATATCCATTATCCTAGTCTCATAAGTTACACTATTTTTCCCTATCGGAGCTTTATATTCAATGAGTATTCTCTTCTTCTAGTCAAGAGAGCAGAGGGTATATATATATATATATATATATATATATATATATATATATATATATATATATATATATATATATATATATATATATATATATATATATATATATATATATATATATATATATATATATATACAGTATTACATTATTTTCACCACCATTGAGTTATAATCGATAGGCAGTCCCCTATTAGGCAACCTCTGATCAGATGGTAAGTTATATACCGAGCCTGATGTGGCCGAGCGCCTATGATCAAGCCTAGAATGAACTAGATACAGAGCCTAGTATGGTCGAGTGCCTATGAGCGAGCCTACTACGGCAGAGCAGTTATACGTTCCGAGCCTTATAGGACCGAACATTTATTTTACTTACTATATTGAGAGAGTTGAGTCAGCATCAGCAGGTAAGTAATCTCCATATCATCTTTGACTCTGAGATATGATGAAATGGGAGCGGGTGGTACGCCTACAACAAGATATGATGAAATGCGGGCGCGTGGTACCCCTACCACGAGATACGAGAAATGGGATCGGGTTGCACACCTGCAGCAAGATGAAATTTAAAAGTGAAAGTTGTCTTTATTTCTCTTTTTCCGTGTTAGAAGTTAAATTACAACTTTCTTATTGTTCTTTGATATACTGCTTATCTGCCACCCCTGCAGAATGTTCCCCTTCCCCAGATTTAGTTGCTTATTACCAATTTACTTTTACTCCATATATTGTATAACTGCACAGGTTTATCTGGAGTCTGGTCCTAGCATTGTCACTACCTTGCCGGGATTAGGTCAGACACTTACCAGCATATGGGGTCGGTTGTGCTGATGCTACACACTGTACTTATATGCAGATACCGGAGCAACGTTTAGGCACTAGCATTAGTTCGGGAGCCAGCATCCAGTCCACCGAGACTTTGAGGTAGCCTTTCAAGCGTCCACATGCCCGACGTCTCCTCTATCTTATATTTCATTCTGTTATCTCATGTATTCGAGACAAACAATGTTTTATTTCTTTCAAACGGTTGTATTTAGCACTCTTAGTAGTCCCTGAATATTGTGATACCAGTTCTTGGTTAGAGGCATATGTTGATTTCCGCAGTATTGTTCAGCTTATTTAATTTAAGTCTTCCTCTTTAATTTCATATCCTGTTGTCATTGGAATATTTAACGCTTGCTGTTATGATTCACAAAAGAAAATAAAATAAAAAAGTTCGGAGTTTATGATTTTATGGCTTTCCTAGCTTCTACAGGTAAGCGTCATCACGACCACAAGGGTGAAAAATCTGGGTCATGACAGATTTACATAAAAACTTAAAAATATAGAGATGAATAATTTAATCAAAATTAATAAACATTAACTAGGTAAAGTGTTAAGAAACAAACTATTGCCGTTAAAAGGGCCTAAAATGAAATAGGACAGGCTAACCCTCCGTTAACATTGGTCTCTATTCTACCATTACAGTCAACAAATGGGCCATCATTAACGGAAGACTCATAAAGTCACGTGGAATATATGTGAGGGCAAGTTAGATATAGTTCGAATTGTACAGGGGCATATATGAGTCAGTTATAATAGTCATTTCTCAAACACTTCATAACTCCATATCAGTTTACTTAGACACCTATTTCACAACACCAAATTAATTATAACAATAAATAAACTCAGTCATACATACAACAAATTAACGGCAAGGACAAGTAAATCCTTGTATAAAAACATAAAGCTTCATTATATGATTAAAGACGACAATTAAGCCACAATAACACTAACACTATATATTATTTCGTACTAATCCAAAGAACATAACAAGACATCCTAATATCACACACATGAAACCACATTTTTTCTGAAATTTAGCATCAAGCAACACTGAGAACTCTAAATCGTTCACTTTCTTCATTAGAACATTTCTTTCCAATACCAAGAATTCTATTCCTCCACGATCGGCGAACATCATAACATTCTAAAGATCAAATTCTCCTTTGGAGATCATTTCTTTCACGGATTAGAGCTTCCTTTTCCTTCTTTAACTGCATATGAGATTTGAAACTCTAGGGAGAAGCTCTTCATCTTGCCATTTCAAATAGAAATATTTTTCATCCTAAAAACCAAAGATAAATAAATTTACAAGCAAATTGGAACAACTAAAAGAACACATCAATTTTTTTTACTTATTTCATGCTTCGGGCACTTGAAAAACCTTTTCCTAGAATTTAAATGTGTCCATGCCATGAAATAATTGACAGTAAGTTTGTAATGACACCTCCTATTCGAATCATTTGAGCTACTAGAACATTCTGACATTGTCTTTTGTTGTCTTTTGTTATGATTTGATCCCTTTGTGCTACTAGGATTTAATGAATTCATTGCTATATTCATTTGAATGTTTGTGTCTATGACTTAGTTATCTGTTGTGACCGTTTTATTTCTCATTAGCGTTGTTTTTTGATTTTGAAAGAAGGGGCGGAGCTTGAAGAAGCGAAGCGAGCCTAGAGTAGCAGCCTGTTACGTTTTATCATGCCCCTTTGATATGTTATTGGTCAAGTGCTAACGCCCCTTTAGAGTAAGTCTTTTCTGTTATTAATGAAACCGAAAGAAAAAAAAACCAGTGTGTTTCGCATAGATCGAGACTTGTATCTTGATTCTTTACCCATTCCATACTGGGAAGAATTGCAGGAAATCGTTCGATAATAGTTCTTCCTATTTCTTTCTCGATGATATTTGACGATCAAGACAATTCCTGTGAAACTCTTTCATTTCATAGAAGTGAATTCTTATTCTTACGAAGCAAATTGCATTTCCTATTGATTTGTCCCCTGGACTCGAAATTAGTTTGGTATTGTCAAATAAATGTCTAAGTAAACTTGTTATCTGTTCGGTTTCAACTTTTGATTATTTTATCACTTTACACACTTGGTACATCATTTCGTACTGGCGTCCCTTTTCTGGGGGCGCTGCATTTCATGCGTGCAGGTACAGGCAGACAGACAGGTAGACCTCCTTAGTAGGTGTAGCCCAAGTTTAGCCTGATCAGTAAGCTCCACGTCTTTCGGGGTTGCGGGGTCTAGAGTTTTGTGTACATCTTATGAATGTGTGTATATATGTCATGGGTAGGTCGGGGCCCTATTCCGATCACAGTACATCCATCAGTAAAGTCTTGTAGACATATCATGTCAGTTAGTTCAGTATGTGGGCTTGTAGGCCATATATGTATATTTTGTTGGTTTGTCAGCTGTAGTAGTTATGACGGCCTTATCGGCCCAACTTTATATTGATGTTTAGTCAGCATTAGTTTCCGACCAGTTTATATTTTGCTTCGCAATCTCTCTTGCAATATTTCTCCATGGCCAATGTATGACATTATATGTTCCGAGTCCCTTAATCGCAAGTTAGTACGCAAAGTTAGGTGAGGAACCAGGTAACAGTCTCGCCTCCAAGTTCGGGACATGACATACAATTATACGTAAAAAGTTAAAAAGTTTAATTCAATTATTAAACTGAAATAATATCAGTTGTCAATAAAAAATTCAAAAAAAAAATCTAAAAGGATCTAATTGCAATAGTGTACCCTTACATTATATAGGATTCTACATATATATTTTTTGTATTTTTAATTTGCCTCTCATGCTGGGAAAAAGCTTAAAGTAAATTAAAAGGGAAAAGGCAAGTGAATTTACGGGTAATAAGTATAGTATTGTAGTAGATTGTATACCATTACAGCATATTGTTATAGTATGATGCATATTATTACAATATACTATACCAATATGTTGTATACTATAATAGTATACTGTTGCAATATAACTATATATTCTTATAGCATATTATATACTGTAGCGATATACTGTTAGATAACTGCATTTGCAGTATAGCTATATACTCCTACAATATATTGTATACTATAGTTGTGTTCTTTTCGATTTTCAACTAAAAATTTCAATCTCAATCACCTCAAATCAACTCAAATTGCTATCAAATTTCAGTATGAACTTTCAGAAGATACTATAAGCGATATTTAACAGCACACACCTTAAAACGAACAAGAAACCTTCAAAAATAAAATTGAGCTCCAAGCCCAACAATGGTGGACGTTCAAATACACACAAAAATTAGATCTGGGAAGCTTACTCAAAGATACTATAAGCAATATTTTATAACACCACATCGATCAAACAATAAATCTTCAAAAAATATTTTCTTCCTTAAAACTTTACTATAACATATAAATTGAAAGTAAATACTATTGAAGAAAAGAGATGAGACAGAGGGGGGTTGAGAGTGGGCGAGAAGTTGAACTAATATTTTTGGAATGGAATTTTGACACAGTTGGGGAGTTAAGAAAAGAATTGGAGGAAGGTAAAATGAGGATGAAGAAGAAGAAGAGGAACATAATAAAGGCGGGTAAATAGTTTGGGGCGCATGGGTAAGAGTAGTAAATAGTTTGGGCATGGGCATTAAAGGATAATTAGTTTGGAATTAATGGGTATAAAATGAGATTTTCTCTTATTTTTGGGCCTAGTTCCGGGTCTAGGAATTAAAAACTTAGGGTAGGATTTTTATGATTGGGTATTTTATACATATGTGGGAAGAGATGGTAATCACTGGATTAGAAGGAAATAGATGATTGGGATTAAATCTTGCTCTTAAGTGGGTAACGAGTTGGGAAGAATGGGATAAGGGTAATTGGATTGGACTATATTTTTTTGGGATGGACCATGTCTTTTCGTTTTGAACTTAAGCTAAAAAGACCAAATAATACAATGCATCTATAAAAATATAAAAATCACTCTAAATTAAATAAACTAATATAAAACTAAATACTATGCATGAAACTAATTTTTTTGTAATTTTCAAATGTTATAATACAATAAATATAAATATACAAATTGACTTTAACTTAAATATGAAAGAATATATTTTTTGTAATTTTTTGTTTTTTTGTGATAAAATAAAGTAAAGAGAGTTATATTATACCCAAACTAAATATTTACGCTAAAATATGTAAAATTTTGGGGATAGTAAAAAATTACATGTGTACACATGTGTAGCAAAAGAATTTCAAACTCGATCTTAACTATGAATTTTAATACCAAACCAGTTCAAATTATCTCCAATCTTGTCCAAATTTTGGTATATTGCAATTATATGCTTTCAACAAATTTCAACCATATCCATTGAAAACTAATTCTTTTCGGCCCTTTAGTACTTTACATCATTGGTAATGAATTTTAACTCCTAACTAGTCTAACTCGCCTTCAGACCTCATCAAATTTATATATTGCCTTATTTATATATTATCAATGAATCACAATAATACTCATTGTATTTTTTCTATTTTGCCTATATATTTTGAATGTTGTATATCATTGATAATCTTTTAGCTATTATAGCATGACTAAAATGGCTAGTTGGGGATAAATAATGCCTTTATTTGATATATTCCCGTAATATTCCCAATATTCAATTTGTGTTTCCCTTCTCGCATATGACAAGAAGAACCTAAAATACGTTGGTGTCAATGGTTCAGTTCGGCCGGCTATTTTATAAATTTTTATCATATCAACTTTTTAGTTATTTTATTTTGTATAACTAAAATTAGACATTTTCGAAATCGTACCAATCATGTCGGTTTATTTTTTATATCGGTAAGATTCGATTAATTTTTGGTATTTTTTTCAATGTTAAAAGTCAGTAGTAATAGAATGCAATAAGATACCTACTTTTATAAGAATTAGTATAACTCTCTAGATATTTTTATTGTCAAAAAATGATGGATTAAGAAAATATGAAAGATGGCCAAAGTATAGATTCGTCAACTATTCTACAACAGCGTAAAAAAAAGTAAACAAAGACAAAGAAAATATAAATCACACGGGTGGAAAGAAAAATGCGTTATAGTTTGCTACTCATAATCGCTAGAATACTTGTGTCTTGCTAGCAAATATGCTGGAAATAATTTAGTTTCAGTAGGAGTAGCATAATAGGTTTGAGAATTAGGATTTTGAGTTTAATTACTTATTGGATTGTAATCGTTCTCGTAATTCTAAGGCCCAAAAAAATTTAATGCTTTATTATTTTAAATTAAATATATAAATATATTTTTTACACGTAAATTTATTTGGTACGGTTCGGTATTTTTTTGAGTTTATTTTCATAAAATAAAAAACCTACCCTTATTGACAGTCCGGTTATAAATAGTGAACAAGCCACGTGGTCATAAGGGTGTTCAATTGACCATCTTACGCCGAAAAATTACATTGCGTACACAGGTAAAATGTACGTTTTATAGGTATATAACACACATTGAACATCCTTTGTCGGGAATTTTTCACTTCTTTTAAGTTTAAACACTCTTGGAGAAATTCTTGGCTTCAAAATTTATATAAAAATTTATAATTTTATTTAAAGAAACTTAAAATTGATTCGCTGCGATACGAATCGGTTGATTTATTCGATTTTAAATATTCATCTGACACCCCTACGTATTAGTTGCCAACCTTTGTGCAATTAACGTTCAGTATATTCTCGGAAGGTACATTAATATCTATTTGAATGAATTGGCGTGGAGTGGGGAAGAAGAAACTAATAATAAAGAAAACAAAAAGAGAAAAAAATGTGTATCAAGCGCTAGAAGGAGGGCCTTGTGGTTAACAGCCACACGCTCTAACGAACTGGGCTATTCCAGCTGCTATGCTTACAGAACTCTTTAAGGTTGAAATCTTGTTTTGAGACCATCACTTAAGAAGTATCAAGTTTTTATTCGATAATAAATTTGGATCGTTATGAAACTTTTGTTTTTTTTTTAATTTTTGCTCCTCTTTTACAATGTTTGCCAAGAAACCGTCAACGCTCTCCAAAATTTAGAAACTAGTTTATAGATGGATTAATAGAGAAAAACATAACTGAAGAAAGTCTTTAATAGAAAATATTTTTTGGTGTGTTGCCAAAAAACATTTTCTAAACATTATTTCCCTTCATGCCAAACACACCTTATAATATACTTAACAAGTCCAATTAAAGAGAGGAATTATCATCAATATTGAACTTTTCATTAAACGTAGACAGCATTGCTTTAAGATGTGATAGTTATCAGTCATCAGTCGTCCTCTTTGTTCTCTACCTTCTGGTTATTTTGTAAGAGTGGAGGATAGCTGCTACTTTCAACCCCACACCCCAACCACCCACCACGCCAAAAAAAAGGGAAAAAAGAGGAAATGGAATTACATGGACCTCTTAAAGGGACAATAAGAACAGGCGAAGTTGTTCATGTGACAACCTAGTCAACACATAACTTCCAAGGATGTCGCATAAAACTAGGTATAAATCTATGACTATACCTCGAGAATGCACAATCTCATGTGTTTAATATGTTCTCACTTATAGATGTTAGATGAAGGATAAACAGAATCCTGATTGAATAGATATATAATGAAGAAAGCTTCCATTAACTGACGAAGAGCATAAACGAGCTCGAAATGTACTGCTCCTTGTGGACGTTATCTACATAGCATCTTGATCAGTTCATAACTCTTAACTCTTGATCAATTGCTGCAGCTTCCAGTTCTTCAATGCTGACTGGTTGGTGCAGCTGCATTGAGGAAAAGCAACTTTAACAAAGGCTCGACAAAAGGCTACACATCACTGAGTACTCAAAGCAGCGTAATGAATCCATACAAATGCATCCAGACCATTTAATTGCAAGCTCCTACATATATTTCGTCTATATGACTCATGTTCCAACATTAGTGTTCGCCAGAGGAAAGACAATGAGAACCAAAATTAGCCAAACATTTGGTTGCAGATTCGAGACTACTGGTGCTAATTTGATCCGCCTCCCAACAAAACTAAGTAAGACAGTCTCCAAATCATTTCTACCTAAGGAAAGTCAAACTTCGGAGAAGAAAAAATTTACTCTCAAATGTTTAACAACAAAACTAGCTGATTCGGTGATGCATGTTTCATCATGAACAGCACAATCCGAAGAACAGTTTAGGTGACCAGGGTGTCACGTCAAAGCAGGTATCATAGTCAGTAGAAACTGCTATTGTCTAAGGAGCAGCTTTGAGATGAACACTTGCTTAAAAAATTTATAGATAATCAAACAGATAGAGCAGGAAAGGCATTTCCTGGTAACAAGTATCAAGAAGAAACGTACTGCTGTTGTAACAGAAAATAGGTGGAAGGCACGCAAGAAAGAATCATTTTCCGAGGGAAGAGAATCATGATTCCACGATGTTATGTTTTGGAACTTCGCCTTCATCTCCCAGCAACTTGAATCTTCCACAGACCTTTTTCTTTTCTCATCAGGCATTTTCTTTCCCAAGACAAACCCTGAAGAAGCAAGTCTTGAGGTATCAAATAAAATAAAGTTAACAAGATTAAGGTCCTTAACATAAATTTAAACTAGGGAAAAGGGTCATAACTACCCCTAACGTATTGACTCCAGTTTAAAAATGCCCTCCGTTAACCTATTTTGAAAAAAATGCCCCTACCGTTAAAATTTTGGCATATTTGTGCCCCTAAATCTAACAGCTGACTTGTACTTATATTTAAAATATTTTTAATTCCACGTGGCCTAATCTGATTGGCTTTTCATTAAACCCTGACCCAAACCGTTTTTACCCCACCCATAACACAACGACCCGATCCGACCCATCAGACAAGGCACATTCCCGCTGCCAAGGAAAGAGGTATAGGGTTGGGCATAACTCTGCCGTTGAAATACAACTGCAGTTATCAGCTTTCAAAACATTTCTGGATCTCGCTGGGAACCACCTTACTGAAAGGACTTCACAGAAGCATTTGATGCAGCTTGCTTTCCGCTTACACTCTTCTCTAGTTCATTTGATAGTGGCTGGGAAACAGGAGTTTTTCAGCTACTGCAATTCAAGGATTGCTCAGCATGTTGGTGGAAGGGGGTGCGGACAATGTCAATCAGTGCTTTCTTGAAGCATCGCGTTTTGGGAGCACAGAGCTGGTCCGCATTCTTTTGCAGGTATATTGATATATATTTGGATTTTGGAGCTTTATGCTTTGACTTTTATTAGCATGCATCGATCCCCTTTTTCAGATTTGTACTTTCTAAAGATTCTCCTTGGCGACTGTCTTTGTAATGATGTTTCACCTGTCGTGGATGTTCTGTTTGCTTTTTTGTTATTCTCAGCCTTAGGTTTTGGGTTGGGCTTAGAAAAGACTGCTAGTGTCTCTTCAAATTTCACTTTGATAAGTAGATACAAAAAAGTAATAAATAAAAGAAAATGCATATGCACCTTAAACAAAATCGGAATCTCAACGAAAAATGCTTATAATGGATCTGGATTTACTTCCCCGTCAGGGAAAGTAGACGCTTGGGACTATCTAGCTTGCGAAAGTAGACACTTGGGACTATCTAGCTTGTCTGATGGGTCGGGTCGGATCGTTGGGTTATGGGTGGGGTAAAAACGGTTTGGGTCAGGGTTTAATGAAAAGCCAATCAGATTAGGCCACGTGGAATTAAAAATATTTTAAATATAAGTACAAGTCAGCTGTTAGATTCAGGGGCACAAATATGCCAAAATTTTAACGGTAGGGGCATTTTTTTCAAAATAGGTTAATGGAGGGCATTTTTAAACTGGAGTCAATACGTTAGGGGCAATTCTGACCCTTTTCCGTTTAAACTATAATCATTGTAAGACTTTAGGTGGCAGCTGAGTGGTGATATAGGTAGTTTCACTCTATGAAGTTCAAGAAAGAAAAAAAAAGGAGAAAGATGATACCACCGGAAACAGCAACACATGCAGTGATACATATTAAGAAGTTTGTATCACAGAATTGTATCAAAATTGGGATGGAGTACATCGTTTGAATGGACATAAATTACTGCTTCAAGTCCACCAATACAAAAGGTGAAAGACAATAGAGTATCATTCAAAAAGCATATATCTTAAGTTCATCTGGATATTTTCCTCTCAGACCACTGTTCTTAGATTGACAGTGCCTATTGAAATCAGAAGCTAAACCAAAATTTCTGTTAAATCATCAAAAGTTGGAAGCCAACTACCACCATGATTCAATCTCATGTCGTTTATATGGGATTCCAGTGTGGTCAAATGACCTTCGGCTCTGCCACATCAACAGCAAGTTTTTGGCATATGATTCTCATAAAGTTCCTATCAATTGGTTCAGAGCCATTCAGTAATTATGCCTCCTAATCAGTTATGCTGGATAGGCAATAATAATCAACATACCAGTGTATCCCTAATACTACGTTCAATTTTATTTTAAAAGGCAAGCTGGTCTGAATGCTACTGTTTTTTTTCTTAAAAAATAAATAAATAAAAGAGAGTTTACCAGAGTAGCCATGAGGAATTGCAACAGTCGTTCCCAGAAGCTTCCTTCCTCTAAAATGAGCTTCCTCCACATTTAACCCGTCAACAATTACACCTTCAATTTCATTCACATATTCAAACACTGACTAACAATTTTTTTTTAAAAGTTCTTCCAATAACTAAATTTTAATACCCAAAAATAAAAAATCAGTTACACAAAGGAGTATGAGATTGACTTGCATAACAGAAATAGAATAATTATACCAGTGGGTTTTGGTTTGAAGTACTGTGAAACATCAGATGGACCATTGAACTTAATACAGCATGGCAGCTGGTGCACTTTCCCGGTGAGATCCACGACATTCCCCGGCGGCAGATTGCCGTTTAAATCAATTGTGCCTGAAATTCCCCCGGTGTTTCTCTCCATAGCTCAGTTGATTTGATAATGAGTAGCAAAAGAAGCCCTAATTTTAGTTAAGCTTCTATTTTCCCCCGCTTTGTCATGAATTTTATATTCATTTTTTTATAGACAACTTCATAGAAAAGCTTGGAAATTGGAACATTATCTAGTTTCGAAAAGTATAAAATTGTGGCCAAATCTAATTAAGTTGGCGAATAATTACGCAGCAAGGGAGCAATTTTTAGTCCCTTTTGTATAATTAGAAAAGAAAATGTACTGAATAATTAACCTAATGTTATGGTATAATATAAAAGACAAGAACAATAACTCAAGAACGAGCAAATAGAGAGAAGAGTAGAGAGAGTTCTTCTTATTGATACTTAGAGAATGTTAGGAGTGATTTACAATAGTAGAGAGCACCTCTATTTATAGGGAGGAGTATGATTTATCTACCAAGAATAGAACTCTAGAATCTCTCTAATTAAAGACATTCACCTTAAAAAGAAGTGTATTTATAACACTCCCCCTTGAATGTCTATTCAATGATGTGCCTCGTTAAAACCTTAAAACAAAACCCAATGGGAAAAATTAAAGTAAGGAAAAAGAGTACACATGTTTGAATATGCGCCTATTGGTTGCCTCGTTAAAAACCTTGCAAGGAAAACCCGGTGGGACAAAACCTTGTAAGGGAAAAAGAGTGCAACGCGCCTTAAACTCCCCCTGATAAGAACATCAATTTATGTCCTTAAGTCTTCGCATCCCGATCTTGTGAACTAGCTTCTTGAAGGTTGACTTTGGTAGAGATTTTGTGAACAAATCAGCCATATTGTCGCTTGAACGAATCTGTTGAACATTGATATCACCATTCTTTTGAAGATCATGTGTGAAGAATAACTTTGGTGAAATATGCTTCGTTCTATCTCCTTTTATGAATCCTCCCTTCAATTGAGCTATACATGCTGCGTTATCTTCATACAAAGTTGTGGGTAGTTTATCACACTTCAAACCACATTTGTCTTGGATATGATGTATTATCGACCTTAACCACACACACTCCCGACTTGCTTCATGAATAGCAATTATCTCGGCATGATTAGATGAAGTAGCCACAATTGATTGCTTAGTCGATCGCCAAGATATGGCGGTTTCTCCACAGGTAAACACATAACCCGTTTGAGATCGAGCCTTGTGTGGGTCGGACAAATATCCAGCATCAGCATAACCAACAAGTTCCGGGCTGCAATTCTTGCCATAAAATAAGCCCATATCGGTAGTTCCCTTTAGGTACCGCAATATGTGTTTGATCCCATTCCAATGTCTCCTCGTAGGAGCCGAGCTAAATCTTGCTAAGACATTAACTGAAAAGGATATGTCAGGTCTTGTAGTATTTGCAAGATACATTAGTGCGCCAATTGCGCTAAGATATGGTACTTCAGGACCAAGTAGCTCTTCATTCCTTTCTTGTGGTCGGAATGGATCTTTGTTCACATCAAGTGATCGAACAACCATCGGTGTACTTAAAGGATGTGCTTCATCCATGTAAAACCGTTTCAATACCTTTTCTGTATAGGTAGATTGATGAACAAAAATTCCGTTTGCCAAATATTCAATTTGCAAACCAAGACATAGTTTAGTCTTTCCGAGATCTTTCATCTCGAATTCATCCTTTAGATAATCAATTGCCTTTTGGAGTTCTTTAGGGGTTCCAATAAGGTTTATGTCATCAACATATACGGCAAGTACAACAAATTCCGATGTTGTTTTCTTTATAAAAACACACGGGCAAATGGCGTCATTTATATAGCCTTCTTTTAACAAGTACTCACTAAGACGATTATACCACATTCGTCCAGATTGCTTTAGACCATACAAGGATCTTTGCAATTTAATTGAGAACATTTCCCGAGATTTTGAGTTATGCGCGTTTGGCATCTTGAGTCCATCGGGAATTTTCATGTATATCTCATTATCAAGTGAGCCATAAAGATATGCAGTAACTACATCCATTAAGTGCATGTCCAGCTTTTCATGGACAGCAAAACTTATGAGATAACGAAAGGTTATCGCATCCATTACAGGCGAATATGTCTCTTCATAATCGACACCAGGCCTTTGAGAAAAACCTTGTGCAACAAGGCGTGCCTTATATCTTTGTACCTCGTTTTTCTCATTTCTTTTGCATACAAAGACCCATTTATAGCCGACAGGCTTAACACCATTAGGTGTTTTAACTATAGGGCCAAAAACTTCACGTTTTGCCAGCGAATTCAATTCTGATTGAATTGCTTCTTGCCACTTTGGCCAATCCTGTCTTTTTCGACATTCTTCAACAGATTGAGGTTCGAGATCCTCACATTCTTGCATAATGCTAGATGCTACATTATAAGCAAAGGCATTATCCACCACAATATCCACTCGATTAATATTTGCCTCAATATTAATTGGATTTATGGATAGTTCCGTATTTTCCAGAGTCTCGGGCTCAATGGATTCTTCATGAATCTCAGAATTTGTTAAATCATGAGATTCTTTCGTGGTGTCATTTTGATCGTTCTTTTTCCTCTTTCTAGGATTTCGATCTTTGGAACCTAATGGTCTGCCACGCTTCAGGCGTGCATTCGACTCATTGGTTATGACACTAGATGATTGTCCAACAGGGACATCAATACGGATTGGAACATTTTCCGCGGGAATGTGGGATTTCGTTATCCTTTTCAAGTCCGTAAATGCGTCAGGCATTTGATTTGCTATTCTTTGCAAATGGATAATCTTTTGTATCTCTCTTTCACAAATAGAGGTATGTGGATCAAGATGAGATAATGATGCATTTTTCCACAAAATTTCCCGTTTGGTTTCACCAACTTCTCTCCCTAATTTTGGGAAAAGTGTCTCATCAAATCGACAGTCTGCAAATCGTGCAGTAAACAAGTCGCCTGTCAATGTTTCGAGGTAGCGAATGATGGAGGGCGATTCAAACCCAACATATATTCCTAACCTTCTTTGCGGACCCATTTTGGTGCGGGATGGCGGTGCAATAGGCACATATACTGCGCATCCAAAAATCCTTAAATGGGATATATTGGGTTCATGACCCAAAACCAATTGCAACGGGGAATACTTGTGGTAATTCGTCGGTCTGAGACGAATTAGCATCGCTGCATGTAAGATGGCTTGACCCCATACCGAAGTGGGCAGCCTCGTTCTCATAAGTAATGGCCTTGCAATCAACTGCAGGCGTTTAATTAACGATTCTGCAAGACCGTTTTGAGTGTGAACATGAGCTACAGAATGTTCAACTTTTATCCCGATTGATAAGCAATAATCATTAAATGCTTGGGATGTAAACTCAGCAGCATTATCCAGTCTAATGGACTTGATTGGATTATCTAGAAATTGTGCTCGTAGTCGAATTATTTGTGCCATTAATTTCGCAAACGCAAGGTTGCGTGATGACAACAGGCACACATGAGACCATCTACAGGATGCGTCTATCAAGACCATGAAATACCTAAACGACCCACTAGGTGGGTGAATAGGTCCACAAATGTCCCCTTGTATACGTTCCAGAAACGTGGGTGACTCAGTCCCAACCTTTGTTGGTGATGGCCTGATAATCAACTTGCCTTGATAACACGAAGTGCAAGGATATTCATTATTCGAAAGAATTTTGAAATTATTTAACGGATGCCCATATGAGCTTTCTATAATCCGTCTCATCATGACCGATCCTGGATGTCCCAATCGATCATGCCAAAGTACAAAGGTATTGGAATCAGTAACCCTTTGGTTTACTGTTGAATGTGCCTCAATTGCACTAATTCTTGTCCAATACAGGCCACAAGATAAAGACGGGAATTTCTCAATAACCCTCTTTTGGCCGGAGACATTCTTTGTGATGACGAGATATTCAAGATTATCTTCATCCATTGTCTCAATATGATAGCCATTCCGGCGTACATCTTTAAAACTCAACAAGTTTCTCTTAGACTTGGAGGAGAACATTGCATTCTCTATGATTAACGTCGTGCCCTTGGGCAGAGTTACAATTGCTCTTCCGGAGCCTTCAATCAATTTACTACTTCCAGATATTGTAGTAACGTTTGCCTTACACATATTTAGTTGGGAGAAATACTTCCTTTCTTTGAGTATTGTATGTGTAGTACATGAATCAATTAGGCAAATACTTTTACAGTTGGATGTTGATACAAGTTCGCTTTGTGAGATATCCATATTTGCTATCCCATAGTTTGACATACAAAAGAGATACAAGAACATAAGAATAAACAAGTTCAATTCTTTTGTGTCACATAATATTTTCAAAATCTGCTGCTAACAGTTGACTAACAAAATCAGATATGTTATCCATTACTTTGCAGTTTGAAAATTTCAGTTTAAGCGTTTTCTTCAAACAATCGATTGTTACTTACAAACAATCGATTGTTGAACATTGACAATCGATTGTTAAACACACACAATCGATTATTTGCTATTTTGGAAAAACTTCATATCACACTGTCTTAAGACAATCGATTGTTATGCATAGACAATCGATTGTTGGCTATTTTGAAAAATTCCAGAGCACACTGTTTCAAGACAATCGATTGTTATGCATAGACAATCGATTGTTGGCTATTTTGAAAAATTTCAGAACACACTGTTTCAGGACAATCGATTGTTAGACAAAGACAATCGATTGTGGATGATTTTTGAAAAATTCCAGATTACACTGTCTTAATGACAATCGATTGTTAGACAAAGACAATCGATTGTGGATGATTTTTGAAAAATTCCAGATTACACTGTCTTAATGACAATCGATTGTTAGCCAAAGACAATCGATTGTTGATCAATTGTTTTTCAGTTTTAACGCGAAAATAGTAGATAATCGATTAGTTTTTCAGGCTAGTCGATTACCCCTACTGGAAAATAAAAATTTTATTGATATTTGAGCATATTGAAGATATTCTAAAGAACTACTGCTAACATTGCATCATGAACTAACTAATACGAGCTAATACTAATGACTATTAGTTTATTCACTAACTAATACAAATAAGTAGAACAAAATCAAATAACTCCATCTTCTTTCATCACGGACCCATCGCCGATTAGGTGGTCTATTTTCCCCTCGGGTTGCTCAAAGAAGTCTGCCACATCCAGGTGGGTGATGTCCTCATCGTCGTCATAGACAAAATTTGTTTCAGGGCCTTTTCTCTTTCGAGATGCTTGATAAAGGTCAACCAAGTGTCTTGGTATACGGCAAGTCTTTGACCAGTGCCCTTTCCCACCGTAACGATAGCATATAGTTTCTGAACCATTTGCCTTAGGATCTTCATGACCCCGTTTCTGCTTTCGGCGGTTATCTCTCTTCGGGGGGTGACGGACTTCATTGGAATTTCTTCCTTGTCTACGTCCCTGGCTATGACCCCGTATACGACCATGACCATGGTCCTTTTCATGTTTGGCATAATGAGAGTGCACCTTATCTGCTTCAGGCAGTGGTGTAGACCCAGTGGGTCGATTTTCGTGATTTCTCATGAGCAGGTCATTATTTCGCTCAGCCACTAGTAGAAGAGAAATCAGTTCAGAGTACTTTGTAAAGCCTTTCTCTCTGTACTGTTGTTGCAGTACTATATTGGAGGCATGAAACGTTGTAAACGTTTTCTCAAGCATATCATAATCGGAGATATTATCCCCGCATAGCTTCAATTTAGAAGTAATTCTGAACATAGCAGAATTATATTCAGAAACGGACTTAAAGTCCTGGAGCCTCAAATGAGCCCAATCATATCGTGCTTGTGGCAGAGTGACCAACTTCAGGTTGTCATATCTCTCCTTTAAGCCGTTCCACAAGACGAGTGGATCCTTGACGGTGAGATATTCAATCTTCAAACCTTCATCAAGGTGGTGGCGCAAGAAAATCAAGGCCTTCGCACATTCTTGGGTGGATGCTTTTTCTCTATCTTTGATGGTGTCTCCGAGACCCATAGCATCTAAGTGGATTTCAGCATCCAACACCCATGTCATATAGTTCTTGCCCGAAATTTCAAGGGCAACGAACTTTCTTTTTGTAATGTCAGACATAATCGAAAATTAAATTAGGAAGAGGGAAATACCTTAGATTTCTCGAGAATGGTTCTTGAGACGGTAGAGTCTCGTGCTGATAACGTGTTATGGTATAATATAAAAGACAAGAACAATAACTCAAGAACAAGAGCAAATAGAGAGAAGAGTAGAGAGAGTTCTTCTTATTGATACTTAGAGAATGTTAGGAGTGATTTACAATGGTAGAGAGCACCTCTATTTATAGGGAGGAGGATGATTTATCTACCAAGAATAGAACTCTAGAATCTCTCTAATTAAAGACATTCACCTTAAATAGAAGTGTATTTATAACACCTAATTACAATTAAGTATATTATTAGCAATTTTCTCTCTTTGATTACCGCCTAGTAAAATCAAAGAATTGGAGTAATCAACTATCACTCTATGTTGGTGGAAAAAAACCTATTACCGCTCTATCGAAAAATAAAAAAAGGAAAAGGACAAATATGTATATCCTATATTCTCTGTACTACTTTTCAACTTGTAGATGATAACTGAGTTTTTTCTTTTAATTAAAAGGGTACTCGTAGTAATAACTAACTAGTACTATATAGTTTAACTGTCCTGGGATATGATATACGTAATTGTGTTTTTCGTTAACACCTTAAGGTCTGTTGCTCACCGACTCCCCTGCACCGTTGAGTGCGACACTTAGTTCTATAAATTCCTGGATCCTTCACAGCAGAATCTTGAGGCAGATAGCCCTTTAATCCCTACTAATTAATTGATCTGTGGCTACTATTTAAATACAACAGAAGAGAGGGGAACACAAGTACTTACATTTCTCCTACCATCCTAACATAACACATACACTTGCAACAGATACAATTTTTCTAAGTAATTAGATAGCATTGTTTAAGTCTCAGGATCTGAGAAATACACAGGGCTATCCAAATCACCCATTTGTGCTGAAGCAAATGACTCAGAACTATCCATGCTTGAGAGGGAAGAAGGTGATCCCTTAGAGTCTGATATCCCTCCATGCTGCATAATGAGGTGTTCATCATCAATCTCCGATGTATCTGATCCAGAACCACCTAGGAGAAGCTTGTTTATGGCTCCTTTGCAGTTTCCGTGAACCATTCGTCCTCAGGTAGAGCTCTGATAAAGAAAAGACATATTCAATGATGAGCATACCCCTAAGGAAGGTGAAAAGCAGTAAGCTAAGTGAACAAGGTATGCATTTGTGGATCTATGCCCCTGGCAGAAAACGTCCTGACTGCACGTGCAATTATGTCTGATGCAATTTGATGCACCTGCCTGGATGGATAGCCAGAAAATCGTGCAATTTCAACAGTGAAATGCATGTCAAGAATTAACTGACAAACAAAAAGTTGATATCAAGATAGGGCGAAGCTGTTATCATAACTTATAGAAAATCAAAAGACCTGCTTAACAAGGGAGTATTTCGTGTTGAATATCACAAATCTGAATGTTAACATAGAAATACCCCAGCCTCAGACTAAGGTAATCCATTTGTTATTTCAACAAAGTTAACGGCTAATGGCAGAATAGTTTAAGGTCTTAACTGTTGAACTTACCAATTAACATCTTATACTGATTGGGCTAAACCACTAAAGTAATAAAGGCATGGACAAGATACCCTCATTTTCAAACACCTATATATATACCCAGAGAGTTACTTTCAGAAAAAGGTAAGACATTAATCACTGTACTATTCCCAACACATATCCTTGAGAAATGTCCATTCAGGAATTTCTAAACAGTTGAGGACTTGAATCTGCAATTGAGCCATACAATTTATTCTGTTGTACTGCTCTTCATACAGAGTTCAAATTTAACAAAGTTATAACAGCTCCTACACACTATTCCGAAATTGAATGAAAAACCCGGGAAGTAGGCTTGATAACAGGTGATAAGGAGAGGAAAAGTAAAGAAGAAACTGCGCTATACTGTATTATTTTGAGGTAGTACATCTAAAGACAAGGTAGTAGATAAAACAAAATACCTGCTGCAAACCCAGCGGCTGCAAAGGAGCCGACTCATCCTCTAGAACACTCCAAAATTCTTGTTCATCAGACAACCATATTACCAGTCTCTGTCAGACGGGCAAGCAAAACCTTCTGTATCTTCTCTCTTCCAAGAAGAACATCTCCTGCCACAGTTGCTAATTGCTGCAGCTTACCAAATAATGCCTACATATTTGAACGGTGAAGTATTTTATAAGGTTCTCATTTAGCAGAAACTATTGAAAGCACTCCAGAAAAAATTGCAGAACATTAGAACTTAGACAGGTTGATAAGAACTGTCAAACAGTTCCAAACGACCATCAGAGAGACCACATAAATCTATGTTTTTAGTGCACAATGCTACAAATTTCAGATCCCAGGGAGCAACCCCTGCTTGAACTTTATAATAAAGCCTAACGAGCATCAGCTGAATAATTTGATGAATGGTTGTCTAATAAAAACAAAATACTAACATTCTCCAAACGTTGCTGCTATAAAGCAGTGATGGGTGACAAGCAGAAAAAAGCTGGAGCTGAAGGTTTTGGAAGGGGAGTTACATACAAACAAGAAAGCAACATAAATGATGAATCCGAAACTCACTAGACGCAGCATTATTCCAATTGGGATAAAGGGAAATTACACATTCGGCTCTTCCAATTCAGAAAAAAGAAAACTAAATTAATCTTGCACCATAATAGCAAACCGGAAAAAGAAGAGAGCAAACTAAACATGGGCAAAAGAATTAACCAGGGTGTGCTATTCACTGCACGAATTAGTAAAGGATCATTTTGAAACTAGGACAGAAAGGAATTACAGTACCTGAAATGGCAATGAAGGTAGCGGATCTGTGTGCCAAATTGTATCTTCCCCGACACCACTCAAATAAATCTGAACATCTAATCGTGCATCACCATCTCTTGAGTATATGAAATTAACAACATATTGTTGACAGAAATTATCTCTAAGTTTGTCCAGTGAATGCTGAAGTTCACGCCTCCAATCCTTGAGTTCTACAGTATTGTTTGCGGCAGGCATCATATTTTCGAGCCCACTTCCTTGCTTTCATTAAGAACATTCCAAATTCTAGATACAACCATAGGCAATAGTTCCTCAGCAATGGTAAATGCAGTTCCCAATAGAGAAAGCTGCTCAGAATCTGTTTCAGCTCTAAAAAGAACAGGTTCTTTCAGCTCCGTGAGATTGTCATCCTCAGAGAGACCAGGTAGACCTTTAATCAATGCATCCACATACTTGTCAAAAAGATGTGAAATTCTGGTCAATATGTTAGCTCCAAAATGTAGAATGACTAACTGGGTGAGCTTCTCCACTATTTCCTGCAGAGGAGGACAAAGTTGTTGAACAGATTATTATTAAGCCATTAAAAGAAACAGATGGACAAGAGGGGTTGCTCTGATGGTAAGCAACCCCCACTTCCAACCGAGAGGTTGTGAGTTCGAGTCTCCCCAAGAGCAAGGTGGAAAGTTCTTGGAGGGAAGGATGCCGGGGGTCTATTTGGAAACAGCCTCTCTACCCAAGGGTAGGGGTAAGGTCTGCGTACATACTACCCTACCCAGACCCCACTAAGTGAGATTATACTGGGTTGTTGCTGCTGTTGTTGTTGTAAAAGAAACAGATGCCTGATGCACTACTATTGTTCTATTGTCCTTTTTCATATGTTGCAGTTCCAAGCAATCTCAAACATCAATCCGTGCTCCTACTTGAGCATTGAAAAATACTTGAGACATCTATTTAAGCAGCACAGCATTGTAGGTCATCCTAATATTGCAGCTCGCGGATCCAGCAGAGAGAAAGAAATCATGTGCTGAGAAAGAGAGAAATCAAACACATATTCACATATATGCTGCACTTGTAAATAGTAGTTGCGCCACCATGATAAATATGCAGACATTAGTATGTTACATACAGGACATAGCTTTTCTTCTTCCTTCAGCAGAAAGGTTCTTTGACAGAGTGGCACTTCCATTTTTTATACTATTTTCTGCTCAAGAAATATTTGTTTTCTTCGCCCAAGTAGACACTTTTTAGCCCCCAATGTTCTTCCTATTTCTGCTAATGAATTAAGTAGTTGAATATACAAGAGAGTGCGTGCGTGTGTGTGTGTGTGTGTGTGTGTGAGAGAGAGAGAGAGAGAATAAAGTATCTGATTTGATCTACCAATCTCTCGACAGATTCAGCTGTGTCTAGAAAAGCCAATCATGGAGGTCTATAAGAAGAACATTATAAGTTACAAATTGCTTAGAATTCTTGCAACAATACGCACAACTATAAGCCAAGTTATGCAGAAGAACTTGCAATACAACTATAACAAGGGGAGGGAGGCCTTTATCGAGGGAAATCAGAAAACAAGGGGATGGAGGAAAGAGGGCAAATTCTGCAAACTAAGATAGCACAGTGCACTACGTAAATCTAAGCGCATTGAGATACAGTATTAACACGTAAGCAAACAGATGATCGGACATTAATAATAAGGATTGAGACCTTACCTTGAGAACATATATGAATCTCATTCCACTTTCAACAAGCAAGGTATCAGGCGTAGTTGCAAATGTAGATAACGGAGATGCAAAGCGAGGTGATAATGGTTTCCTTTCATCACTTGAAGCAAAATCCAGAACCACTTTTTTGGCTCGTATAAAGTTCAACTAAAGGACTTCTTCCATATATGGGCGCAAAAGTACCAAGAGCAATTTTGACAGTTTAAGGCCTTGTTTCTCTAAGGCATTATAGTGATTAAGACTGGCCTGAGCACAAACACTTGCAGCATGTAAAGCAGGAGCTCCATCAGAAGGTAGTGCGTGTTCTTTAACCAACCGTACAGAGTATTCAATGTCCCTTTCTGCCCACTGAATAATTCTGTTGCTATAAACAGGGTTGTCACCAAACATCGTGCCGGATTCCCTAGTAGTCAAAGAAAAGGTAGAGAATACAAGGTTGGACAATGTGGCCGAATAAGTCTCGGGATAACAAGGACAAAGGGGAAGAAAAGCCTCAATACTTTTCTGGAGACAAGATCTGTACAACTTAATAAGTAGCTGATGTGCCAAAGAACCTTTCCCGAGCTTGAGTAAACCAGACAAGGACTTCTTAAGTTCGACAATATCAATTGAGGGTCGTTCTGTGATCTCAACCAGCTGATTCTCGAGCATCTTTTTTCTTTTAGACAAAGCAGACTTAAAAGATGATGGTTCAGCAGATGAAGTCTCTCCTGAACTTTTCAGCTCAGGTTGACTTCTTTCTTTAGCATCTATTGCCTCTATTGCTTCTTCAATCTTGTGCTCAGCTAGAAGAACATCAATATTCTCCAATAATAACACGTTTTCATCTTCCATGGCATTCATGAAAGTATCACCATAATCAGAGCTTTGAGGGCTTCCAATAGCTTCTTGGACATCACCACTAGCTCGGCTCCATTCATCACCATTCATGAGATCTTGAACAAGAATCCCCTGGGCAGATATATGCTTTCTAAGCTCATTGAGCTCATGTTCTGTTTCCACAACTTCCTCAGACAATCTAGAATGACAGCAGCAGATTAGAAGTTAAACATGTACCATAACATGGACTCAGTTACAGTTGCATATCTGATAAGAGTGTATATATATATGTGATATGCATTTGGACAATCATTCAGTGTATTTTAAAGAATCTGCAGACAGGACCCATATCCAAGTTGCACCTGTTTGGCATGGGTATATCAAGACGAATGAAAAACACATACTCCCTCCGTTTCAAAAAGAAAAAGAATGGACCCTTTCTAAATTTGAAAAGAATGTAACTTTAAAATTTCCCTTTTACCCTTGATGAGATGATTTAAACCCACACAAATATCTATGGATTGTTTTACCAGAGGTTCACAGCACCACAAGTCATAAATTAGAAAACGCAGCTAATCAAAGACCCGCTATTTTCAAAGTCCCATGTCTAAATTATATAAACTGCCAAACTTTCAAGAAAGGAAATGGGAAGTCACAATTTCTACAGTGAGATAAATCACATAGTTTATGAAATGGTAAACTACACTAACCCACTCCTAATCTCCTACATAATATGATTAATTAAGTCGTATGTAGCGACCAAAAACACTCACACAAGTGTACGCGATCGTCAAATAATAAAGTAGTGAGTAGAGTATCGTTCCCAAGAAAACTTATGACTTACTTTTAACTGATTTAAACTTAATTAAATTATCAATTAAAGAGATTTATCACAAAATAGATAATTTAAGAATTTACTACCCTTGATGAGATGATTTAAACCCACACAAATATCTATGGATTGTTTTAGACCACAAATTTCAAAGTATTCTCTTTTTTCTTAAATTTCGTGCCCAGTCAAATAGGTATAAACGAATCGAAACGGAGGGAGTATAACATAGATCAGGAGATAATAAATTGAAGGTGATTAGTAGAAGAAAAAAAAACATAATGCATAAAGCAGCTCAATGCAAAAAATAGCTAGTAACACAAAAAAGAACAGCAGAACATGCAATGTTCAGAGTGCTTAAATGCAAGTAATCAGTCGAGCTAAATCTATGGAGATTGTTAACACCATCCACATTTTCATCTAGAGATGATAAGTTCAGCAGTCAGTAACTCTCTTTCAGTGTGATTTTGCATCTTTTCCTTGTGTTTTTGTCGATAAGAAACTATGTCTTGTAGCCTTCTCCAATATAAAGGATCCCATAATAATTAGGAACATAAGAAGAGCAATGTGATGTTAGCACGTAAAGCTTTCAGCATTGGTGTTAGCACCACTTCTAATCAAATTTGATAATGGAACCACTAGATTACGTTAATTCAGACTGTTATTCTGTTAAATTACGGACAAATAGAGAAAAAAATAGAAGGTTACCTATAAAAAGGAAACATGAAACGGGCCAAATTGCATTTTTCCAATTAAATATTAGATATCTTCTAATTCTTTGGTTATAACCACTGTTTAGGCGATCTATCTCTCCACTTTCTGCTTCTTACAGTTTCTCCTTCCATGTTTGAGACACGCCATTGAACAACAACAGTTCTCACTTATTACCCCCTCCCCCCCCCCAAACTAAAATATAAAAAAATAAAAAACCAAACAAATAAAAAACAAAGAGGGAGCTCTTAGAACCAAATAGATGGAAAGACAAGTCTCGTTTCCTATACAGTTGTAAGCAAAAATTCTCAGTACAAGAGACTATAACATCAATAGAAAACTACTGCAGACAGTTGGGTTGCTTTTGGTCCTCCTACTACTACAACAACAACAACAACGACACAGTGAAATCTCACTAATGGGGTCTGGGGAGGGTAGTGTGTACGTGTACCTTTACCCTATCCCGAGCGAGTAGAGAGGACTTTTGGTCCTTCTAGACATGGGAAATCTATTCATGTGCTATTGACATGAACTCAATGTCAAGACTCAAGTATGACTCCAAATACATGGACTAACAGATAGTTTCATTGCCTCCTAGCTGCGAAAGGATGCATTACACTATTTCACATCTCTTTGAGGTGGTAGTACCTGTATTTTACCTAAGATGATGCACGTTTACTCATCTATTGCAAAGTTTTAAGATAGCTTTTCTATTGTATCCTTGTAAGTTCTAAGTTTTCAATAGAATGGTAACCGCAGCATCCATATGAAAGTCATAAAACATGGTTTATGAAGACATCGTTGCACGGAACAGAACAATCTTCAACTCTCTTTTGGTCTACTAAAAGACTTTCATCAACCAATACCTCAAGAAGGCCGAGCACTTTGTTCGAGTATTACCACACAAGTTCTCCACCGCATCCTTCAAATCCAAAAGCTCAAAGCAGATTTTCCTAATTCCCTGCACAACTCGGAACATTAAACTTGGGACTCACAAGAAAAGACAAAAATGATAATCAACAAGCACCCTAGAAATAGTGGAAAAGATAGATTTCTTTTATTACGCGTGTGAAAAGCAAGACACCATCATATCTCAACTAGAGAAACTTAAACCATGGTCTAGAGACAACTATATTGCAGGGCTCCGGAATATAGTCTTAGTAAATTCCAACACTAATTACCATTTCCCCAGTGAGCTATTGGAAAATTAATGGAACAGAAATGGAGAAAGGCAATATGCATACTCAAGGAAATGGAGTATGCGTATTTGGGAACAAAACGAAAAAGCATGACCATAGAACTCTAGGAAGACATAAGCCTAATATCAGACAGACCATTTCAACATTTCACCATAGCACCAAAGTTTTATTTCCGGCACTCGAAAAATTAACCTAGAAAATCAAATTGAATTTGAACTCCCAAATAAAAGTTCAGATCCTCTTCAGCAAGCACAACTAGGTTTTTACTTGAAATATGGACACTCCAAGAAATTAAACAAAATAAGTTCAAAAAATAAGGAGCGCCTACAGAAAATCACAAATTTAGCTCAGAAAATAGATCAACCTCAAGAAAAGAACAAACAAACTTGCACGTTTCATCAAAGCACCAATAACTTAACTTCCAGTTTTGGATTGGTAAATGGAGTCGATCTTGGATTGGGGGGTCACGCTTTCAATACATGGGAAATCATCTTCCTCTTCACTGCTTTCCATCCTCATTTTTCCTGTTACAGCGACAACAGACCCCAAAACTTCCGGTAGATTTTCCGCTTTGCAGCTGTTGAAAATGGGAAATGAAGAGAGATACAGAGTTCACTGGACTTCACTTGATATGAGCATTCGAAATAAGTAGCCTTTCTATATATGCGTGTTGACTGTGAAACAAAACTATGTTTAGCGTACACATAATTATAATTCCCTATTATTTGCGTTAACTTTACTTTATCTTCATTTGTGAAATAGAACTTAAATATCCTATGATCATCTTCTTCAAATAATTTAAATGCATTCATTAAGACCCAAAAAAAAGGAGTCAAATTAGACATAAAAGAATACAAGCTTAAAAAGATTGATGATTAGCGCTAAATTTCTAAGATGGGAACAAAACTGCAGAAATAAAAAGTGGCTCCTCGAGAAGTATGGAGTACTCCATGAGAGGCTGGTAGCATAAAAAGAGTTGAATATGATAAAATAATAAAGAATCGGTGGACATTTAAGTGCAATTTAATCTATTTATACAATATAATTTGCTTACAATGAACAATAAAAAGGGAACCTTTATATAAATTTTGAAACTATAACAAATTGAGAAAAGATGAACAAGATGGATGAATGGGATCAACAGGTGATAGTTTGAAAGGTTAAGCCTGCCTATAGTTAAGATATTTAAGTTTTTATTTAAATGTGAATAATATCTCAGCTCTTATTTATCTTTATGTATTTATTAAATAAACCCAAAGAAAATGCAATACCACACATGATTCCATCTAGATTATTATGAATTAACCAAAATTATGATGAATTAACTTAGCCACCTGTAGAAATTAGGATAAAACTAACTAAAGTTATTCCTATTTATCTTTCAAAGATCAGTAGAAAACCAAATTCTTCTAAATTTTCACTAAGACAGCACCCAGAGTTTTGACCACAATAATACAGTTCATTGATAATGTTAAGTACAATTCATAATAATGTTACAATAGTGCCAAGATTGACAAAGTACTTCTGAAGAAATACATAAGTAGATGAGTAAAGCACTTCCACTGATAATAAGATCGTGGAACAATTGCAGACAACTTAAGAGGGGAAGAATATGAAACTTAAAATGTTATTGTTCCCCAGTCTTCAGAGATTTGCATTCTATTTAGCGTTTAGTTCAATAATAATTAGCATTCACATTGCGGCGTCAAGGAAAGCATCAGAGACATCAAGTTCCATGTTCAGATTTCTGGCTGAAGGCAATCCTGCAACCACTTCATCTTCGATTTCACACTCGTCTGTTCCTCTTCTGATCTTAAAGTAACCGTCCTGCCATGAACACAAATATACATTTCAGAAGTAGTAGTAGCATTCACCCCCTCCCCTCAAAACCCGAACCAAACCCAAGAATGTGCATGTATAAAGTACTAGATACATATACAACATCATGGGAAGTATGTAAACTCTGATTTTGAAAGGGAAAAGCTACGGTTTTAAAACTTATTAGTAGTAATTTTCCCCGAGGAAAAATGACGTATTTTTGCTCAAGTAAGCTATTGAAAGGAAAAGGATTAGTTATAGACATACATCACCCCAACCTCTATTCCATTGATTGGCAAGAAGCTGCAAAGCCAAAAGAAGATGATCAAATTTTAAAAAGGACGAAATGGTTTTGAAGATATAATGGCACAATTCGAAGATATTAACAAACCCAATAGTCCTCTCCATCCTCAGAGGTTCCCCATCCGATGAGTTTAACAGCATGGCCTCCCATTACATCACCAGTTACATGCTTGTAAACTCCAGATTTGTAGTGAGCGAAATCCTGTGCTCGAAAATAAGCTTGTCATTCAGTACAGGAGGGGCATATGTATCAAATAGGAGATAAACAGATAGAGTAAAGAAAATAATCCAAGTCAACAAATCCTAATTCACCAGAAAAGATAATGCACTCACAAGGAAACCATGCCGAGGCAAATGAAAAAACATAAGCAGCGACTACTGAAGCATGTACCACTTGACACACAGTACATGTGTTCACAAATATGCCAGACTAGGATATTTGTACATTCAAACAATGATCCTTAGATAGTACTCCTAGTATTGGAACTTCCAACTGGTACTCCTTCATTGTGATGACATAATTATTCTGGAAGACTAAACGACTGCAGATCACAAATTGGCATAATAATTCCACAAAAATTGTTGATGGTAGTACTAGCATTTAGAAAGGTAGACTTGGTGACCAAAACTTATTTTGAACTCTCTAAAAGTATATCGACAATAATTTGACAGTTGACTAAAGAAAGGAAGTATTTCAATTATATTTTGTTACTTCATTCAGCCAAGCAGTATATAATGTCTCATGTATGCTTTGTAAAGAATTCTCAAAAAAAAACCTTTTACAAAGGATATTAATAATAGTTAACTAAAGTTGCTCAAAGTATATTAGAGTTTGCCTGAAAGAAGCCTACCGAAGCTAACAATATGATAGGGTAGATAGAAAATTGCATTTTGATTCTTGTTTGGGATCGAGGCTCAGTTGTCGTTGCTCTTTTAAAGGTACATGCAACATCCAACTTCATATATCTAATATCATATAGTACGAATTGTATCCCAAAGTTCAGGATCGTAACTTTACTCTCCTTCCTCAATTATTCTTACCTCGTAAACAGTAAATGAGACCTCTACTGGTCCATTCTTGTACAGTTCTGTCATGATACTGTGTGGATCGGAGCTGATCATGTATGCATTGACGCCAAAATGCTTGGACTTACTCCAGAGTAAATTCTGTTTAACGCACTTCCTGTGACACTTTGGGGTGGGATATGCAGGTTCACATCCAGGGTGGGAACATCCCTCGTTATCAAAGTAAGGGTCACACTGCCAGAATAAATTTTATTAGTTAGTTGAGAATAGGGATCCAAAATATCACTTTTTGAGGGTGTATAAGGAGCCAAAGTATCTAAAAGCTGTAATCTTTCTGAAGTCCAATAAGTCAAGAACAAAACCATATACCTCATCTGTGACCACACCCTTGCGGACAAAGTACTTCCAAGCTTGTAACGGATATCCACCATCACAACCATCTCCACATAAAAAGCCACAGCATGCTAAGAGATCATTTGCTGACAGAGAGATATTCTGCCTCACACAATAAAGTTGAAACATCAGTGAACTAAAATAAACCTCACAAGTATTCACATTAAGAAATGAATTTACCAAGCCATAATGAATACAGAAACGATCAGACAGTGACTCAACAGCACCAAAAGCCCAACAAGAACCACAGTGTCCCTGAAATACTAACGATTAGATTATTAGAGTACCTGGAAAGAGAAATTTACAAATTTAGGGAGAAAAACAAATGAGTGATACTAGAACCAAGATAAGTCACCTGATCTGTGCCGCAAAATAGTACCGGTGCATGACATGAAAAGATGGAAAGCGTTAGCACTCCGCTATAGAACAATAGCACTAAACCAAGCACGAAGTGAATAAACTAACCAAGAATTCTCCCAATAGTGCTACAGTTAGGCCAAGCCACTCGTGCGTCAAACTCTTGTGGCAACTCCAAAAGTTTTGGATGAGTCAAAATAGGAATGCCCTTTAAATCACCCTTTCTTGTGGGCTTAACTCCAAGAAGGCGCTTAAACTGGGAAACCTATGAATGAAAGGTAATGCATTCATGAAATGAGCGGTGAAGGATGAATCATAGCACAGAAGAAAGTGCAACGAAGTTTATCCAAACGAAATATACAGCTTCATGGAAATCTCACCGTGAAATTTGAAAATCGAGGGTTCAGTGCAGCTTTCCATCCGGCCTTTTCATTTTCATTAACCTGTTTAACGATTGAGTCCTGTATGACCATTCAAAAAAAGTCTCTCACTTTTTAGTAAGAACAAATTGCAATGACTGTATTAAATTCTCTATCTTAGGAAAATCTTACCTGAAGGATTGCAGATTCAGCTTTAGCTTGGGATATTGGTTGTTCTGCAACAACCTGCTAGCCATTCAGAAATAAATGATTACTATAAACCTACCCATATTTTATTTTAGATTCGAAGATAAACCCCTAAGCCTATGTTTTCTCTTTCTACCATAAAACAATTTTATTCCTTTGTCAAGCACTCAATTAATTTATACGGTGGGCAGAAAAAGAGAGGATCAGATTGAACATTTCTGCTATGGAACATTTTTGCACCTTTCTTAGGACGTAGGCAGGATAAGGGCAGTTGATTCAAATTGGAGATTTCTGTTATACAACCCTTTTTCCTTCTATAAGTTTGGGGAGTAGATTCCCATCTTTGCGAGACTATACTGAATTTGTTGTTGTTGTTGTACTATTACACCATCCACCCCACCCTCCCAACCCTAATAAGACCTCCAAACTGTCAACCCAAAAAACTTCCACAACATATAGGTTCAAGGCAACATCTGCACACACAAGACTATTCCCCTCGCCCCAAAGAACAAAACAAACCCAAGCAGACCTCCTCCTCATGTATTGCAGGCAACATAAACTGAAGCTTCAAGAAACATTTAAAAGATTTACCTTTTAGGAGTACATTAGTTAATCAACTAATTATCATCATGATTACCAAGATTAAGCTCAACCCAAAAGCTTAAAAAGGAAGAAAGCCCAAAAAGTCAAAACAACAACAATAGATTGGGCTTTGATCTGCTACAATCACTTAATCCATCTATTCATCTAAAGCTACGAAAAGCACATAATATGAAGAATCGAGAATCAAACCTGTAAAACAAGGACGGATGCACCAATCAAAAGCAAGAAAGTAACTAAGGACATGTGATTCATCGCCATATTTGGCTTTTCTTTGGAGTTCTCCAATTGTGGGGTGAAGGTGCAGGAACTCCCATAAATATATAGATACAGGAACAGATAGATCAATTATTGGCCCATCTCTTTTGACGTATAATAAAAGTTTTGTTATAAATACACTTCTATTTCTATTTAAGATGAATGTCTTTAATTAGAGAGATTCTAGAGTTCTATTCTTGGTAGCTAAATCATCCTACTCCCTCTAAATAGAGGTGCCCTTTACCATTAATATCTCACCGTCAAGGATCCACTCATCTTGTGGAACGGCTTAAAGGAGAGATATGACAACCTGAAGTTGGTCACTCTGCCACAAGCACGATATGATTGGGCTCATCTGAGGCTCCAGGACTTTAAGTCCGTTTCTGAATATAATTCTGCAATGTTCAGAATTACTTCTAAATTGAAGCTATACGGGGATAATATCTCCGATTATGATATGCTTGAGAAAACGTTTACAACGTTTCATGCCTCCAATATAGTACTGCAACAACAGTACAGAGAGAAAGGCTTTACAAAGTACTCTGAACTGATTTCTCTTCTACTAGTGGCTGAGCGAAATAATGACCTGCTCATGAGAAATCATGAAAATCGACCCAATGGGTCTACACCACTGCCTGAAGCAGATAAAGTGCACTCTCATTATGCCAAACATGAAAAGGACCATGGTCATGGTCGTAAACGGGGTCATAACCAGGGACGTAGACAAGGAAGAAATTCCAATGAAGTCCGTCAACCCCCAAGGAGAGATAACCGCCGAAAGCAGAAACGGGGTCATGAAGATCCTAAGGCAAATGGTTCAGAAACTATATGTTATCGTTGCGGTGGGAAAGGGCACTGGTCAAAGACTTGCCGTATACCAAGACACTTGGTTGACCTTTATCAAGCATCTCGAAAGAGAAAAGGCCCTGAAACAAATTTTGTCTATGACGATAATGAGGACATCACCCACCTGGATGTGGCAGACTTCTTTGAGCAACCCGAGGGGAAAATAGACCACCTAATCGGCGATGGGTCCGTGATGAAAGAAGATGGAGTTATTTGATTTTATTCTACTTATTTGTATTAGTTAGTGAATAAACTAATAGTCATTAGTATTAGCTCGTATTAGTTAGTTCATGATGCAATGTTAGCAGTAGTTCTTTAGAATATCTTCAATATGCTCAAATATCAATAAAAATTTTATTTTCCAGTAGGGGTAATCGACTAGCCTGAAAAACTAGTCGATTATCTACTATTTTCGCATTAAAGCTGAAAAATAATTGATCAACAATCGATTGTCTTTGTCTAACAATCGATTGTCGTTGAGACAGTGTAATCTGGAATTTTTCAAAAATCATCCACAATCGATTGTCTTTGTCTAACAATCGATTGTCGTTAAAACAGTGTAATCTGGAATTTTTCAAAAATCATCCACAATCGATTGTCTTTGTCTAACAATCGATTGTCGTTAAGACAGTGTAATCTGGAATTTTTCAAAAATCATCCACAATCGATTGTCTATGCATAACAATCGATTGTCTTAAAACAGTGTGTTCTGGAATTTTTCAAAATAGCCAACGATCGATTGTCTATACTTAACAATCGATTGTCTTAAAACAGTGTGCTCTGGAATTTTTTCAAAATAGCCAACAATCGATTGTCTATACTTAACAATCGATTGTCTTAAAACAGTGCTCTGGAATTTTTCAAAATAGCCAACAATCGATTGTCTATGCATAACAATCGATTGTCTTAAGACAGTGTGATCTGATGTTTTTCAAAATAGCAAATAATCGATTGTGTGTGTTTAACAATCGATTGTCAATGTTCAACAATCGATTGTTTGTGTTTAACAATCGATTGTTTGAAGAAAACGTTTAAACTGAAATTTTCAAACTGCAAAGTAATGGATAACATATCTGATTTTGTTAGTCAACTGTTAGCAGCAGATTTTGAAAATATTATGTGATTCAAACGAATTGAACTTGTTTATTCTTATGTCCGTGTATCTCTTTTGTATGTCAAACTATGGGATAGAAAATATGGATATCTCACAAAGCGAACTTGGATCAACGTCCAACTGTAAAAGTATTTGCCTAGTTGATTCATGTACTACACATACAATACTCAAAGAAAGGAAGTATTTCTCTCAACTAAATATGTGTAAGGCAAACGTTACTACAATATCTGGAAGTAGTAAATTGATTGAAGGCTCCGGAAGAGCAATTGTAACTCTGTCCAAAGGCACGACGTTAATCATAGAGAATGCAATGTTCTCCTCCAAGTCTAAGAGAAACTTGTTGAGTTTTAAAAATGTACGCCGGAATGGCTATCATATTGAGACAATGGATGAAGATAATCTTGAATATCTCGTCATCACAAAGAATGTCTCCGGCCAAAAGAGGGTTATTGAGAAATTCCCGTCTTTATCTTGTGGCCTGTATTGGACAAGAATTAGTGCAATTGAGGCACATTCAACAGTAAACCAAAGGGTTACTGATTCCAATACCTTTGTACTTTGGCATGATCGATTGGGACACCCAGGATCGGTCATGATGAGACGGATTATAGAAAGCTCATATGGGCATCCGTTAAAGAATTTAAAAATTCTTTCGAATAATGAATATCCTTGCACTTCGTGTTATCAAGGCAAGTTGATTATCAGGCCATCACCAACAAAGGTTGGGACTGAGTCACCCACGTTTCTGGAACGTACACAAGGGGACATTTGTGGACCTATTCACCCACCTAGTGGGTCGTTTAGGTATTTCATGGTCTTGATAGACGCATCCTGTAGATGGTCTCATGTGTGCCTGTTGTCATCACGCAACCTTGCGTTTGCGAAATTAATGGCACAAATAATTCGACTACGAGCACAATTTCCAGATAATCCAATCAAGTCCATTAGACTGGATAATGCTGCTGAGTTTACATCCCAAGCATTTAATGATTATTGCTTATCAATCGGGATAAAAGTTGAACATTCTATAGCTCATGTTCACACTCAAAACGGTCTTGCAGAATCGTTAATTAAACGCCTGCAGTTGATTGCAAGGCCATTGCTTATGAGAACGAGGCTGCCCACTTCGGTATGGGGTCACGCCATCTTACATGCAGCAATGCTAATTCGTCTCAGACCGACGAATTACCACAAGTATTCCCCGTTGCAATTGGTTTTGGGTCATGAACCCAATATATCCCATTTAAGAATTTTTGGATGCGCAGTATATGTGCCTATAGCACCGCCATCCCGCACCAAAATGGGTCCGCAAAGAAGGTTAGGAATATATGTTGGGTTTGAATCGCCCTCCATCATTCGCTACCTCGAAACATTGACAGGCGACTTGTTTACTGCACGATTTGCAGACTGTCGATTTGATGAGACACTTTTCCCAAAATTAGGGGGAGAAGTTGGTGAAACCAAACGGGAAATTTTGTGGAAAAATGCATCATTATCTCATCTTGATCCACATACCTCTATTTGTGAAAGAGAGGTACAAAAGATTATCCATTTGCAAAGAATAGCAAATCAAATGCCTGACGCATTTACGGACTTGAAAAGGATAACGAAATCCCACATTCCCGCGGAAAATGTTCCAATCCGTATTGATGTCCCTGTTGGACAATCATCTAGTGTCATATCCAATGGGTCGAATGCACGCCTGAAGCGTGGCAGACCATTAGGTTCCAAAGATCGAAATCCTAGAAAGAGGAAAAAGAACGATCAAAATGACACCACGAAAGAATCTCATGATTTAACAAATTCTGAGACTCATGAAGAATCCATTGAGCCCGAGACTCTGGAAAATACGGAACTATCCCTAAATCCAATTAATATTGAGGCAAATATTAATCGAGTGGATATTGTGGTGGATAATGCCTTTGCTTATAATGTAGCATCTAGCATTATGCAAGAATGTGAGGATCTCGAACCTCAATCTGTTGAAGAATGTCGAAAAAGACAGGATTGGCCAAAGTGGCAAGAAGCAATTCACTCAGAATTGAATTCGCTGGCAAAACGTGAAGTTTTTGGCCCTATAGTTGAAACACCTAATGGTGTTAAGCCTGTCGGCTATAAATGGGTCTTTGTACGCAAAAGAAATGAGAAAAATGAGGTACAAAGATATAAGGCACGCCTTGTTGCACAAGGTTTTTCTCAAAGGCCTGGTGTCGATTATGAAGAGACATATTCGCCTGTAATGGATGCGATAACCTTTCGTTATCTCATAAGTTTTGCTGTCCATGAAAAGCTTGACATGCACTTAATGGATGTGGTTACTGCCTATCTTTATGGCTCACTTGATAATGAGATATACATGAAAATTCCCAATGGACTCAAGATGCCAAACGCGCATAATTCAAAATCTCGGGAAATGTTCTCAATTAAATTGCAAAGATCCTTGTATGGTCTAAAGCAATCTGGACGAATGTGGTATAATCGTCTTAGTGAGTACTTGTTAAAAGAAGGCTATATAAATGACGCCATTTGCCCGTGTGTTTTTATAAAGAAAACAACGTCGGAATTTGTTGTACTTGCCGTATATGTTGATGACATAAACCTTATTGGAACCCCTAAAGAACTCCAAAAGGCAATTGATTATCTAAATGATGAATTCGAGATGAAAGATCTCGGAAAGACTAAACTATGTCTTGGTTTGCAAATTGAATATTTGGCAAACGGAATTTTTGTTCATCAATCTACCTATACAGAAAAGGTACTGAAACGGTTTTACATGGATGAAGCACATCCTTTAAGTACACCGATGGTTGTTCGATCACTTGATGTGAACAAAGATCCATTCCGACCACAAGAAAGGAATGAAGAGCTACTTGGTCCTGAAGTACCATATCTTAGCGCAATTGGCGCACTAATGTATCTTGCAAATACTACAAGGCCTGACATATCCTTTTCAGTTAATGTCTTAGCAAGATTTAGCTCGGCTCCTACGAGGAGACATTGGAATGGGATCAAACACATATTGCGGTACCTAAAGGGAATTACCGATATGGGCTTATTTTATGGCAAGAATTGCAGCCCGGATCTTGTTGGTTATGCTGATGCTGGATATTTGTCCGACCCACACAAGGCTCGATCTCAAACGGGTTATGTGTTTACCTGTGGAGAAACCGCCATATCTTGGCGATCGACTAAGCAATCAATTGTGGCTACTTCATCTAATCATGCCGAGATAATTGCTATTCATGAAGCAAGTCGGGAGTGTGTGTGGTTAAGGTCGATAATACATCATATCCAAGACAAATGTGGTTTGAAGTGTGATAAACTACCCACAACTTTGTATGAAGACAATGCAGCATGTATAGCTCAATTGAAGGGATGATTCATAAAAGGAGATAGAACGAAGCATATTTCACCAAAGTTATTCTTCACACATGATCTTCAAAAGAATGGTGATATCAATGTTCAACAGATTCGTTCAAGCGACAATATGGCTGATTTATTCACAAAATCTCTACCAAAGTCAACCTTCAAGAAGCTAGTTCACAAGATCGGGATGCGAAGACTTAAGGACATAAATTGATGTTCTTATCAGGGGGAGTTTAAGGCGCGTTGCACTCTTTTTCCCTTACAAGGTTTTGTCCCACCGGGTTTTCCTTGCAAGGTTTTTAACGAGGCAACCAATAGGCGCATATTCAAACATGTGTACTCTTTTTCCTTACTTTAATTTTTCCCATTGGGTTTTGTTTTAAGGTTTTAACAAGGCACATCATTGAATAGACATTCAAGGGGGGGTGTTATAAATACACTTCTATTTAAGGTGAATGTCTTTAATTAGAGAGATTCTAGAGTTCTATTCTTGGTAGCTAAATTATCCTCCTCCCTATAAATAGAGGTGCCCTCTACCATTGTAAATCACTCCTAACATTCTCTAAGTATCAATAAGAAGAACTCTCTCTACTCTTCTCTCTATTTGCTCTTGTTCTTGAGTTATTGTTCTTGTCTTTTATATTATTTCATAACAAGTTTATAATTTTCTTATCAACTACAGAGATGATTATTATTGATCCACTTTAGGATATTTTGTATTAAAGAATTGGATTAAATTAGGAAACACTTCAGTTTCCGAGGTCTGCCAAAACTTAGGTGTTATTGAGTGAGTCCCGAATTCAATTGTGGTTTTTATGTACTCAAATTACCCTAATAAGTATAAAAAAAACTTTTTATATATAATACGAAAATATAAAATGCTATACATTAATGGTAATTTTTATTGTTAAAGTATAATATTTTATATTTGTATATTATATATATTAATGATTTAACTGGCAGTTATAGCGTCTTATATTTTTACGCTATACATATAACTTAAAAAAATAAAATAATATACCTCTAATTAAATATTGCCCTTCGTCTTCTTCTTTGACAAGAACGCTATTTCCTTTTTTTTTAACTCCACACTGATTCTGGTCCCCTTATTCTCCTATTTTAAAAAAAAATTATGAGTTCCGCCCGTCACACAAAAGGTTAAGAACGTAGGTCCCACATCATAATAAAGCATCGTATTATTGTGGTTTAACTTCTTCGTCTCTAAATTTTCACACAAAACACTATATCGGGTTATTTCGATTTATTTTATGTCGAAACTTGTATAATAATGCATATTAGTAGATTGAATGTGTTTTCATGTCGTTTTGTATTTATTTGCGAAACGAGTACGTTACATTTATCTGGACTTAGATATTAGTATTCTAAAAAATATATAAAATTGAGATTTAATTTTTTATGTTAATATCCGAATTTAGATATTAGTGTTTCCATGTCGTTTTGTGTTTTATTTGCGAAACTAGTATGTTATATGTATTTTTGTGAATGTTATTTGATTAAAATATATTTGTTATTTATATTTAGTTTATTTATTAGCATAGTAAAATATAAAACCTTTTAGCGTAGTAAAATATATAGTATTTTAGCGTATTCTTGTGCTGATAGATGAAAACATATACTTTATACAATTAAATAATCAAAATATTGAATTTGACATACATAATTATTCATGATAGTTTGGTGCTACTAGGTCTCAAATATCGAGTCTGGAACCCAATAGGTATATATATTTTGTATAATAAATAACTAAAACTAAGAATTTAAATTATAAACAAACACACGCAAAAATTATCAAAATATTGAATTTGACACACATAAATTGGTATATATATTTTGTACAATTAAATAATTAAAAACTAAGAATTTAAATTATAAAGCAAGCACACAAAAAATTCTCAAAATATTGAATTTGACACACATAATTATTCATCATAGTTTGGTGCTACTAGGCCTCAAATATCGAGCATAGAACCCAAAAAGTATATATACTTTGTACAAATAAATAATAAACATACAATTAATATTATTTAATTTACAGTTGACGACATGGATATGCCGCATATACATCCCGGCCCTTACTCTCGTGAGCTATTAGTGTTTCAGGGCGATCACAGGTCCGCCTATATATGGGAGGGAGAGTTTGTGACGACCCAAAGGGTCATCACCTGTTTTTAATCAAATTCTGTATTTTCGAGGCCTTGAAAACCTCATTTAGAGTCGCCTCAAGTTACGTGTGCAGTCCGGGCGCATAGCCGGAAAGCTTATATATGAAATTTGTGAAAAATGCTAAGTTTTGATGTTAAAATGGATAAATTTAATTTTGGTCAATATTATGGGAAAACGGACTGGGCCCGTAATTTGACGGTCCCGAAAGGTCCGTAGAAAAATATGGGACTTGGGCGTATGCCCGGAATCGAATTCTGAGGGCCCAAGCCCGAGAAATAAATTTTTATTGAAATTGTTTAAGGAAATTTGAAATGAAAACTGATTAGAAAGCGATGGAATCGGGCTCGTATTTTGGTTCCGGTGCCCAATACATGCCTTATATATAACTTTGAGTCGTTCCTATGAAATTTGGTTTAAAATGGACGTCGTTTGACGTGATCCGGACCTTAATTGGGAAATTGGATGTGTAAAGGAGTTTTGAGAAATTTCAATGATCTTAAGGTTTAATTCGATGTTCGTGATGTTATTTTGGAGATTTAATTACACGAATATGTTCGTAAAATATTTTTTGAAGTTGTATATATATTGGTTTGGAGCTTCGAGGACTCGGTCGAGTTTGGAGTAGGTTCTGGGATGCATTAGGCTTAGAAATCAGTTGAAGGAGGTTCCGGGATGCCTTAGGCTTAGAAATCAGTTGAAGGCCTCTGAACCCACATGTGCGGTCCGCGAGAAACCACGTGCGACCACGGAGGGGCCAGCGTGGATGCGGTAGTCTTCATGCGGTTCGCAGTGGAGGCTGTACGGCCAGAGTCGCCATTGTGCGGTCTGCATAGGGTGTTGAACTGCAGGTCTTTAAGTAAGCATGTGCGGCCGATCCATTTAGTGTGGTCCGTACAGGGGATCTGCCAGAGGTATAAATAGACGGGATTTTCAGTTATTTTTTATTTTTCAAAACCCTGAAACATTATAAGGGATTTTTCAGGCAACATTTCTTCTCCAAATTAATTGTAAGTCATTTTTAACTAGTTTTCTCAATCATTAACATCTTTTAACATGATTTCAACTTCAAATCAAAGATTTTCATGTGAAAATTAGGTATTTCGAGTAGAACCTTGATTTTTCAAAAATCATTGGGGATTTGGACCTCCATTTGAGGTCCGATTTCAAAACAAATTGCATATTTGAGTTCATGGGGAATGGGTAATCCGATTTTGGTTCGAACCTCGAGTTTTTACCACGTGGGCCTATGGAGATTTTTGACTTTTTGGATAAAACTTTGGAAAACTCATTTTCATGCATTGGGTTGATTCATTTAGCGTTTATTGATGTAAATAAGTGAGTTGTGATTAGATACGAGCGAATTGACGGTGGAACCAAGGGGCGAAGCTATAATTGAGACTTGAGTTGTGTTCAAGGGATCGATGTAAGTGTTTGGTCTTACCTTAGCTTGAGGGATTAGGAGTTGAGTCCAATATGCTATGTGATAATTGTTGAGTACGATGTATAGACATAGTGATGAGTATCTATACGTTGGTGTCTAGCATGACCGTGAGTCTTTATATTGTGAATATCATGATTTCATTATTTCTTTCATGCCTTGGTGATGATTTCTATATGTTGTGAAAAGCCGGTGAACGAAATTGTGACCATTGAACATCGAGGAGCATTGGCTCGAGTATATTACAAATTGTGAAAGTATATGAGATGGCTGAACCCTTTGGAGCGTTGGATCAAGTGATAAAACGAGTTGAGAAGTAAAAGTAAAAGAAAGAGAAAGAGTTATTAAATTGTTACCTTGCCGGAATGTTTGTGGCTCTTTTGATTATCTCTCTTGCCGGGATACTGAGATTTATTGATATTATTCCCTTGCTGGGATTTAATTGTTAAATTGTGTTCCCTTGTCGGGATTTCTAACATTATTTGTTTACTCCCTTGCCCCTTGTTTGTGATAATTATTTGAGTGAGGAAGAGTGTTAAAGCACGTAGGGTGATGCCCTGTATTATTTGTTATTATGAGAAAAGAGTGTTAAAGCACGAAGGGTGATGCCATACTGCACGATGTACCATTACGTGCCGATTCAATTGATTATATGTGAGGAAAGAGAGTAAAAGCACGAAGGATGATGTCGTGCATATTTTTATTATATTATTGCTTGGTGAGGGTGAGAGTAAAAATACGAAAGGTGATGTCGTGCATATTTTTATTATATCATTGCTTGGTGAGGATGTGAGTAAAAGTACGAAGGGTGATGTCGTGCACATTTTTATTATATCATTGCTTGGTGAGGATGAGAGTAAAAGCACGAAAAGTGATATCATGCACTTATTGATTTCTGATTCTTTATTGATGTCTAGTTATGTTATTTTCTTCGTTATTGAATGATTTTTATTTGGAGTTCTTATCTTCCCTATAGCATGCTCCCACCCCATATTGACTGGTTAATTCCTATATTTTTTTCCGATATATATATATATATATATATATATATATATATATATATATATATATATATATATATATATATATATATATATATATATATATATATATATTGGACTGCACAAGTTTAGTTGGTAGTCTGGTCCTAGCGTCATCACTACTTCGCTGAGGTTAGGCTAGATACTTACCAACACATGGGGTCGGTTGTGCTGATACGACACTATGTGCTCTTTTGCACAAATCCAGGTACTGGACAACATCATTAGTTGGAGGGCTTCCTTCAGCCCACCCGGAGATCCAAGCTAGACCTGTTGGCGTTCGCAGGCTCATGCGTCTCCCTCTATCTCTATTTCCTGTTTCATTTTCCTTATTCAATAACAATGTACAGTTATTTCTTCAGACCTTATATGTAGTAAATCTTAGACAGTCTGTGACACTGTGACACCAGGTCTTGGGTGGTTGAGACTTAACTCTTAAGTAACTGTAATATGCGTAGATCTCAGGTGTTTAATAGTTATCTTCCGCTTAATTATCTAGAATTCCGTAATTTTAATATTATCGCCTTTTTATTTGTTAAAAGGTGTAATATGGCAATGAGATATGTAGTTAAGGTTTGACTTGCCTAGCTCTCACTAGTAGGCGCCATCACGACTCCCGAGGGTGAAAAAATCTGGGTCGTGACAGAGTTACTGTTCCAAACTCTCCGCGCTAGGAGAGTGGACGACCTATGGGATTTTTTCGAGGCACAAAATATGTAGCGTCTAAATACAAAACGTTAAATCTTAACGACAAAAGTTACCGTTAAGGTATAGCATTTTGTATTTCCATGTCATATATAGAAAGGTATTTTTTATGCTTATTAAGGTAATTTAAGTCTAAAAAAGTCATAATTGGATTCCGGATTCTTCATTGAGGACCACTTGTGTTTTTCTTATTGGATGTAAGAGAATACATAATTATGTAATTTTCAAGGAATATTAACGATTGAGATCTCTAGTCATGTGTTTGGCCGAATTGAAAAGGAAATTGCTTCAAATTGGAGTCCATCTTTTATATTATTCCTTTGAAATGAAACTATCCACTTGCTGTTCCATATTTATTGAAAGAATGGGTGATATTTCTTTTTATTTAATAAAATAAACAATAGAAAAGATAATGTAGCGGTCTCATTTAATTTTTAAACTACAATTTAAATTTTTTGAATATTGAACTAGGCTAAAAGATATGAATATTCAATTCGTTGAGATTGATTATGACCATGTTTGTTTGCACTTAACAAAAATTTGAATCTTTGTGATTCAAATTTTCGTCATTGATTATGTTCGTTTTTTGTTTGAACCGGCAATATTGAAATCTTATTCATTACGTACATTTACTTTTTTTTGTTACAATCACTTAATTAGATTATATATATATATATATATATATATATATATATATATATATATATATATATATATATATATATATATATATATATATATATATATATATATATATAATTATGATTTAAAATAGGTTTTAATACTATTAAAGTATTATCCCATTCAAGAATTTCTTCAAACAATACCACTACTCAATTCACTTTCACAACTATTCACTGCCATCTTATAACCATCATCATCAACCATAATCATTAATAGTCGTCACTGTGAATTGTCATTATCATTAGACACTATTTACATTCATCACACTAACTACAATTACCAACTACCACCACTGGTTACCACGATAATTATCACTACCAGCCACCGCTATATACAACTAATAATTACTATCAGTCGTCACCTCTATTATTTATCGCCATCATCAACCGCAATTATCAGCCGCCATCACTAACTATCACCATCAGCCACCACCATTAAACATTATTGTTAGTACTATCATAACTAGCTGCTAATCACAATCACGACCATAAAACCACCATCAATTACCACCATCATTCAGTACTCATATGCCTTAACCATTACTCTAGCCACCATCATCATCAACTACAATATATATACATATAGTCTAATATTTTTTTATATAATATTAAATTAATTAGTTATTATTGTATTTAATATTTATTAATTTTCAAATAATGAAAAGTTTTATATATTTTAATATTGAAAAAATAAATGGTCTTAATTAGTTAGTATTTATATTTGATTGCACATTCAGACTGAATCTCAATGAAACAAGCTTCCCTGAATTTGATAGGAAATTTGTATATTGGTAGAAATTATCGAGAATTTCTAGCTTAGATGCTTAAATTATACATTATTGGACTGAGATTGAACTAAATCGAGTGGGGGTAAAGTTTTCATATAACTGACCCCATTTAACTGTCGATATGAAAGTATGTGTCTTTCAAAACCTCCTAAACCATAAAAGCACAAAAAACTTGATAAGGTGAGGAATATTTCGTAATTTATAATAAATTTCGTATATAAATAGAAAAATTTCATGTCACCCTAAGTCGATTCATGTGAACAAGTAGAATATACGAGAAGGTTTGAGAAAACCATGTCGAAAGAACTCGGCAAAATGACCCCATAACTTTGAGAGACTTACCTTTTGATTGTTTTACCTTTTCAAAAATAGCCAAATCAATATAATAAAAGGAGAAGCAAAAGCACATATTAAGACAAGTAGCATAATCACAAAAAGTCAAGTAGCATTGTTAAAATAAAATAAACTTTGACAAAAAAAAACTACCTTTTTAACTAAAAAAATCTTTTTAAACTTTGAATTTAATTGGTTACGCTATTTGAATTAATAAATATAAATATTTTACAATTAGCTATATTAAGAAAACAAAAATAAAAAAATATAACTACCAGTCAAATTGGGGAGTAGTTTCAAGTTGGAGTTTTAACTTATTTTAAATAAAAAGCGAAAAATAAGAAAAAATTAAATCACCTACAATAAAAAGATGAAAATATTAATTAAAAGAAGTACCTATTCAAGTTGGGGAATAATTTTAAGTTGGAGTTTTAAATTATTTTAATGTAAAATAAAAATAAAAAATAAAAAATTACCAATTCAAATATGGGATATAGTTTCAGTTTGGAGTTTTAAAATTATTTTAAAATAAAAATAGAAATAAAGAAATAAAAATTACTAATTTAAAATGGGGAATAGTTTCTTTCTAATATAATAGTCTTTATATATATATATATATATATATATATATATATATATATATATATATATATATATATATATATATATATATATATATATATATATATATATATATATATATATATATATATATATATATATATATATATATATATATAAAAGAGAAGTAAATAATTATATGATGTTAAGTGGTATAACCATAAGACACCAAGTATAGATTTTCAAGACAAAACTCCAACGCAATTGGTATTTTAAAATTATTTTAAATCAAAAACAAAATTAGAAGTAAAAAACTACCAATTTAAATTTGAGTGTAGTTTCAAGTTGGAGTTTGACGACAAAATAAACTACCTTTCTACCTAAAAAATATTTGAATTAATTGATTATTCTATTTGAATTAATAAGTATAAAATTATAAATATCTTATAATTAGCTATAATAAAAAAATAAAAATACCCATTCAAATTGGGGAGTAATTTCAAGTTGGAGTTTATAAATATTTTAAAATAAAAAACAAATAAAAAATAAAATTATCTATAATAAAAAACGAAAATATATAAATAAATTTTCTTTCAAATTGGAGAGTTGTTTCAAGTTGGAGTTTTAAAATTATTTTAAAATAATAATAAAACTTTCAATTCAATTAAAAAGATATATAAAGTTAAGTGGTATTATTAAGACAAAATATTTTTCAAGTGACAATCAAACTGAAGAATAGTTTTTTTTTTTGGTAATTAAAATTTTTATTAATCACCAAAAGGTCTTTACATATCAAAGACAGTTTTAACTCAACTGTCTATCTAGTAAAAACACGAAATCTATGCTACTATAATATTCAGTATTCATATCATGAACTGCTGAATATGTATACTAAGCCTAGGATGAGCTCGAACATTACAAATATAGGCTATACTACTTAGGAGTTTGCCACAATTACAGTAAGTGTTTTCAAAGATTCTTGCATTTCTTTCCAACCATATACTATAGAACATTTCTGTGATAGTCATCTTGAATGTGAGAGCTCGGACAGATTTCCCTTTGGATTGTAGAATGATCCAATTGCAGAATTGCATCCAGTTATGTCCATTGAAGTCATCCATATTCAGCCATTGTAGTACTTTGTGTCTCAGTTGTGTAGCATAGAGACAATGTAGGAAGACATGATCTCTAGTTTCCTCTTCTTGCTGGCACATAACACACATCCCTGAGATATTCAATTTCCATTGCAGCAGTCTATTTTTGGTAGGCAGTCGATCCTGCAGCAGTAACCATACGCTAAAGATAGCCTTTGGTCTAGCTGCATTTTGCATAACCAAATTCTTCCATGGAACTCTGGCTGAATCTCCAAGCAGCTGCAAGTACACCTTCCTTATAGTGCAGGCAGTTTCATTGAGCAAATTATGAAGTTGCAGTAGCTTTACTCCTTCCACTATCTTCCTTACCATCCAGCTAGCATTATTTGGAATAGTGAGGCTGTCCAGTTGTTGTTGTTTAACATACACACTGTGAATCCATTTGACCCATAGCAAGTCTTTCTTGTGAGCTAAATCCCATCCTAGCTTAGCTATTGCAGCTTTGTTCCACAATGAGATGTTAGTTAAGTTAAGTCCCCCAACAGATTTTGGCATACACATTTTCTCCCAGGCTACATATGCTTTCTTGTTGATGGTCACAGACCCTGACCAAATGTAGGTTCTGCAGATAGATTCCAATAGCTTGACAACTTTAGAAGGCATAATGAATAGCTGAGCCCAATAAGCTTGGACTCCAAGAATAACAGATTGAACCAGTTGACACCTGCCTGCATAGGATAGATATCTTGCTGTCCAGGATGTTATCTTTGCTGTGATCTTATCAATCAAAGGTTGTCATTGAGTAACTGATAGTTTCTTGGTAGTTAATGGGACTCCCACGTATTTGAAAGGAAGATCACCTTTAACATAACCAAGAAGATTGAGGATATGATGTTGATTTTCAATTGCAACCCCCCCAAAATACACTGCACTTTTGTTTAGGTTAGCCTTCAGCCCAGTAGCAGCTAGAAATTGAGAGAAGAAATGAAACGTAGCACTTACTGATTGAGGTTCCCCTTTGACAAATAATAACAAATCATTTGCAAAGCTCAAATGAGTGATTCCCAGCTTCTTACATCCTGGATGATATGTGAAGTTCTTAGTATGCTGCAATTGTGCCAGAGCTCTACTAAGATATTCCATAATGATAGCAAACAAGAAGGGAGATATTGGATCTCCTTGTCTCAATCCTTTAGCAGCTTGAAAGGGCTTTGTTGTTTCACCATTAACTACAACAGTGTAGCTAACAGTTTGAACACATTCCATGATCCATTTAATAAACCTGCTAGGGAAATCAAGTTCTTCCATAATCTGTTGTAGACTGCTCCATTCCACAGAGTCATAGGCTTTTTGGAGATCAATCTTGATCATGCATCTGGGAGAGATGTGTTGTCTGGAGTACTGTTTTATTAGCTCATGAGCTAATATCACATTATCTGCTACTCTTCTTCCTGGTATAAATCCTGCCTGGGAATTGCATATAATACTACTCATCACTTTTTGGAGTCTATTAGCCAACAGCTTGGATATGATCTTATACAAGACTGAACAACAAGCTATTTGCCTAAACTCCTTCACAGTTTGGGGATTGGGAACCTTGGGTAACAAAGTAATTGTTGCACAATTGACTGGACTGTACATTTTGGAAGTTTGAAAAAAAATTGTAACTGCTAATATCACCTGCCTCCCAATGATATGCCAAGACTGCTTGAAGAACATGGCATTGAAACCATCTATACCTGGAGCTTTATCATTTCCAATAGCCTTCAAGCTATCAACTATCTCCCTCTCAGATATATCAGCTATAAGCTCCTTCCTTTGAGTTTGAGATAGTTTTGGTCCATTCCTCATATATAGCTTATTTACTGCTGGAAGTGTGTTGGCTGCTGTTCCCATCAGAGCTTGATAAAAATCCCTGATCTCCTTCTTCAATTCTTCAGAATCATTTATCTTCTGACCTCCTTCTGTGGATAGTTCAATGATCTTTTTATATTGGCTCCTCTCCTTCATAACTGCTGAGAAATATTTATTGTTGGAATCCCCTAGCTTGATCCACTTAGCTCTTGATTTTTGTTGTAGGGCTGACTCTTCTACAAGTGACCATTTCTCCAGTTGCTGCACCATTTCCTTTGCTTTTTGTTGGAGATTGTCTGAATAAGAAAGATCCAGTTGATGCTGCATATCTATCAATTCTTTCCTGCTGCTTTCAATCCTTTGGGAAATGTTTTTAAAGTCTCTAACATTAAGAGATTTTAAAGGCTGTTTAAGTGCTTTAAGATTATTCCATACTCCTTGAAGGTTGTGTTTCTCCTTGCTGCTCCAATACCTTGAGAGAATACCATGATATTCTTTATGCTGGATCCAAGCATTGAAGAATCTGAATGGAGTTTTCCTTACTGCTGTATCAGTTGCAAGAGTTAGTAGCATAGGGTTGTGATCAGATATAAGTGGCTGACCATATACAGTATGTACATGATTCCACTTCATCTGCCACTCAAAATTGCTAAACACTCTATCCAATCTACTGCATACTCTATCATTACCACTTTGTTGATTAGACCAGGTGAAAAAGTTCCCCTTCCAAGGTAGTTCAATAAGCCCTGATTGTTGTATGCAGTTATTAAAGTCCACCAATTCCCTTTGCTTCACTTGTTGGCTGGATTGCCTCTCCTTAGTGGATAGAATTGCATTGAAGTCCCCTGCAATGAGCCAAGGATCAGTAATACCAGATGATAGATTCACAATAGAACTCCATAGTAGCTTCCTTTGATCACAGTCATTGAAACCATAGATTACTGAGAGCCAGCAGATAATCTCCCCAGTGATGTGTTGGACTTTACAATGAATGATCTGAGCCTCTTCTATATGACCAGACACCACAAGTTTTGAAGGATCCCATAAGATCCAAATTCTACCATTTACTGCACTGTTGTAATTAGTGAGCATACTCCAGTTAGGTAATAGAAAATTAGCTATTCTATTTGCATTGTGTTGTTTAACCTTGGTCTCAACTAGTCCAACCAGGTCAAACTTATTATTCCTAAGATAATTCTGAGCTTCTTTTTGTTTGAACCTTTTATTTACACCTCTAATATTCCAAAAGATCCACTTCATTGGTTTTTACTTGTTCCCCCTTCATCTTGGGGATGATCAGACCATCTAACTGACCCAATTTCATATCTATTGGACAAAACAAGAGGGGACAATGGAGGGAAGTTGGTTATATTGAAAACTGGAGAGTCATGGACAACTTGCTTCTGTTTTTCCTCAATCACAGTAGTAGGTTGAATGATCTCCTTACTTGCCACTTGACTCTGGGTGTGAAGCTCCTGGCAGCTTTGGTTTGTTGTAATTGGTGCTTTCACTCTCCATTCTTGGGTTACCTTGGCTTTTTGCATAGGCTGTGAAATTTTGGTTAGACAATTGTGTCCAACCTCCAAGCATTTCTCACAGTATAGAGGTTTCCACTCATAGAGTACATCCTGTATGAAACTCCTTCCATTTGGATCTAGAATCTCTATTTCACAAGGCAGCTGTTTTGATACATTTACCTCAATGAGCATTCTAGCATAAGAGATTCTAGTCTGTTTAGTAGTACATTCATCAGCATATATTGGTTTCCCAAGAACACTAGCTATCCTACTCAAGGACTTGCTACCCCAACAAGACATTGGTAAGTTAGGGAATTTTATCCATAAAGGAATCTCAGTAGGAAAAGCTGCTTTAAAATCAAAATCTGCAGACCATTGTTTCAAAATCATTGGTCTATTAGCAATCGTATATGGTCCTCCACACAATATTTCTTTAGCATCTTCAATGCAATTGAATTTGACAATATAATACCCCTCCTCATGATAAAACAATTCAGGATCAGGCACATGCGACCAATGGAGATTAATAAATCTCTTCATTCCATTGAACCCAGGGCTATTGCCTAACACAAACACCACCAGAGCACTTTTCCATTTCCCTTCTTCCTCCTCTACTTCTTCCTTTACCAATTGACCAACTGGTTTCCCATTTACTAGTATAGGGGGAATATATTCTAATGACATACCATGTGTAGCCAATCTGTTGCTTTGGAAGAGGCTATTCCACTGTTTAGGTGGATTTGAGATTTCCTCTGCTGCAGCCTTAGTAGAATCTGCAGTAGTTGGTTGTTGCATGCACTTCTTTTCCCCATTTTCCTTCTCCTTTGGGCCTTCCATAGGTATGACTGGATGTACAATACTTCTCGCAGGAGCTGTTTGTAACATAGGGACATTAGATGGTTGTGGATCTGGAGCTGGTTGAGCCAATGGAACAGTAGTTGCTTGTAACATTGTGCCTTGTGAATCTGAGACTGGTTGAGCCAATGGAACAGTATTCACAGATGAAATCGATGGAACAGTGATGCCAACCGATGGAACAGTGTTACCTGTTTTTTGGAAGACTAAATCACTCGCATAAATTGGAACTATCTCTTTTCTTGGGCGACCTCTTCTCTTTGCCATGACTCAGTCTGCTAGGTTAACTCACCTTAGCAGTTGCAATGGAGGAAAGGCGATGAACAGTAGGGTTGGGGAAGAAAGGTAGAGAGAAGGAGGAACTTCTCTCTCTAGGCCATTTTGTTTTTCTCGTCTTCAACTTATTTTTTAATATCGGTCTGAGGAATAGTTTCAAATTGAATTTTAAAGTTATGTTAAAATTAACAAAAAAAAAAAAGAAAAACTTAAATTAGCTACAATAAAAAAAATAAAATGATAAAAGTTAAAAAAAAATACCTTTTCAAGTTGAGTAGTAGTTTTGGTTACTTCCTTTCTAACTAAAAAACCTTTGAATTTTAAATTTGACATAACTGGTTATTCTATTTGAATTAATAATTAAAAATATCTTATAATTAGCTATAATAAAAAAGGAAAAAAATTTACCCATTCAAATTGGGGAATAGTTTCAAGTTGGAGTTTTACAAATATTTTAAATTGAAAAATAAAACAAATAAGAAAAAATTAAAATTAGCTATAATAAAAAAAATATCCATTCAAATTGGGGAGATAAAAAATGAAAATAAAAAATAAAGAAACTTTCAATTCAACTGAAAAATACAAAAACATAAAGATACTATCAAGATATTATACATAAGATGCATACATACATACATATATATATATATATACATATATGCATACATACATACATATATATATACATACATATATATATATATATATATATATATATATATATATATATATATACATATATGCATACATACATACATATATATATACATACATATATATATATATATATGCATACATACATACATATATATATATATATATATATATATATATATATATATATATATATATAATATTAAACTAGATAAATCCCAGCTTTAAAAAGGTCCTACAACCCTAAAAAGATCCTGCTCTTGAATTGGTATCAAAGCCATGAAATATAAAATATTAAACTAGATAAATCCCAGCTTTAAAAAGGTCCTACAACCCTAAAAAGATCCTGCTCTTGAATTGGTATCAAAGCCATGAAAGATCTACTCAGGTTATGGAAGTTATTATTTAACACTTAATTTCTCAAGTTATGACTTGGTTTAATAAACCAAAATTTATTAAAAATATGATTAAGGAACAAGTAGACTTTCCTATTCAACAAGATTTATTAAATACTTGGGTCATTCCTAAGGTTAATATAGAGACTATATATAAATTAGGAACTTTTGAAAAATTTTCGGGAAAGACTACTGTGAAGACTACAGAATTGAGTTTTACAATGGATAAGGATAGTGCAGTTTTTAATTTATTATCTCAGCAAGATATAGATTATTACAAAGCTAAAGAGTTTAATTATTTGCATATTGGATTAGTACAGGTTGCTTCTAAACCATTAACATTAAAAGGCTTACCTGAAAGTTTTGTTGCTGCATTACGTGATGGTAGAAATTTAAATTGGAAAAATTCTTTAATAGGGTCAATACAATCGACTTTGGCGTACGGGGCAATATATTTCAATGCTTATCCAAATTTAAATATTGCATTAACAGATGTGAATATTTTACAATCGTTAATTTTGAACATCAAAATTAATGGATATAATTATTTATCTGGAACGGAAGTTATGTGTATTTGTACTAGAATTGTTTATAGACCTCTTTATACTTTATCTCCTAGATGTCGAATTTCACAACAAAATAATGAGACTATTTTGTTTGAAAATAATTTTTCTAAATCTAAAATTATTACTCGAAGATTAATTAAGTGGGAAGAAATTAATTTTCCTAGTGAATGGATTATTGAAGAAGCGGCAGTACCTCAAGAAATTACTAATGAAGAGATTTCTGAAATTATCCAGAGTAAAGATGGTAATGTAACTTTAAGATTTAAAACCCAGGATATTCCTAGAATTACATATTCTTCTTCTAGATTAACTAGATCTGTATCCTCTTATATTTCACCAGTAGATTATATTGTTGATATTCCCTCGAGAGCATCGACTTCTCAGATTAGAGAAACGAATTTCGATAAGATTGTTACAGATAAAAATAATATTACTAAGGGTGAAGATCGTTTTAGTGATCCTACATATTCCGAAATGAATTTTCCAACAGGTTTACATGGATAGTAGAAAAATTGATTTTAGTCCAGGGTCTCTGGTAAGAAAAAAGATTTCTTTAGAATTTTACAGTCCAAAATGGAAAGAATTTAGAGATTGGTTTTTCTCTGCTTTTAATAAAGATGAAAGAGATTATTTTTCTAAAGATTTTTATAAAGATCTAGAAAGAGATAATACTTTATTGCCATTTGTCCCATGGTTCATGAATATGTGGGATATTATTTATCTGTTATAGAATATGAATATCATTTAACTACAGGAGATGTAATGATTTCTTCTTTACCACCGACTCAATCTTTTGATATTAATAAAGATGGTAAAACTATAAATTTTACTGCTTTTTCAAAATTATTTGAAAATAAAGGAGCTTTAGTAAATTGTGAGCATGTAAACTTGATTCTTAAACAACAAAATTATGCAAATTATTATTTAAATGTATTAGGAGAACATGTTATGGCATTACATAAGAACTTAGACAATTATTCAAAACAAACACAGATGTTACAAGAAAAAATAGAAGCTTTTCATAAACCAAAACAAGAATTAAAAACTGTAAGAAGTACTTTACAACCTCCACCAGAAATAAAAAATTTTAAAACAGATTCTACTGAAGAAATTGAACAACTTTTAAAAGAAAAATTAAAAAATATTAATTTTAGTTCAAATATTACTGGAATAAATTTACAGCCTCAACTAGTTTTATCTGCAAACCAGGAAGATTTTATTACTCAAAATGTTTCGAAAGATTTTTTTAAATAAAATCAATACTAAATGGGCTGATAAACCGATCCAAAAATGTATTATTACAATAGACCAACCCCCATGGATGTTTTAAATGAAGAGAGGGATCAGATTTTAATAATAGTTACAGTAGCAAAGAAATTTATGAGTGGAATATTGATGGATTTAATGATAAATAGATTTTTACTATTGTGCATAGAATATTAATGTATAGTACTATTTGTAAGACTAATAAAAATCAGGATCGTGATATTGCGGCAATGATAGTAGACGATTTTACGGGCCAACTAAAAGGTTGGTGGGATAATTTCTTAAACCAAGAACAAAAGACTACAATTATGAATACTACTAGTGTTCATAAAATTGAAGGTCAATTAGCCTATCAGACTGTGGACCAAACCAGTTCTTCTCAAGGGCAACAGAATGCTGTTTATACTTTGGTAACTACTATGGTAGAACATTTTTGTGGTAGATGGACAGATGAGGCAGAGACTATTAGAACAACTTTGCAAAATCTCAGATGCAGGCAATTATCAGATTTTAGATGGTATAAGGATGTATTTTTAAGTAGAGTTATGGAATTACATGACTGTAGTCATGAATATTGGAAGTCTAAATTTATTGATGGTTTACCTTCGATTTTTGCTGAAAGAGTCCGAAAAAATTTACGAGGATCTAATAATAAGATTCCTTATGATTCACTAACTTATGGAAAGATTATTAGTATTTGTACACAAGAGGGTTTAGCTGTTTGTAATGATATTAAAATGAATTATCATATCAAAAAGAATAGATTAAATGAAAGAAAGCAATTAGGAGAATTTTGTGATAAATTTGCCTTTGATATTCCAGGTTCTTCAAAAAGAAAAAAGATTTCCCGTTTAAAAGATGATAGGAATAGTAAGCATAAGAGAAGTTTTAAATCTCGTGATAAAAAAGATTGGGATAGATTGAATAAGAAGAATTACAAAAAGAAAGGGAAGAAGGATTATAGAAAACGGATTCAATGTCATAAATGTGGAAAATTTGGTCATTATGCTAATGAGTGTAAAACTCAGGAAAAGATTAAGAGTTTAGATTTAGATGAAAAAATAAAAGATTCTTTGTGTAAGATATTACTAAATTCTGATTCTAGTACTGAAGTTTCTGATTCTACTTCGAGTGATTATAGTTCAGATGAAAATTTGAGGATTTTACATGATGAAGAATTATATTCTGATTCTAATAGATTTTTTTCGGAAGACGAATGTGTTTGTAAGAAAGATGATTGTTTGTATGATTTAATTTCTAATTTTCAAGATATAAATATATATATATGATTAATGATGAAAAGATAATGAAAATTTTAAAAACAATAGAAAATAAAGATTTAAGGAATAAAATTTTGGATACTGTTTTAAATGATGAATTCAATGATGACTTTAAGAATAATAAAGATAACATTCCTTTCTTCTTCAAAACAACCTGATTATTATTCAACGGCTGAATTGAAAAGAATTTTAATTCAAAAGAATTTTTCAGAAAAAGAAATTACTGTTTCTGACTTAAAACAAGAACTTCTTAATTTGAAAAAAGAAATTGTTTATTTGAAAAATCAGTCTAAAATTCATGACAAGAGAATTACTAGTTTGGAAGATAATAGAACCTTTGATTTACATTTACAAGCAAATAAAGCTGAAACTTCTAAACTTGGTCAGGATAGTGGTGAAAACAATGGCCAAGATCTTACAAAAGATTTTTTGGCAAATATCCTCAGTGAGGATAAAAATAAATTTCTACAAAAAATGAGTATTATTACATCACAAAAATTTTATACTAAGATTACTTTACAAATTGATTATAATTTCAGAAAAGAATTTATAGCTTTATTTGATAGTGGTGCAGATGTGAATTGTGTTCAGGAAGAACTTATTCCTTCGAGATGTTTTCATAAAACAACTCACTGTTTAAGATCTGCTAATGGTAGTCGAATGAAATTAAATTATAAACTACCCCAAGCATTTTTATGTAACAATGGAATTTGTTTGCCACAAAGTTTTATGATTGTAGAAGATATTTCCTGTCCAATTATTTTGGGTGTTCCATTTATGCATGCAATATTTCTCTTAAAATGGTGGGATCATACTAAAATAGTGGGAACTTATAGAAATACTGATTTTCAATTAGTTTTATCACTAAACCTTTTACAAAATCCATAAATCAGCTTGTTGAGAAGTTGATTCTAAAGAATCAACAGATTAATTTTATAAAACAAGAAATTACTTTATTAGAGATAGATGTTTTGCTGAAAAACCCTAAATTACAGGAGAAAATTGATTTATTAAAAAATCAGTTTATTACTAATATTTGTGATGATCATCCTAGTGCTTTTTGGGATAGAAAAAAATATGTAGTGACATTACCCTATGAAGATTGGTTTACTGAAAATAATATTCCTACTAAGGCAAGACCTTGCCAAATGAATTCTGCTTATTTAGATCTATGTAAAACCGAGATTGATAATTTATTGAAAAAGAATTTAATAAGACAGTCCAGTTCTGCTTGGTCATGTACTGCTTTTTATGTTAATAAAAATGCAGAACAAGAAAGAGGTGTACCAAGACTAGTTATAAATTATAAACCTCTTAATGAAGTTCTAAAATGGATCAGGTATCATATTCCTAATAAAAAAGATTTATTGAATAGATTACATGATGCCATAATTTTATCTAAATTCGATTTAAAATCAGGATGTTGGCAGATACAGATTACTGAACAAGACTGATATAAGACTGCTTTTAATGTTCCAATAGGACAATTTGAATGGAATGTTTTGCCATTTTGGGTTGAAAAATGCTCCATCAGAATTTCAAAAGATTATGAATAATATATTTATTCCTTTTACAGATTTTAGTATTGTTTACATAGATGATATTCTGGTATTCTCTAAAAATATTGAATTACATTTTAAACATTTAGAATTATTTCAGAAAATAATTATTCAAAATGGATTGGTTATTTCTAAACCTAAAATGTGTTTTTTCCAAAGTAATATTAGATTTCTTGGACATAACATTAGAAAAGGAGCTATTACACCTATTAATAGAACTATTAAATTTGCATCAAAATTTCCTGATGTTATAACTGATAAAATTCAATTACAAAGATTTTTGGGTAGTCTAAATTATACTTCCCTATTTATAAAGGATTTATCAAAAGATACTGCTATTTTATATGAAAGATTAAAAAAGAACCCTCCTGCTTGGAATAATCTACATACTGAAGTAATTAAAAAGATAAAAACCAAGGTAAAAGAACTTCCTTGTTTAACTTTGGCTAATCCAGATTAGAAAAAAATTGTAGAAATTGATGCTTCAGACATAGGTTATGCTGGTATTTTGACTCAGTTTTCCCCTGTTGAAAGAAAAGATTATATTATACAATTTTATTCAGGAAAATGGAATGACAGCCAAAAGAATTATGCAACGATAGCAAAAGAAGTTTTAGCCATTGTTAAATGTGTTTTAAATTCAAACAGATTTATATAATCAAAAGTTTTTAATTAAGACAGATTGTCAAGCTGCTAAATTTATGTTTAACAAGTATTTTAAACATAATGTGTCTAAACAAATGTTTGCAAGATGGCAAGCATTATTAGCTCCGTCTGATTTCGAAATAGAATATAAAAAAGGGATTGACAATAGTTTACCAGATTTTCTCACTAGGGAATATTTAGTTAATACTTAATATTTAGTTTTGCAGGATGAGGCCAAGCTGGCCAAGAGCCTCTTCGGGAAGAGGTCGAGGAAATACTCCGAATAGATTTCAGGTATTGGGACATATTCCTAATAGATTTATCGAAGCAGGATCTTCATCTTCAAATGATGATACCAGTATAAGACCTTCTTTTGAAGATTATAAAAAATATCTAGATTTCATTGCCAGCAATGCTGGAACTGGGGGTAGCAATGCTACCATTCAACCCACCTATGTTGAGGATAAAAATATAGATTATGAACATGATAATGAAGATTCTTATGCAGCAATAACAGGCAAAACATATAATGAGATTTTTGAAACAAATTCCACAAAAGAATTATCTTATACGTGGAACATAAAGATTTTCAGTGGAAACACAATCCATGGATTGTCATGAAAAGATATTTAAACAATGCATTATTTCCAATGCAAACATACAAGACAAGATTACATTTTGAAATGATTTTAACAACTACAGGGTCTGTTGAGATTACCCATAATAATACAGGTGGCCCTAATAAATCCTATTTTTCTTTCTCAAAAATGATTATTAAAAGAATAATTTTACCAGAAGAGTGGGGATTAAGCACTCTAAAAGATTGTCAATACGTACATCATGTACAAAAGATTTCCATTAATTATAATTATTGGGATTATGTTGATGCTTTTTCAAAAATATTATTTTATGAAAATGATGATCATCGACATTCTTGGTTTATCAAAATATGTGCACAAGTTTTCAGAAGTACACAGATTCCAACTTGGTTCATAAAGTGGTGGTCCTTTTTCGGACCTTCTCAGAGTATTTTAACCACCAAATTACAAGATTTGTACACCAAATGGGCCGAGGTCTCCCCAAAAATTAATGAATTAGACAGGGAAGAAAGACTTTATCCCAGGACTCTAATGATGAATTTTTTATGGAATTTTCTATCCCTTGGATTTCCGATAGACTATTGAAGTAGGAACCGATTCAGATGACATGCCCTGCATATTTAGAAGATTTCACACTAAATTCTGGCCTAAATTAAGCACTAAAGGACCAGATGGCAAATTAATTGGCCAAGAATTATTGGACACTATCCAGAATGCTGTAACTAAATATGGCAAGATTATTCCAGAAATTCCGATTACTGAAGAAAGTCATTTTGCCAGAATAACTAAAAAAATCCAGATTAAAAAAGGTGGTCTTTTGTCCCAAGAAGAATTAATTGCTGCCTACATGGAACAAATTAAACAAGACATTCAGAGACAGATTACAACTGGAGATGATGTTTCAATGGGTGACAACAATTTTGAGGATTCCCAGAGTATCAATAGTGTTAACTCAGAAGAACTGTCTGAGATTATTAAAAAGGCAGAAGAAGAAATTTTACATCAGAACTAATTATTTGGAGACTATTTAGAAGAAAGAAGAAAAGATTCCCGACAAAAGATGGTTTTTATATAACTTTTTGACTTTTTAGCCAAAATACTATGCACTTTTACTATTCAACACTGTGCAATTTTTGGCTTTTCTTTTTAAATTTTCTATATAAGGAAGAAGATTTTCATTTGGAGGGGCACGGTTAGGAAACACCCCTCTCTCTCTCTTTAAGATTGCTCTTCCTTCTCTCTACATCCTTATAATATTCTTGTAATATACTTTTGTATCATAAATAAAAGTTCAAGATTTCTGCATATTCCTGGTAGCCATGTATTTCTTTATTCTCTTTATTTAAATATTGTTTATATTAAAATTTTGTTATTATAAGAAGCCCAATGATGGGCTAAGTTCTTAAGTGTTGAATAATAACTGATATAGCTTGAGGACGATCTGGAAAGGTGATGACTCTAAGTTAAGAGCTTGCCTTGAAGGGGTTTAAGGTTTTAGCATGGGTTTGGTTTAAACAATTTTATAGTAAACTAAGCTTAAATCATGGCGTTGGTAAGCCCTAAAAGGGGTATTCCTGACATGGTTAGTGATGAGTTAATTTGGATATAAACCTTGTAATACCGTTGGTAAGTCCTTTATGGCTGGTTGAATCGCCTATGGATGTTCCCGGTTGGGTTTATAACGAATAATTCGTGGTTTGCATAAAATATATTAAACTAGATAAATTCCAACTTTATAAAAGGTCCTACAGCCCTAAAAAGATCCTGCATATATATATATATATATATATATATATATGTAAACCTTTGAATTTTAAATTTGACATAACTGGTTATTCTATTTGAATTAATAAATAAAAATATCTTATAATTAGCTATAATAAAAATGGAAAAAAAAACTACCCATTCAAATTGGGGAGTAGTTTCAAGTTGGAGTTTTACAAATATTTTAAATTGAAAAATAAAACAAATCAGAAAAAAAATAAAATTAGCTATAATAAATAAATAACCATTCAAATTGGGGAGATAAAAAATGAAAATAAAAAATAAAGAAACTTTCAATTCAAATGAAAAATACAAAAACATAAAGATACTATCTAGATATATATATATATATATATATATATATATATATATATATATATATATATATATATATATATATATATATATATATATATATATATATATATATATATATATAACGCCTATCTCTTTATACTTTTGATGAGTTCAAATTTATAATTTAGTAAAAAAATATTACATTATTTAAGTTTTTAATAAATTACAAAATTTGTAAACTAATCAGATAAGTATTACAGTAGAAAGGAATGTACGAAAAGAGGGTGATAGAAATAATTTTGTGATATTTATATTTTGAATTAATTAAAAATAAAATATAAATAAATAACCCTCAAAAAATTATCAATTGTATTAAGTACCTGCTAATTCAATAATAAAATAAAAAGGAATAAATAATTTATTTGATTACTATATGATGTGTATACTCTAATTTTGTATAGACTTTGTTATATTTCTATACACTATATTAAATAATAAATAATAAATTATAACTAATATTTATTAAATTAATATGATATATTAGATCACAATTTTATAAGATTAATATTCTATTAAATTAGCCACGCGGATTTTTATACTAATGTTGTATTATAGGGAGTAAGTATAATCTAGTCAACAGAACTTAAGCGGTACATACCTCTTAACTAGCAATTGAAAACCCTTTTTTTTTTCAGAAGTCCTGACAAGCATCAGAATTACCATTTGTATTTATGTTTATGTTTTTGTCTAAATTTGGCCAAAGTTGTTAAAGAAAATTGTATAACTTGTGTGGACAACTTGGATGGCATGGCGGGCATGCCCACTGATTCAGCTTGTAGAACTTAATTATTACTCCTAACAAAAAAAATTATTCTTAAGTCATAAAACTGAAAACTTAAATTAACAACATAACTGAAAGGTGAATATTGGAACAAGTGTTGATTATGAATTATACAGATAATTAAATCGACGAGATAAATATGCTAGTTCATAAGTTTTTCTCGTATACTTTGCTACAGTATTATGCAGTGTCCTGTTGAAGTAGCAGCATTTTACATCGAGGCATCAAGGAAAGCATCAGAGACATCATCTAATTCCACATTCAGATTTTTGGCTGAAGGCAATCCAGCCACCACATTATGTTCAATGCCACATTCATTTGTTCCCCTTCTGATCTTGAAGTAACCATCCTGTTATCATAGAGATAGACATACATTTAAAGAAGAGGCTTATACAAATATAGTTTAACTTTTGTGTATTTGACAGTTTTTAGTTTGTTTAATCTTTCAGGCTAAGATGACTTATGCAACTGTCTAAAGTAATTCGGATTTACAGCAAGAAGTTAGGATGTCGATGGTTAAGGAAATTTGTGCTCATATATGAAAGCAACAACAGCAACCCATTATAATCCCACTTAGTGGGGTCTGGGGAGGGTAGTGTGTACGCAGACCTTACCCCTACCCTTGGGTAGAGAGGTTGTTTCCAAATAGACCCCCAACATACTTCCCTCCAAGAACTTCCCACCTTGCTCTTGGGGAGACTCGGACTTACAACCTCTCGGTTGGAAGTGGGGTTGCTCATATATGAAAGCATAAGGAGAAAATAGAGTACATACGTCACCCCAGCCTCTGTTCCAAGAATTAGCAATAAGCTGCAGAAGATAATTAAATAAAAGGTGATGATTAGATTTTGATAAAATGATATGATTTTAGATAGAAAATAAGACACCAGAACTTGAACACATCAACATACCCAATAGTCCTCTCCTTGCTCACTAGTTCCCCATCCGATAAGCTTAACAGCATGGCCTCCCATACTTTGCCCTATTACATGCTTGTAAACTCCTGACTTGTAGTGAGCAAAATCCTGTGATTGACAAAAAAAAATTTTAAGTCATTGGGTTAGCGGAGAGAAAATAACAATTATAATCAACGAGAACAATCAAATTCAAACAAGTATTAGTTTACATAAGAGAAACTGAGAAACTAACAATTATAACCAGATAACTTCTGATATTGTGCTTATTATCTCACTGACAAGTATTAGTTTGCAAGTAAATCTCAGACAACGTAAAATGAGAAGGTACATGGATAGTTAAAGTTTCTCAATGATCATAATAGTTATTATCAGGTCACTTAAAAGATAATTACATGTATCACATTATGTGGTTGTTAGGTAATTGTTTCTATGTACACATACCACAGGACTAGCATATAAGTTTACCAGCTCAGACAATGTCATGTGTAGAAACTGTATCAAATAATTTTAGGATCAGAACTTAACACTCCTCCTTCTCCTCATTACCTCGTAGACGGTAAAAGAGACCTCGACTGGTCCATTTTTGTAAATTTCTGTCATGATACTGTGGGGATCATGGTGGATTCTGTATGCATTGACACCATAATGCTTTGATTTCCCCCATAGTAGATTCTCCTTCACACACTTCCTCTGACACTTTGGGGTGGGATATCCAGGTTCACAACCAGGGTGGGAACATCCCTCATTATCAAAGTAAGGGTCACACTGCCAGGAAAAAACAATTTTATTAGTGATTGATCAAAAAGATCCACAGCAGCTAATGGTTTTAGTGGAAGCTGTAATCTCTACATTTACCTCTTCTGTGACCACACCCCTACGGATAAAGTATCGCCATGCTGCTATTGGATATCCACCATCACAACCACTCCCACATAAAAAGCCACAGCATGCTAACAGATCATTTACAGACAGAGAGATATTCTGCATTATGCATTAGAAGTTTAACATCAGTGACCATAAATACAGAAATAGTTCACATATGTTTTGTGCTAGGTGAGATGGTTTCCACATGCTTAGACCATGAAAAAGAATCATGAGGCTGGCAAGTGAGAGCGCTTGCTGATGACATATAATTAAGTAAATAATGTGTCATCTAAAAATTTTAAATGAGGCGGTCACACAGTTCAACAGAATATACCAAGTTATGATGGATACAGAAACGATCAGACAGCGATTCAACAGCACCAAAAGCCCAACAAGAACCGCAATGTCCCTGATCTGTGATGCAAATTTGTCCCGGTGATTTGATGTGCAAAGATGGAAAGAATTAGGATCACTATCATAGAATTATAATTCAATAGTAGTGAGCAAGAACAAGAAGAAACTGACCCAGAATTCTTCCGATAGTGCTACATTGAGGCCAAGCTTTTCGTGCATCAAACTCTTTTGGTAGCTCCGAAAATTTTGGATGAGTTAGAATAGGAATTCCCTCCAAATCACCTTCTCTTGCGGGCTTAACTCCAAGAAGGCGCTTAAATTGGGAAATCTTTGAAAACCAAAGATGGACATAATTATAAATGCATGTTTTCGGTGTATAGCTGCAAATAAGCAACTATTATTGATGATTAGAGAAATCATTATGCTATATGATGATCTGACCGTGAAATTCGAGAATTGAGGGTTGAATCCAGCTTTCCATCCAGCTTTGGCATTTTCATTAACCTCTTTGATGATTGATTCCTACATGATCATCCGAAAAAAGCTCTTTCAGTTTTAAAATTGAAGGACAAGGGCTATAACATTTTGACTCATGAACAGAAGAATATACCTGAAGGATTGCAGATTCAACTTTAACTTCAGATACTGGCTTCTCTGCAACAACCTGCTTTCCACAAGAAGGCATCAATTCTATTCATCAATAGACAAGCTAAAAGCTTTTAGGAAACAGAGTTGCAACTCCAGGAACAAAAGCATGACACTGTGAGTGACAAACCAAGAACTTAGGGCTCATTTGGTACGAGGGATAAGGGATAGTTAATCCTGGGATTAAATTTGAGATGAGTTTATACAATGTTTGATTGTAGTGTTATTTTTACCCCTGTGGGGGTGGGATAAACAATCGCGGGATAACAAATTTCGGGATGGGAACCAAACAACCTCTAAAGGTTTCACTTTTGACAAGTAAGTTACATAACACATAACATAAGTAATTTGCATCAAACCATATAATTAACTTCAGAAACATGTCTACACTTGTCTTTTCTCGCTCTCACTAGGTAATGAAAAAATCATTAAAATTTATTTCTTTTCATGATTTCAAGTCAACGCTTAACCAAAGCATAAGAAGTCCAAAATACCCAACAATATTTGATCTTTCCGAAGAAACAGAAAAAGGCCAATATCCATGTAATCATCAAAAGCTATATAAATTAAACAAACAATCTAAATCCATCTAAACAAAATCATCAATCCAATAGGCAATTAGAACTACCCATATACTGTAGAAAGGTTCAAAGAATGAAGAAACAAACCTGCAATGTAAGGATAAACAAAGCACCAAAAAGCAAAGGAGTTGCTAAAGACTTCAGGGTCAAGGCCATCCTTGCCTTGCTTCTTCTTTTTTTAGCTTTCCAGTTGTTATGTGTAAATGTAGATTTCTCAAAGGTATATATAGGTAGAGGAAAAAGGAAAGGAGAATAACAATCAATTATTGGCCCATTCTCTTGACATATAAAAATGATGGCTTTTTCAAACGGAAGATGATGGCTACTTGTGTGGTTTATGAGATATTTTTGAATACTTTCGTATTGAAGAATTTAAATCAAGTTAGTCCGTTTTATCTTTCCCTAAAGTCTGGTTCAAGTTGGAACGTTAGGTATTCTAGTTGGACTCTTTTACAAGCAATATTTCATTCTCCTTTTTTGTTTTCTTCTGTTTGGTTTAACAGAAATTTTTAAATCTCGCGTAGTCATGTTAGATTGCTTGGCAATAAATTATCATAGGGGTGAGAGCAGGGGTGACAATTTTTGGCCAAACCTGTTCGATCCATTCAAGATTGGAGTAATCATATTGATCCCCTAATCCGTTCAAGGTTCGGAGTGGTCATTGATCTGTCCAAGGTTGAATTTTTTTGACCCAATCCATTTAAAATCATTTAAAATTGAATTAATTTTTTACCTAAATTGATCAATATAACTTTGCTAAAATATCTTTAAAATAATCTTTTTATTTGCTATATTATATATGATCATACAAAAGAAAAATATCTTATTTGATAATTAAACAATATATATCAAAATAATACGCATTAATTGCTCGGTAAGAATTTCGTGGGTTGAGTTATGACCCAAATTTTAATCTAACTTGACTTAAATCATCTTAGCTGATGTTATTTTTTGGGCGAATCATTATTCCACTGATTTATTGACTTGGTCCATTTTGACACTCCCAAAATCAGCCCACCCCGACTAGTTGATACCCGCATGTGAGAGTACACGGACCTTTATATGTAGTGCGGTGCATAATTTGGCAAATACCGAATTACCATACCGAAATAAAAAATTTAGGTATTTTGTATGGTATTTGGTTTAGATTTTTTAAAATATTAGTATTTGGTATGGTATTTGGTATTTTAAAATAAAATACTGAAATACCGATACCGTACAAAAATATATATATATTATATTACACAAAACATATATTATCAATTATAACAAAATATATAAAAAATCTAAAATTTTACTTTCTTTATTCTTTAAGTTCATCAATTAACTCTAAACAAGTAACAAGACATTTCTAATGACCAAATATTCTTTTATATACAATATTCTCTATTTGGGTCGATATTTTCTAGTTTTGGACAAAAAATTTGTCAACAAACATTTTTAATTTTATATTTTTGAGTACTTTAATTAAAAATATTATTGTCTATTAGTCTATTCACTAGTTAGTATTCAAACCGAATAAACCAAAGTTACCGAACCGAATAAATCGAAACCGAAAAGAGAAAAAATGAACTATATCTAATTTAATTAGGTATGATATTGGTATAAGATTTTAAGGAACCGAATATCAAAAACCAAACCAAAATATCTAAACATCATACTGTACCGTACCGATCGACGAACACCCCTATTCATCATACTCGATAATTAATAGAGGAACTAAAACTAAAATAATATAATAACTCAAGGGTTAAAAAGACTTAGTTTCGTAAAAATTAAATGGATATTATAGTAAAAATTAACATATCACTCTTTGACTTAGAAATCAAAGCCACCCGATCTTTACTTTGATGGTGTGCCCCGATCTTTTCTTTGTAAAACTATTAGTTTATCTTCTACTTAGTGGTCTAGTAAACTCTTAGAAAAATATAAAAAGCTTAATAAAACAATTTGAAAAGATAATGTAAAAAAAAGTGAAATGAAATGTAAAAATAAATTATATTTAAGCCAAAACATATTACTTTTGGTACATTAACCTAAAACATATTTGAACATTGGTAGTTTAAAAATATATAAAATTTATATATTTTTTATATATAACATATAATATATATATATATATATATATATTATTATTATTATTATTAATTTGAGAGCAATTATATAATAAAAAAATATGAAAGAAGACGTAGTATTATAAAATCATAGAATTTGATTGAGTCACGTTTCTTCGTTTCCATGGGCAGCGATATACAAAAATTCAACAATTTTCTTGATGATTCTATTTTCTGATTCCCTTGGTGTGTAGTGGAAACGTGAGTCAGGTGTACATACCATGGTGAATCAAAAAGCAATACGTGTTACCATTTATCTCTTTTCCACTGTAATCTACTTTTTTCCTGTCCCCTTTTTAACACTTTGCTAATGCTGCTAACTTTACCGATATGGTCTACTAGTTATGAGGGCTGCTGTATTCTTGTTTGTTTTGTATAATAACAATAACAACGCTGAATATGTAACTCTTATAAGTTTATAAATTGGGAGCACTTTTTGTCTAATTTAACAGAACACCAACGGATTTATAAAGACTTAAGAGTACGTTTAGCAATGGAATTTTTTTTCACTTTTTCTTAAATCGGTGTTTGGCCATAAAACTTATAATTTACGCTAAAAGATGAATTTTAGAATTTTTTGAAAATTTGAAAAACTCTAAAAAGGTATTTTTCATAATTCACTCAGATCACTCAGAAAAATTTAAAAATAATCCAAAATTATATTCCTGTTCAAACATAACTCTAATTTACAAGTACCGTTTTCACTTGAAAATCTTTTTTCACTTTTTTTTTAGGAATTTTCTTATGTACAAACGTCACTTAGAGCCCGTTTGGCCATAAAAAGAAATTACTTTTTATTAAATCAGCGTGTGGCCATAAAAATTTTAATTTTCACTTGAAGATGAATTTTGAAATTTTTAAAAATTTTAAAAACTCCAAGAAGTTGTTTGTCAAAATTTTCACTCAAATCACTCACAAAAATTCAAAAACAACCCAAAATTATATTTATGTCGAAACACAACTTTGTCTCGCAACTTTGTGGTCACAAATTTTTGTGAATCTAAATATATAAAATATAGGCCCATAAATATATAAAATAAAATAAAAACCTCATACAACTAATATCGATTGTGTAAGCATACCATAAAATCACTCGTACACAGTATTGTCTAGTTGAAGAAGTTGCATTTACAATGTGGCATCAATTTAACATTAGAGAAATCATCATGTTCCATAAAGAACGGAAAGCAAAAGGTAAACTTGAAAAAAATTACACATGGTGTCTTATTTGATCGCTCCCATTTAATATGTAATATTTATTTTTAAAACGTTTTAACTTATACCCATTTTTAAACAAATTCAATCTCTTTTTTTCTCCTCCTCCTCCTCCTCATCCTCCTCCTCCTCCTCCTTCTTCTTGTTCTTCTTCTTCTTCTTCTTCTTCTGTTGTTGGTGCTGCTATGAAACTTCAATTCATGGGATAATTGTCATAAATATGTTTATCAAATTATTTAAAAATAAATTATAAATAATTACTAAGTTAGTAGACAATAATTTGTGAAATGATAATTCTGTTCTTTTCATATTTTTTAATTTCAAAATTTATAATTTAGATACTGTTGGCAATATGATTATTTATCTAATATGTTAAAGAGTTTTTTCAAAAACTTCAGCTTATATAGTATTGACGCTTTTACAAATGAGCTAAATAACTTCAGCATCTGATAACTAGGGATTATGATGCATTTTACACTCATTCTTGCTTAAGTTTTGGTTAGAAACGTGTACAAAATAGTTTCAAAGGCTCACATGTTGTACTTAATTGCAGGGTTTGGTCAACATGGTGACAATTTGTCAAAACTAGCTCAAAAAGGAGTGAAACATGCACAAGTACCAAGAACAAAGCCAAGCTCAATATAACAGGACTATTGCGGCCACAGCAAACCATTCTATGCGGCCGCAAAGAGGAGGTTCAGAGAGTATGCATTATAGGCAGCCAAGCAACGCGGTCGCAAAATATTTTGTGCGGACCGCATTGACTTCATTGCGGACGCACTCGACTTTGTGCAGTTCGCAAAGCCTCTTGTTCAGAGAGTGCCAAGATTGGAGGAATATTTCCAATGCGTTCTGCAGTCCATTTTGTGTGGACCACAACAGAAGGCACTATGGCCGCACTTGACTTTGTGCGGTCCGCAAAGCCCAAATTCAGAGAGCAGATTATTTCAGCCAAGAGTCTTAGGCAGCTGCACTTGATTTTGTGCGGTCCGCACTAGCACCGCGGGGTATTTTTGTCCAAAATTTTCAGCCTAGTACAAATAGTTTTTTTTCATTTTTTTAGGTCATCAGTTGTATTTTGACGAATAGCTGCCCTCGTGAACAATACTTTTTTTCTATTTTTAGTAATTTTAACTTAGTTTTATCATTGAATCTTCAAGTTTTATCTAGTAACTAATTATTATTGATTTTTCTTCATCTAATTCTTTATTTTTTCCTACAATTATGACTAGCTAGACCCATTAGCTAGGGTTGTGGCTCAATCCTAGTGTGGGCAAATGATGGGTATTATGTTTTAATGCTTAATTGTCTATGGGTGTTTTATATTTAGACTAATTTAGGGTTTTAGTGTGGAATTAGTGGTTGCAAACACTAATTTATGCCTAGTTGACTTTGGTTCGTCTTGAGAAAGAAAGTCTAAGTCTATGAAATTGGTCCAACAAGAAATTGGGGCGTACTCAAGAGATTGATAGCCTCAATTAAAGGGTTAAACCTAAAGATAGTAATACCCGACTTGAACCTCTATTGCTTGCACAAATTATCATACCCAATTGGTCTTGAGAAAGTCAATTAGGGCAAAATCACTCGAACTACCGAGAGGTGTAGTGTGAGTATAATCGTGCAATGGTTATATCGTAATCCCCAAATGTGACAATCTAGCCCTAGACTCGAGAATCCATCAATTATCCACCTAGGAGAATATCGCTTCTCTAGTTCCTTTTAACCTAATTAGACAACCTTCAATAGTTCACTTTTAGCTTAATTTAACTCAATTCAGCATCATGGTAGTATATATTTAGAAGTAATATCAAAACCAATTATGAATAAAAGTGCAATTAGGAACAATTACGCAACACCAATTTAGATAGAAACTCAACCCCAATCTCTAGATCCCTATGGAAATCGATCTCGACCTTCTCGGATAAAAGCTGCTTTGACTACTCTAGCTACTCTGTATTAGTACAGGGTAGGCCCTGATCACTTTTTGGTGTCGTTGCCGGGGAGCTAACGGTTTTGGCTATCTATCTTAATAGTTTTGTGTATTGTTCTTCTTTCCTTGTGCATTGCTAATTTGTGTGTGTCACAACTTCAGCTGCAAAACTGGCAGCATACAACAATGACCCACTTGGAAATGTGATTGTGGGGGAGGAGGTAGATGATAATAGAGAGGATGAGGTGCCTCTTATACCTCAAGGACAACTGAGAGGCCACCAGGCAAATGCCAATGATAATATCCCAGACCCTCCTCCGCCACCTCTAAGAGTGGCTCAATGAGTGCTTCCAAACCAAGGCTATGCAAGTTCAACTGTCCCACCTCAGATCCTGACGGGCAATTATCAACTCACCAATGTTATGTTGACATTGTTAGAGCAACCTGGGTATTTCACGGGCGCTGCCAATCAAAATTCTTACAAAAATCTCAAGGGTTTTGTGGACACCTATTGGGAGAGCAAGCAAACTAATTCGTCCGAGGATGCACTTCGGTTGAGACTCTTCACTTTCTCACTTAAAGGGAAGGCATTGGATTGGCTTGAGAGACTTCCCCAACCATTCCATCTCTACTTGGGATGAGTTGGCAGATAAGTTCATAGCAAGGTTTTTCTCACCAAGTCACGTAGCAATACTGATGTCTTTGCTTTCAAATAGGATCCCACTAAATCATTACATGAGATTTGGGAGCGATAAAGAACAATGCGAAAATATTGCCCCAACAATGATATGACTGAGCCGATGATCCAATGGACTTTCTACTGGGGCACTAACACAACAAACCAATGCATAGTGAATCAACTTGATTGGGTTATGAAACTGACCTATGATGAGGCTTGTAACATTTTTGACGAGATGGTTGACACTTCCTCTGCTTGGCAAAGTAGACCAATGTGCCCCAGGGTGACCCCACGATGACTCATTTACACAAAGAGCTATATGATCATGGTCATGCAGTAGTTGAGCTGACAACTACAATGAACTAACTAGCAAAGGCACAATTGCAACAAGTTCAAAATCCTCGTCAAGTGAATGTTATGGAGGTGTCAACATGCTAGTAAACAAAAGAAGACAAAGAGGTCAACAGAACCACTAGGAGTACAGATCAATTTGACAATGATTGTGGTGGATTACAAGATGATGGTTATGATGGGAAGAATAAGGAGGTGCAATACATGAATAATTATCAAGGTCAAAGGGGCAATTCTTCCAACCAACAACAATGGAGACCCCAAGGCACTTGGTGCACTCAACAACAACAAGGCGATGGTAATTGGGGAAACAACAACCAAAATTCCAGTTTGGGAAATTAGAAGAATAATCAAAACAATCAGGATAATTGGAATGGAAAAAACAACAACTGGGGTGGTAACATTAATCTATGAGGTTGGAATAATAGAAATCAAAGAAACCGGGGGCAAGGCTTTCAAAGGCCCCAAATGTATCAACAACCGAATAATCCACCCCCATTTCCATCACACAGGCCTAGTTCTTCCACCAATGATATGGGGAGAATTGAAATAATATTTGAACAGATGATGAAAAAGACTGTGGATTCCGATGCTCAGTTGTCTTCCCACAATACTTCAATTAGAAATTTGGAGGTTCAATTAGGCCAAATCTTCCAATCCTTGAATACTCACCCTAATGGGGCTCTAACAAGTGAAACGGTAGTCAACCCGAATGGTGGAAACAATCATGTGATGGTGGTAACTACAAGGATTGGACGAGGCACTGATGCGAATGACTCCAAACAAAAGCAAATTTTGAGTGATGAAGTTGAGTTGCAAAAAGATAAAGTTACATTGGTGGTTGAAAATGTGATTGATGAGAATGTATATAAAGAAGTGAGGAATGATATTCAAGATGCCGAGGTGGAAACTCAAAATGACGTGAACTTGTCTAGGGAACACGTAATAGACATGCCGGAGCCAGTTGTGCCTACAGCCAAGGCTCCTTTTCCAAGGCCACCTCCACCTTATCCTCAAAGGCTCAAGAAGCAGAAAAATGAGAATTAGTTTAAAAAGTTCATTGACATGATGAAGACCTTACCATTAATGTTCCTTTGGTGGAGGCTCCTGAACAAATACTGGGCTATGCTAAATTCATGAAGGATTTGTGACAAAGAAATAGTCCATAGATTGTGAAACTATAAAGATGACCCACCAAGTTAGTGCAATTGTGCACTTAATGGCTCCGAAGCTAGAAGATCCTGGTGCTTTCACCATTCCATGCACCATTGAAAGTGCAGACTTTGTTAAAGCTCTATGTGATTTGGGGCAAGTATCAACTTGATGCCTTACTCAGTTTTTAAGACTTTGGGTATTGGGAAACTAAAGCCGACTTCCATGAGATTGCAAATGGCAGATAGAACTATGAAGATCCCAATGGGTATTATTGATGATATTCTTGTCCAGGTGGACAAATTTATCTTGCTAGTTGATTTTGTGATCTTGGATCGTGAAGTAGATTATGAAATTTCGATCATATTAGGGAGACCTTTCCTTTTTACGGGGAAGGCCTTAGTTGATTTGGAAGCAGAGGAACTTACCTTTCGGGTGGGTGATGAGAAAGTGGTCTTTTATGTGTGCAAGTCAATGAAGTAGCCCAACAGTTCTGAGGTGTGCTCTTTTGTGGATCTTGTCATGGCAGTGATAGTTGATGATACTAGTGCAGTGATCAATGTGGAGGAGAGGCCGTATTGTTGAATCTTGATGACAATGATGATGAGAGATGAGTGGAGTGTATGAATGCTTTACATGGAATGGGCTCTTTTTCTTATGAGCCTAGGAAATTCTCTTTGGATCTTAAAAATAGAAAGACTCCTCCAACTAAGACTTAAATCGAGGAGCCTTTGGTGTTGGAATTGAAGCCATTGGCTCTATACCTCAGGCAGAGTTCTTAGGCCTTAGTGCTACTATGCCAGTTATTCTTTTCCTCCTGTCTTACTAATGTGCGGGTTGATGCCACATTGGAGGTGCTTCAAAAGCGAAAAAAGGAAATTGGATGGACCTTAGCTGATATTCGGGGAATAAGCCCGCTTCTGTATGCACAAGATTATTCTGGAAGATGATGCAAATCCCTCCCTGGAACATCAAAGGAGGTTGAACGTAGCAATGCAAGAAGTTGTGAAAAAGGAGGTGATCAAGTGGTTGGATGCCGGGGTTGTGCACCCCATTTCTGATAGTTCTTGGACTTCACTGGTGCAATGTGTATCGGAGAATGGTGACATGACCGTGAATGCAAATTCAAAAAAATGAGTTGATTCCTACCAGAACAGTCACCTATTGGAGGGTATGCATGGACTACCGCAAGTTGAACAAAGTGACCCACAAGGATCACTTTCTATTGCCTTTTCTTGATTAGATGTTAGACCGACTTGCTAGGCGTGCCTTCTACTATTTATTGGATGGTTATTCCTGATACAACCAAATCTTGATTACTCCGGAAGAGGAGGAGAAGGCCACATTCACTTGTCCATATGACACATTTGCCTTTTCTATGATGTCTTTTAGGTTGTGTAATGCACCAGCTATATTTTAGCGGTGTATGATGGCCATTTTCACTGATATGGTGGAAGATATTTTGGAGGTGTTCATGGAAGACTTTAGTGTTGTGGGTGATTCATTTGATGCACGTTTGTAAAATCTAGATAGAGTGTTGGGTCGTTGTGAAGAAACCAATCTTGATTGGGAGAAACCACTTCATGGTGGAAGAGGGCATAGTTCTTGGGCATAAAATTTCAAAGCATAGTATAGAGGTGGACAAAGCAAAAATTTATATGATTTCAAGGTTCCATCCCCTACCTCTGTCAAGGGAGTTCGATGTTTTATTTGGCATACGGGGTTCTACCGACGATTTATCAAAGACTTTTCGAAGGTAGTGAACCCCTTATGCAAGTTATTGGAAAAAGATGCCAAGTTTGTGTTCGATGAGAGATACATGCAAGCCATTGAACTTCTCAAGCACAAGTTGACCACCACTCCTATCATTACCGCACCTAATTGGAGCTTACCTTTTGAGCTCATATGTGATGCGATCGATGTTGAGATTGGGCGGTTATGGTCAAAGAGTGAACAAAATGTTTCATCCGGTGTACTACGCGAGCAAGATAATGAATGATGCTCAAGTGAACTACACGGTGGCTGAGAAAGAAATTTTTGCTATAGTTTTCGCAAAAGAAAAATTTCGGATGTATCTTATGGGTGCCAAGTTCATAGTCCATACCGATCATGCCGCACTCCAGTACTTGATGACGAAGAAGGATTCCAAATCTAGATTGATACGGTGGGTCTTGTTACTTCAATAGTTTGATTTGGAGATTGTGGACCGGAAGGGTAGTGAAAACCAAGTGTCAGACCACTTGTCCCGCTTGGAGGAAGATGGGAGGCCTCGATATGGACTAGATATAAATGATTCATTTCCCAATGAACAACTCCTTTCGATATCGGTGAATGGTATGCCGTCGTCTGCGGATATTGATAATTTCCTTGTGACTGGTATAATCATGTATAAGCTATCTTCTAACCAAAGGAAGAAACTCAAACGAGATAGTTTGGTTTTCGATTGGATGAGCTGTACTTGTTCAAGATTTGCACGGATGGTGTGATACGAAGGTGTGTCTCAGAGGAGGAGAAATTGAGTATCTTGGAGGATTGTCATTCCTCTTCCTATGGTGGCCATCATGGCAGGGTGAGGACGACTTCCAAAGTTCTTAGTTATGGGTTTTATTGGCCAACTTTTTACAAAGATACAAGTGAAATTGTGAAGAGGTGTGACGAATGCCAAAGAGCGGGAAAAATTTCGAAGAGATGCCTCTCAATACCATCGTTGAAGTTGATATTTTTGATGTATGGGGAATTAATTTTAAGGGCCAGTTTGTTAGCTCGTGTGGGAACACATACATTCTTATGGCAGTTGACTATGTTTCAAAGTGTGTTGAAGCCATGGCTTTACTCAAAAATGAGGCCTGGAGTGTTGTTGCGTTTATCAAAAAGAGCATTTTTACAAGGTTTGGCACTCTTCGTGCAATCATATGTGATGAGGGGTCTTTTACAAAGTGGGTTGAAGCCATGGCTTTTCTAATAAATGAGGCCCGGAGTGTTGTTGCATTTCTCAAAAAGAGCATTTTACAAGGTTTGGCACTCCTCGTGCAATCATAGCTCCTAATAGCAAGGTTGACTATACTTTTCACCAAGGGGTAATCAGGTACAAACAAAAAATCTATATGGGAAAAGGCACTAATCTAAGGGAAAAAATCATACAAACTCTACATCATTCTGCCATTGGTGGACACTTAGGTCAACACGATACCTAAAAGAGATTACACCTTTTGTTTCATTGGCCGGATATGAAAAAAGAAATGTGTAAATGGGTAGAGGAGTGTGATGTTTGTCAAAGAGTTAAGGCTAAAAATGTCCACCACCAAGCTTGTTTCGACCACTTCCAGTACCAGACCAGGTATGGCAGGACATATCCATGGATCTTGTGGAGGGACAAACCAACTCTGAGAGTAAGAGTGCAGTGTTAGTGGTGTTTGATAGGTTCACTAAGTATGGTCACCTCCTGGCTGGCAAACATCCATTTTCAGCTCAGGAGGTAGCAGACTATTCCTCAGGGAAGTCTATAGACTACATGGGCTACCTAGGATAATAGTATCTGATAAAGACCCTTTATTTACTAGTAATTTCTGGCAACACCTTTTCAAGACTATGGGTAGCAAATTACAACAACAACAACAACAACATCAACCCAGTATAATCCCACTTAGTGGGGTCTGGGGAGGGTAGTGTGTACACAGACCTTACCCCTACCCTTGGGTAGAGAGGCTGTTTCCAAATAGACCCCCGGCATCCTTCCCTCCAAGAACTTCTCACCTTGCTCTTGGGGAGACTCGAACTCACAACCTCTCGGTTGGAAGGGGGGTTGCTTACCATCAGAGCAACCCCTCTTGTCATCCACAATAAGATGGGCAGAGTGAAAGGTTAAATAGGTGCATGGAAACTTATCTACGTGCAATGGTATTTGACAATCCTAAGCAATGGACCTAGTGGCTTCATTTGGCGAAATGGTGGTGTAACACCAACTACCATAGTGCACTGAAGACCACCCCATTTCACACACTGTATGGTTATTCACCACCCCAACTACCTACAGGATCCTTGCCTAATAATGGCCAATCACCAGCATGAGTGAGTGTGGCTCAACGACAGCATATGTTACAAGCACCAAAGGACAATCTAACTCAAGCCCAGGCTCGCATGAAGTTCTATGCAGATAGATTGAGGTCAGAAAGAACACTAGAACTGGGAGACCAAGTTTACCTAAAGCTACATCCCTATCGCCAGTCCTATACCAGATACTATGGTCCATATAAGAACAAAAAATTGGATCTGTAGCTTACCGATTACAGCTTTCACCAGGGTCGCAAATACACCTTGTGTTTCATGCCTTGCACTGAAACGTCGAATAGGTCCTACCATCGTCCCAGCACAGCAACCTCCTCTCTACGATATGGAGGGTAAGGTCTTGATTCAACCAACATCCATTCTTCAGAGGAAGATGGTACGAGTCAACAATAGTGTTGGTGTAAAAATATTGGTTCAGTGGGCTAATCTAAGTGCTTCTGGGGAAGATTGGGGCTACATCAAGCATCGATTTCAAGATTTTGTGGCTCAACTACGACCTTGAGGACAAGGTCTTTCTTGAGGGGATGGGGGTGTTATGTCCGAGAATCCTAGCTCATTAATTAGGAAAGTGACCTCTTCTCTATATCACCTTACTGTAAGGCTTGGGCCATATAAACAAGTGGGCTCCGGTTAATTCTGTAGTAGTGGGCTCTGGTTAATTCTTTAGCAATTAGAATTAGAAGCCCAATGATAATTAACAATAAATACACGAAAGGGAGCTGAGGACTCAAGCAATTACTGGTATTATTCTGTTACAACTGCCTACTCTTCTCTCTTCTCTTTCCCTAACCAACTTCTTCTTCTTCTCTCTTACGGGTATCAATTGTACAGTAGCTATTGTGGAACTATTGTAATTCAATTCCATTGACAGTTGAATAATAAAAGCTTGTGTTCCTTATTATTGTCTTCTTCATTTTCATTATTCTTTGAAGTAAATCCTAGTCTATTACAAATTTCATATACTTGTTCCCACTTCATAAACACTAGTATATGTGAAATCTTATGCAAAGTATACATGTGCATAACGCATAATTTACAACAGAATTTTATTAGGAGTCGCATTTGTTAGGAGCATTTAATTTCTAATGGACTTTTTGATGCAAAATTCGAATTTAGAGAACCCCAATACAAGTACTGGACACCGATTGAAAATCAAAAAATATATAGAAAAAACAACTAGTATGCTCTTCTTGCTTTGTTGCACGCACTAGAGTCGAAGGATAAGTATTTTTCATCATTCCAGTGTAGCTCATCTGTCATTTGTTACGACAGTAATTTTTTAGATTATATACTAGAGCTTGACGTTTTTCATAATTTCCTAGACCAGCTCTCGATCGGATTACACCTATTTTTTTAAAAGAATTTGTCATTATAATTTTAATAATTGTCATTATAATTTTTTGCTTCATTTACGAACGATATGGCATAAACGTGATTCAGATGTACCATTTTCGTTCACAAATGAGTGCTACGTGCCATAGCGAATATTGAAATCAACAAGTACACTTTATCTTCATATCTTTTTCCACGGGGGTAATATATCTTTTTGAAAATTTTTGTTCTCTGGCTCATACAGCTGAAACTAAATTATGTTAACACTTTTTTTTGGTCTCGTAATTGGTGGACTCAAAATTTTATAGACCCAAAAGTGTAAGATATGAGTCCATAAATTTGTGAGATGAAAAGAGGTCTCACACAACTAACCAGAGGTGGAGCTAGAGAATTGAGTGTTGGTTCAGCCGAACCCAGTAGCTTTGGTTCAAACCATGTATTTATTTTAAAAATTCATTACATATATATAAATTTTTATATTAGAACCCGTTAACTTAAAACAATTAAAATTTCGAACTCATAAAACTTGAAATCCTTGCTCCGCCTTTGCAACTAACATCAGTTATATAAGACACACCATAATACTTTTCGATGGTTTTCACTCCCTTATACAACAGTTGGAAGAGGAAGGTGACTCTATAGTGAACATTTACCCTAATCTTGAAGGGAGAATATGGTGTTAACGGCGAATGTACCGTGTCTGTTCCTCAACTATTCCACTGCATACATGTTAACGCCCATTTCATGCCTACCAAGTCTTAGGTAGATAGCAACTAGCTTAACATTTTGTTCTTGGTACACCTAAAAGTAAATCACAATGTTAGTTCCAGCATCAAAAGTCATTTTTTTACATTAATTAAAATCAATATTCTTTACATGTCAAAAATCATTGCATTGTTAATAACTCATAAGAGTGTGATTAAAGGAGACCGTATAGCTAATTAAAATGCTTGTCTCTCTATTTAAAGGAGTTGTAGTCACAAGGACACTATGGAGACGGCTGCAGGCGTTGGCAATCCTTTATGGTTCGAGATCTCTTCTACAGTCATATGAAAGAACAATCAACGCTTACCACTTGCAGAATTAAATAGGCCAATAAACTACATATAATTTTGCATTAAGTACAAGAAATAGGTATATGACAATTCATCATTCATAAACAACACTGCTGGAATGAGGTTGTACATGTCCAAACTCCAAAGGTAAAAGGAGATAATGACTTAGGAAATTTTACATCTACAAAGCTAAAACAAAGACGAACACAGAAAACTAATCAAGGTGATATTGCTGCTTGAAGAAACAGAACTTCATGGGGGCTAAAGGAAGCTCAAACCTTAGATTTTAAGGCCAAAGCAGTATGAAAGAAAATCACTAAGCATAAATTGATCAATTGTCAGCTCTCTCACTGGGTGCAATATCTGCTGAACTGTAAGCAGCATCAGCTGAGGTGGTATCCATGTCATTAAGACCCAGCTCCTCGTTTTGCTCCCACGATCTTACGTACTCTTCAACTGCAGTAATGATGCAACATATATGTTCAAAAATGAGCAAAATTAAACACGCCTAACAAAATCTATTGTCAATTAAAGGACGTTAGTGTAAAAGAGAGAACAAATATCCACATACTTGGGTATGTTCTTTATCCTTCCAACAGAAATCAAAGAAACATTACTCCAGTGGAAAACAGATGAGGGGACATTTTGGCAAAAATAATTATTGCAATTCTGATTAAGGAGCACCATCTTTTTTCATTTGTGTGTGTGTGAGGGGGGGGGGGGGGGAGGTTGCTTGACTTTTACCGGCCAAAAAACACACAATCCAGTATAAACTTTACAAATAGGTAGGATTGAATGAAGACGAAAGATGACCTCATGTATTAAGCTAAAGCATAAAATTTTACCAGCCATACTTGTTTCCCATCGAAATATCATATTAGCATACTATCAAAACAATTCACACATCTTGCATGAACTACTCCGGAGCTGCAAATCTATCTTACATGTTAACTGTTTGTCATCCTTGATATCATCGGTTGCAGGTGCAACAAAAGAATTTGAAAGTGCATCGTCGATGATCAATGTCCATGGTTGTCCCAAGCTCAAAAGCTGTTGAATGTTTGAAATGCAAACAAAAAATATATTAAATAAAAAAAAAATTGTAATGGGGTTATATAGAGGAAAATTGGAAGGGGTCTTGTATTTGAAAATACAAATTGTGTCTTCACATTTCAGTCATGGACCAAAAATGGTTACATCCACCTAAAATAGCTCCTCTGACAAAAGCTAGAGGTAATTGTCTAATATTGGTAAATTAATTCCGTTAACGTATTTGTAGAACCAGGTGATTCATATCTCATAACCTTGAATAGATATGAAATTCTTAATAGAGAAATCACAGATAAGCTCAAACCATATCTGATATAGCAATTAAGAGGTATCTCTCCACTTGTACCTTGTCTAGTCTTGCTCGGAAGTCCAACCATTTGCTCTTCCTGTCTTCATCAAGGCTGTCTCCAAATGTGAATCCATGTACTCTCTCAAGATCTACATTTAAAACAAAAATTTCATTCAAGAGGATGTTTAAATGACAAAAATTTAAGAAAATATAAATACAGATACCACAAAAGAATAGGTCATTAAGCTTGAATAGGACGCTTCAATAGTCCGTGTAAAATAAGACACTTGTCATTTGACACAAAAAGTCTTAAGGTTAACGGACGCAAAATAAATGAAATAAGAAATCAGAAACATGCAAAGAGTCTTAAATACAACAACTGTAGATTCACAGAAGTTCAACTGAAGCTTGACCTCAGATGAGTTTGAAAAGTATGCCTCGCGAAATATTCCATGTACTGAATATGCATTCACATATATTATTGTCCAAGAAATTGAAACAAGGCATAAGAAAACAAGGAAAAAGAAGATACTCACTTTCGCTAATTTTTGTGATTAAACCCTCAACTGTCGTCACCATTCCACCCAAAGTGCCACTAGCAAGCTCTAACTCAAGCTCAGGAATTTCCACTCCAGCACTATCAGACTGGTATATATAAAACAATTTGGAGTCAGAGCGCAAAGAAGCAGAGTGGAACAGTTAAATGACTCCAAGCCATTAAAAATTATTTTCCTATTTGTGACATGCGTAATGTCAAGCAGATTCAAAACAATTAGGGCTTAATGGTTAGCATGAAGGTAAGTATGATAAACGTAGAAGAAATGCATCCATAAAGATGTAAATGTCAACTGTCAAGTAGAACGAGTTAAGGACAGCTTCTTCAACACTCCTCCGAATTGCAGCTAACAACCCCTGTGGGGGGGGGGGGGGGGGGGGGGGTTGTTAGCTGTCCTAAGATGAAGTTTAGTTGACGAACTTGGTTACACTTCTAATTTGTTTTATTTAGCTGAAGAAAACTGAAGTTTCAGACAATGCATATTCTCCCAGCTCCAGAGGACTGGAACCAGATTTTAAAAGCCAAGCAAGAGATGAGTGCATTAGTCAAAGTATATTGCAATAATACATGCCATTTTTTTTTAATCCATTTAGCTTAACTTTCTATTCAGGTTAACTGTCCCTTTTCATAAAGGAATAGATTCTGGTCCAGAACAGACCCAAATCTGTTACAAACCTTATACCACTTAAAGACTAAACAAAGGCCCTGCCCTCAGCTAGAAAGTTCAGTCAACATTACAAGTTCAAGATGTATCAGACATGAATACATGTAAACAAGTGAACAGAAATACTAAAGCGGTGCAAACTCCTTCAAAACTTCTATTATGCATCAGATGAAGATGCCTGCTCTTAAGCATGATATTCATGCTGTCCTCTCATTCCATTTCTTATTATCTTTTTTTTTTTGATAGGTAATTTCTTATTCTCATGCTGTCCCCTCGTTCCATTTCTTCTTATCTTTTTCTTTTTGGACAGATCCTTTCTTATTCTCTTTATTAAATTATAAACGACTTGGCTGAATTCAATTAGTATTAACGCAGAGACTTCACAACAAAACCACTAATTTAAGGAGAGAGGAAATGGACAAAAATTCCCGACTAACACTATTCAAGACAACAGAGGAGCACCTTATAGCTAATGGGCCACTGCAAGAAAATTATTAAGGTATCAGGTACTTTTCTAGTCTTTTTCTTTTTTTGGGGGGCTAATGGTAATGTCCGGGTCAACTTCCACGCACATCGTCTATCCCACTGGGTACTTGCTATTGCTATACCAGCATATGCACTAGCCACTAGATAACTCTGCTCACCAAAGTTTAGGCAGATAGGAAGACATCACCTAATATTTTTACCTTTGTTGGGAATTGAACCCTTGTCACCAAAATTTTCAGCCACTTCATTGACCACTAGGCCACACTCTTACCTTTGGCGCCAGTGTGCTTTGCTAGTCTTAATTTCGTGAAAAATCAATGTTCTTTGATCTGATGTTGGAATGTGGGAAGTTGATGTTCTTTAGTTTTTATCTTTGCCAGCCAACATGTAATTTTTTCCGCATTTACATGTGGCTATCTAAAAACAATTTTTATAATCTGGGGTCATAAGCATGAAATGATACCATTTTCAGATGCTCGGTCGTCTTTGTTATTCAAGCATGCTCTCAAATGTTGTATCAATCAAAAACAACAACAACAACCCAGTATAATCCCACTTAGTGGGGTTTGGGGAGGGTAGTGTGTACGCAGACCTTACCCCTACCCTTGGGTAGAGAGGCTGTTTCCAAATAGACGCCCGGCATCCTTCCCTCCAAGAACTTCCCACCTTGCTCTTAGGGAGACTCGAACTCACAACCTCTCGGTTGGAAGTGGGGGTTGCTTACCATCAAAGCAACCCCTCTTGTCAATCAATCCACAAGGAAAAAATTATTTAAAAAATTCCAACTTCTAGATGAAAAAATAAAATCTTGGCACTCATGCCAACGGGCTGGATATTTTACATCATTGCACAACTTTGCTTTCACCAATCATAATCTTCAAAGTTTGAGAAGTACATGTTACATGTGAAAGCAGGATGTAAATGTGCTCTCTAAAGTCAAAATATAATAGAGCAAATAGAAAAGTTATTAAACATGATTAAGATCCAAAGAATGGCGATAATAGAGAAGCAACCCATCTGCTGAGACATTTCTCCACTTTCAGGCGAAAGTTAAGATAAAAAAGAAAACAACTTTTTTTTGATAAGGTAAATAAAAATGAAAATAATTTACGATTGAAATATTCCAAATTGAATAGCAAAATGACAGGAAGAGAAACATATAGATGGGGTATATCCATCTATAGAGCATAGAAGATTCCGAAATGATAAAACCATTTTTGATTGGACAAATATTGAAAACGAATTACACAACCTGGGTCTACGAATCTATTGAATTCCTCAAATTCTAGGTGGAATGGGATTTTAAATATTAAATCACCATGGAGATTTTAAAATGAGTAATGTTAACCATTCCGTTTTTCATATAAACCTTTTGATGACTTATCGGTAGGGACTGGCAAACTAGAAAAAATTGGGATATAGAAGAGCGACTATAGTTTTTTATGTAAAATATCCCGCTTTTCAGATCATTTCTACTCGAAATCGATTTTGAATATCTTTTTCATAAGGGCTTGGTCCTTTGTCAAAACATATATCTGGCAGATAACATTCTACTAGAGAGAAGGCACAGAAGCACGGTCAGGAACGATGAATCTTTTATGGCAAAGAGGTCCATTTTGCATGTTCATTATTACGGGTAATTCCTATAAAGGATCGGATAACGTATACAATACTTGAATTTTTTTAAAAAAACAAAGAATAGAAAAAAGCCAGCTATCGGAATCGAACCGATGACCATCACATTACAAAATGTGATGCTCTAACCTCTGAGCTAAGCAGGCCCACGTAACAAAAATCTTATATGCATAGTAATTGACTAAACTATTGCAATCTTATTTATTTTGAATATTCTGGAATAAGGCCAAGGTCCCAGGTCGTGTCAGTCTCAGAGTTCGAACTGTTGGGTTAAACTACTTTTTGATTTTATCCATTTATTCATTCAGTTCACAGTCACAAGGGGCCAGAAGGACTTCTAATCTAATAAAAGCTAGAACAGTAGGGAAATGAAATATATCTTTAGTATGACAAAGATATAATTTCAATAATTTTTCTTTTACTGATCTCAGCTTTTATGGAACCTCTACAAAGTTAGCAGTATAAGAGCAATTCTAAAAGTAAAACCAAATGCTGCTCCTATAGGAGAATTGCAGAATGAATGAGAGGACACCAAAATAAATAAAAATAAAATAAATCAGAAAACAAATAATAAGCAAGTATTTCTTCAAATATAGGTTGGAGAGTATACCTTAATCACATCACGGCTTAAGTCTTTAATGTTTTCCACATGAAGGGTAATTTTCTTTCCCTTATCAGATATAGGACCACCAGGTTTCAGCTGTGAAGACGAGCATAATCTCATCATTAATATAAATTCCAAAAGCTATCCTTTCTAGCACATGACAGTGATTACCTCGGAGTTGCGATAACCACAAGCATCACAAGAGGATGCCATAACTATTACTTCTTGAAAGTATGGAATATCTTTAAGTGGTTAAGCTCAACAAGTACCATAGAAGCAGAATAGCTTGCAGCAGATGACAGTTACAATTCTTACAAAAATGCTAAATCAAAAATTAATTAAGGGCAAACTACAGAAAAAGCACCACCATGCACCAACTGGTAGTTTGGTACAAGTTCTATCTTTTAAGATAAAAAAAATGAGGGCCATTTAATTCTCAGTGTAAAGGAAAGTATGCAACTCCATTGAAAAAAATAAAAAATCAAAATAAAGTTTTCCATGATGAACAAGACATTTATTAAACCTCTTTAACTCTTTTAATCACTCTAAAGAAGCTGACATTCTTGGTATCCCCTCCAGATTTTTTAACTGTTTTAGGTTGTCCCTCTGTTACGGAGATTTAGTAACAGAGACATCCAGGGACCTCCAAATAACTGAAAATTATTAGCTAATACATTTAAACATTTAAGCTCTTAGAAGTGTCAATGTTTGCAACCCCAAAGGATCAATTAGAAGCAGATGCCTTGATAGAACAAAATAATTTTTTAACAAATATAACAACAATTGCAATTATTAATATTTCCCTTCTAATATGCAGCAAGGGGCTGCGTAGGGTGGAAGGGAGAGATCACGAGGTTATCTATTGTGTTAATGTAGAAAAGGATACTGGTAACAAACATTCTACAGTCACACCTCGCCGCGCATGCTCCACAACTTGATGGAAACATCATCACCTGTCGAAAAGAGGATGCTATCAGAAAGAAAATTTAAAGGGGACACACATAAATGTAAGTAATGCTGCAGGACAACGAACCTCTTCAGGAGCTGAATATCGAAATAGAGCTTCAGCTATTTCTGCACTGTTACCCTGAGCAATAGCCTGACGTCCTGCTCTTGCTCCAACTGATCCATGTGGTTCCTTCAGCAGGTGATGAGGAACATTATTTATACCCTCACTTGATACCTCATCACTTTGTCCTCCAAGTTGTGATGGGTCGGCAAGATACCCTAAAGCTGCCTGTTGCTCAGGAGTTCGCTCATAGAACGTGATTTTCAATGAGGGATCAGGAGATGGAGCTAACCTGTGAGATAGGCATTCACCTAAGCATAGGATTAACAATAATAAAACGGAGAATAGTGTTCAGTGTAGCAAAGATAAGCCTACTTATATGTTATTTAAAACCACATATTAACAAAGGCGCTTTTGAAGCGAAATAAGCCTACTTATACTTTTTACCGCTATTTAGACAAGAGCGGTTGCTCTGATGGTAAGCAACCCCCACTTCCAACCGAGAGGTTGTGAGTTCGAGTCTCCCCAAGAGCAAGGTGGGAAGTTCTTGGAGGGAAGGATGCCGGGGGTCTATTTGGAAACAGCCTCTCTACCCAAGGGTAGGGGTAAGGTTTGCGTACACACTACCCTCCCCATACCCCACTAAATGGGATTATACTGGGATGTTGTTGTTGTTGTATACTTTTTACCGCTATATTAACAAATGCAGTTTTGAGATGAAATGGACACGAAAAGAGCAGATTGGATAGAGATTAGCAAATATAACCCTAATCATTGTGTTTTTTTTTTTTTTGACCAAGTAAGGGTAAGCTTTTTATTGAATCAATTATCCCAGAGGATCTAATTGATTATTCATTGTTTAAACCACATATTAACAAAGGTGCTTTTGAAGTGAAATGGACCTACTTATAATTTTACCACCATATTAACAAAGGCAGTTTTGAGATGAAATGGACATAAATAGAGCCGATTGGATAGAGATCAGCAAAGATAAGCCTACTCATTTTTTAAAACACATAATACAAAGGTGCTTTTGAAGTGAACTGGACCTACTTTTTTTTTTATAACTGTCATACTGACAAAAGCTGTTTTGAGATGAAATAGACATGAAAAGAGCACATTGGATACAGAGGATTCATATAGCCAACCAGCATTGAGCCATAGTTCATTAATTGATTGATTAATGAGCAAAGGCAGTTTGCATAAGGCAGCAAAAGACCAGTCACATTACAGCTTAAACTCAACTTTTAGATGAAAAAGTTATTAAGCATAAAAAGTTACACCTCAAATATACAACAAAATTAATATGGAACAAAAACCTTGATCAGAAAGTAAAAGAGACAGCACTACACCATATTCAATTTAGATGTTTGAGTTGCATTTGTGTTCTCATATTCTTCTAACAATTGATCATTCTTGATCTGTATTGATGGTATATTTTATGCCTATATATTCACAAGTGGTAATGCTTTTCCCTTTTGGAAGATTAACAGCTAGTTCCTCATTTACACACTAAAAGTAATTTGGTTCAGAATTTTCAGGTCACAGCGTCCAACATGGTGCCAGTGTCCATGACTGTAGCATGATATATCATCTTATTATACAGCACTATTTTTCCATTATAGGCATGAATCTCTCCAGTCGGGCGGATTTACCTAGTGACAAGCGGTGTCACGGGACACCGCTTCGTCGAATTTTTTTACTATTTATATATATATAAATAATAAGTAAAACAGAAATACAAGATAAAACAATTAAAAGTGACACCACTTGTAACAAAACATCTTAGTAGTGTAGTGGTTGTTAGCTTCAAGTATTATGTGAGAGGTCTTGGGTTCGAACTCCCTTGGTCAAAATATTTTTTGACTGTTACAGCTCTTTACTAGAAATAGTGACACCGGAAAAATCCTGCCTACGCCACTGTCTCCAGTATATAACTAGATGGACAACAGCAGAAGCCATAACTTTTTATCATATAAAATGAGTCTCTTACGGGTTCTCAATAAAGCTGTTACCAGCAGGATCATCAAGAATGAAAGTAAAGGATGAATCTCCTGAAGCACAAGCTCTCAGTTTTATCAAGAACCGATCTATTGCTTCAGCCATCTGGGGATCCACTTTCTGCAAACACAGTGAGATGGAAATATCAGAAATCGAAAAATATAAAGAAAAAGACAAGAGTCAAGACCAATGTGTGAGCCTCTAAACCAAGAGAAAAATTGCACCTTCCGTTCATCTTGAAGGGCCCCCAAACCGTCGGCAGCTCGAACCAGTATGCCTTCTACCTGTAATATATAACATACAGATATTTATTAGAGCAAGAGGCAAGCAATTAAGTATTTCTTCCTTTCAAGGATATGCTGTATTTGCAGCTGGGAAAACAAACACGACTGAATCATATAACCATTTAATCATCAGGATAACTTTTTGATAGGCAAACTAGTAAAAGGCCATATACCGTTGACAATGATCCACGCTGAGCCTCGGGGGGGATCTCAAAATCCAGCTCAGGGATCTGCACAGCCCAAATTAGCTAGATAAACAGAGTACCATATAACTGATTATTAAAGAATGGATATATCATATATGTATAAGTGTAACTCCAGGGAAAAAAAAAGCTTGCTTAGGATCCTATTCAAATTTTACTGATCCTTCCTAAGAAGTACAAGCATCAATCTAAAACATGGAGATTTAATACGATTACTTACAGTGTACATTTCGAGACCCTAACAAGTTACACGAGAGTTAAATAAAGTACCTTGATGGTAGCACTTTCAGACTTGACAACCGTTCGGTCGAGCATCTGCAGTTTCAAAATACCAGAAATTCAACACTCACGCAGAGTTAAACTCAATGTTTACCTTAAAACACCCTTGGACATAACATTCTTTATTTCACAAAGATATGCATAAAGCAGTTTGAAATAGATAAAAACCAGAATGGCAGAACGAATCATGCTCTTGAAATTCTGTTAAAAGATCTATCACAAGGGCCTGAGAGGCTTCATCGAAAGCAACATCTTGAAGAACCATGCAGTTTCCTAGTGACTGCTGTTTGTCCCTATCAACAATTTCATTAGCGAATTTGAAGACATTGTTTGGACTGATGAAGGGCCTTTTCTTGCTTGTGTGTAGCATTTCCATAAAGAAAATTCTTAATTATTAAGTCCATCTTTGATAAAGAATAAATCTGTCATCCAGCATATAGTGTCTGCATCAGGTTAATATTATTAAGGATGACTGAACAATGGCTCGAGAAGAGCACGTCTACGAGTAGATAGGGGGAAGCCAATGAAGTACTTTCTATCTTCTCATATTTTCCTCTGAAAGAAAGAAAGGTCTCAACTCCAAACTACATTCTCCACACAGAACATTGGTAGATAGAACTAGATTTTCTCCTCCTTAGTAAGAGCAAACTTAGTTCCATTTCACCAACTCTGATGATCTTGAGCTTGAACAAAGAATTGCCAGGTATTTTCTAACTTCCAAAACCTTCTCTACCGGGTCAAAGCAAATCATCATTTGACTATCCCAGATTCGCTTTGAACAAAAATATTGCACAACTTTACCCACAATTTTCAAAATTGACATCTCTACCTTTCGTCTCATGGGATCAAACTGATTTCTATAACAACTCGTAGAAATAGAATTGACTCTCTACAGCGGATGGCCTAGGTTTACACCACAGCATGAGCAAGGACTAATCGTGCTGTATGAGTGCAAAGAACTAGTCTATAGACAATTCTTTTCCCTTTTCAGCAGGAAAGAGCATGTAGAAGAAGCAGAAAAGGGAAATAACCAAGCTACGTGATTGTAAAACACGAATATTATCGAAAAGAACTATCTAAAACAAACACTGACCCTAAACAATTGGCTTCACTGAGCGAAGCATGTCAAATCACTAACTAAAATTAAAAGAATAACACTGAGAAAAAAAAAGAAGAATAACAAAAGTACCACAAAACATCACAAGAGAACAACTAACCCTTATTCCAGAAGCCATTGCAACATAGGCAACTGCTTACTCCTAGTTATATTAACTTCAATGTTTCAATTCTAGATGGCTCAACGAGTTTCGATCAAGTCTACCAGCTCTCTAGCATTGGCGAGAGTTTTTTCTCACGAATTAAAAAGAGAATCAAGATAAGTATGCAATTGCACACTATATAGCAACAACAAGACATTATACTACTTCAATAACTACCTGAGAACTTCTTGGAGAAAGGATAGTCCACGTTCGATGAGAAATGCAATAGAACTACTGTAGTTATTGCATATAGCTACTTAATACATTATCTAACAGCATATAGCAACGTCAACAGATATAATACAGTTTCATCTTGAAATCCTAACTCGTGGCAATACCTTTTGATCACCTGATGAAATATGCAAGCTATAGCAACATCCTCGAGGCTGAATTTCACCAGCGAACTCCACTTCATTATTTCTTCAGAAGGGGAATGAAAAGGCAGAAAAACAGGACAAGGTAGGTAATTGAGTTATTTATAAGTTACTCCAATTTCTAATGTCTTCCGAGATGAAATACCATACCTTTCACTACAATGTGGGCAGTCAAATGCTGACAATAATATCTGGAAGAATATTATTTTCCCTTTAGAATGAGGATCATTGATGAAAAATAGAGAGGATGAAAACAAGAATCACACAAAAACAAAAAATTTTAATTTTTCAAGAAGCTATAAATATATACCACATTCTGCAATCTTTTTAGTTTTCAAATATCAAATAAAATACTGGTAAAATAGTGTCTGTTAAGGATTAGACCTTGATTATATGAACACAATCTATACTAGGCAATGACACTATGCCTAACTGATCAGAATTATCTTCTTATCTGTATTATTCAATTCTAGAAAAATATTGACCAATCAAAACTCTGGTTTAGGTTGAAACCTAAACATCTCTTTACTTGCATAAGCACAAGTCAGAAAAGAGAGGAAGGAAGCCAAGTACCTTTCTAAAATGTGGAATCAGTGTTAAGAGAAACCTTGTTGTACCCTGTCAAAAGAAACAATAAGACCCTTGGACAAAGAGCAATATCCTGCTAACCTTTCCACATAAAACTAAAAAAGAAAATAGATTTTTCACTAAAGTAGCTCCAAAAAAATTGCAAAAGGGGAAGGGAGCTTAATGCACCACATTTATTACCAAAAAGCTAACTTCAAATACTATGTACTAAAAGTAAAGAGACGAACCAACGCGTATGCATTCTTCAATTCAGCATATTTTCATGTTATCAACCTTTTATCATTCTCTTACAGAAAATTCAAGAAGAAGAAAGCTATTGCACTGTTTCTCCTTTCCCAGATAACACCAAAAAAAAAAGACTTCAACAAACACAAAATCTCCTAAAAGTGGCAACTTTATAGCAAAGACAGAGAAAATAACAATCCATGTATAAACAAGAAAAACCTCTTCTAGTACAGAAAATAAAAAAAGAAGCAAAAAGGAGACAGAAGATTTTCTTACATTTTCACCACAGCGCATACAGAGGCTTTCAACGACATAAAGAGGAGTATCAATCTCAACATCATCTCCGGCGGCTGTTACTGCTTCCACCACCGATCGAACATCCATTATCTGTTCCTTAGCGCCCGCCATTCTCTAATAAAATAATCAAATGTATTTTCCAATCAACCTTCTCTTATTTTACTTGGAAGCAAGCTTTCTAAGGTTCTTGTTAATGGTGGCGGAAGACAGGTTGCAATAATATTGGCTTCTGGAAGTTTGGTTCGAGAAGCTGCGCAAGACTCTAGTAGAAGCACAAGGGTACGAGATGGGCAAAAGATGACAGTAACTGTACAAAATCAGTGAAATAAATAATGACAATGGCAGGTAGTATAGAAGCCGTCTTAGCTCAGCGGTAGAGCGCGTGGCTTTTAACCACGTGGTCGTGGGTTCGATCCCCACAGACGGCGATTGTTCACTCTTGCAATTCTCTTTTTGGCTTTTTGACACAAGTTGAAATTATTTTACGGATATCTCAGCGGCTTAAAAAATATTTTTGATACTTACACATGTTGAAATTATTTTACGAATATCTCCGCGAAAATATTTTAGTAATATTAAAATTTAGAGCACATTTGGAAGGGCTTAAAAAAGGGTCAAACTAGCTTTTAACTATTTTTTCTATTTTCTAGAGTGTTTAGCAAAAAAAATACTTTAAAAAAGCTAAAAATTGCTTAAAAGGCTAAAAACAACAAGTTGGATGACCCTAGCTTTTCCAATTTTGGCTTGAAAATTATTTTAGTTAACCAATAAAATTACTTTCTTGTCCATTATAAATTTTTATAATACCAAAACTACCCTCAATCAAAGAACCTGAAACATTATACTTCTCCTATTTCCTTCACTTCATGTTCCTCTTCTTTCCTCTTCCTTTCTACTTATTTTCATTTTTCTGCACTTTTTCCCAAGTATTTTAGTAGAAATCAATCCTCGTTGTAAGTTCTTCTTAATCCTTATTTTAATCGTGATAATTTCTTGATATTACGGCGTCATTCTCGTATAGTTTTGTAAGATAGTTGTTTCTGGCTTTGGTTTGTTTCTTGCATCTTCTTTTATTTTCCTTTGTATTTTACCGTTGAATTATTCCTTCAAGACTGTTGGGTTTATTATTATTTATTAATAACAATAGATGTGTGGATGGAAAATGGTGGAAAAAGAAATGGACAAAAGTGAAAATTTGAAGGAGTTTATTTCACTAATGCACTTTGTTCCTCATTAGTATAAGGAAATAAAATTTTTGTGTATATATAGAGAAGCTCATCTTTTAGTTCTTAATGAGCTAAGAAGAAGGCAAGCCTCGCGCCGCCGCCGTCGTCGGTTGCTTAGCTCGATTTCGGCTTCGGATTTGGATTTGGATTTGGTCAAAGATCGATTGATTGATTAATCTTCTTGGACAAAATTCTCTTCAAATAATTAATTAATTAAAGAAAATTCAATCTGGAATGACACATGACCCGCGACCCGGTCCGGTCTGACCCGTTTTTCTTCTCCGAATATTTCCAACAGCCATGACACCGAAATTGGCTATAAATACAACAAATCCCATAATATTTACTTACGAAATGATTTGAATCTTCTTCTTATACTACACAAAAATTCCAGTGTGTTTTACAGCCTTCGAGTGGTTCACTGTTCATCGGTGTTCTTGGTACCAACACTCCGGTGAGTTAAATCGTTCTATCTTGAGAGAACATATTCCAGAACCTCGGGTACTTGAGAGGAATAATTTTCTTAAGGACACACTTTCTATTGAGTGGGCTCGATTTTGTTCCTATACCGTTTTCATAATTTATTTTGAAGAAGTTTACTATTTTCGAAATTTAATTTCTAGTAATTTTCTGTTTCTGTTCTCGGAAAGATTATTATTTAATTCATTTATAGCAATACAGATTGATAACAATCTTAAGCAAATTAAATTTATTATTTCTGTATTCTGTATGAATTTTACTATTCAGTTTTGAAGATATAAAAACTTCATCAAGGTATTGAAATTCAGAAAAAGATTTGAAGAGCATAAAAACTTCATCATTTTTTTGTTGTAAAACAATATATAAAAACTTCAATTGTTTTATTACGTATTGTTTATTGATTACAGTATTATTTACTATTTTGATTTTGGCATTAATTTATCTCTTCTTTTGTTGACAGTAAAAAATGGCAAATGAAAACGGAAATCCTTCTGCGGCTGTTGGTGCAACGACGATAGCCTCGTCAAGTCGTATTGGTGTTCCTCTGGCTGAGAAACCGGTGAAATTTTCTAGAACCAACTTCGAAGGATGGGAGCAAAGGATGTTCTTCTGGCTTACCACACTTGGTATGCAGAAATTCACTAGTAAAGAGCCTTCAGTGCCTGCTGCAGACATGCCGGATAATGAAAATTTCATGGTTGTTGAGGCGTGGAAGCAAGCAGATTTTCTTTGCAAAAGGCTATATCTTAAGTTCTTTAGAGGATGACTTGTACAATGTGAACAGTGCAATGAATATTTCGAAAGAATTATGGGACGCACTTGAGAAGAAGTACAAAATAGAAGATGCATGCTTGAAGAAGTTCGTGGTTTCCAAGTTTCTAGACTATAAAATAATAGACAGCAAAACTGTGGGAACCCAAGTTCAGGAACTTCAACTTATTTTTCACGACCTTATTGCTGAAGGTATATTCGTGAATGAAGCATTCCAAGTAACTGCTATGAGTGAAAAACTGCCTCATTCATGGACAGATTTCTAGAACTATCTGAAGCACAAGCGCAAAGAAATAAAGTTGAAAGATCTTGTGACACATCTAAAGATCGAGGAAGACAATAAAACAGCATAGAAGAAGTGTCATGGAAATTTAACGATCATGGGAGCTAATATCGTTGAAGTGACTACTCCAAAAAAGTAAGAAGAGGAAGGGTCCTTCTGGACAAGCTAAGGAGCAGAACAAAAAGAAATCCAAGGGCAGCTGCTACAATTGTGGAAATATTTTTCACAAAATCCCTGATTTTCGTCTCCCGAAAAGGATAATAATAAAGGACAAGCCAACATAGTGGAGAAGAATAATGACATTGATGATCTTTGCGCAACGTCTTGGAAAGCAACCTAGTTGAAAATTCGAATTAGTGGTGGATTAACTCTGGAGCCCCTCGACATGTTTGTGCTGTCAAAGAAGCATTTGCGACTTACTCTACTGCTGGTCCCGAAGAAGAAATTTCAGCTTCTTCTTATTTATTGGAGTCAAAAGATTTATGGCATATTCGTTTAGGACATGTAAATTATAAAACCTTGCGGAAGTTAATTAATTTAGAAGTATTGCCTAAATTCGAGTGTAATAAATCAGAATGTCAATTATGTGTTGAATCTAAGTTTGTAAAACATCTTTATGAGTCTATTGAAAGGAATTCAAATTCTTTAGACTTAATTCATACCGATATTTGCTATATGAAGTCGACACCATCTCGAGGTGGAAAAAAGTATTTTATTACTTTTATTGACGATTGCACTAGATATTGTTATGTTTATTTGCTTAATAGTAAGGATGAAGCAATTGAAGCATTTAAGCGATACAAGAATGAGGTAGAAATTCAATTGAATAAAAATATCAAAATGATTAGAAGTGATAGAGGTGGAGAATATGAATCTCTGTTTGCATAAATATGTTCAGAATATGGAATTATCCATCAAACTATTGCACCGTACACACCTCAATCCAACGGAATTGCGAAAGGAAAAATCAAACATTAAAAGAAATGATGAATTCTTTATTAATAAGTTCCGGATTACCGCAGAGTTTATGGAGGGAAGCTATCCTTACAGCTAACTGAATACTCAACAGAGTACCCCCACAGTAAAATACAATGTATCCCATATGAAAAACAAAAAAGGAAGAAAACCCAACTTGAAATATTTCAAAGTGTGGGGGTGTCTAGCAAAGGTGCGAGTTCCTTTACCTAAAAGGGTAAAAACTGGACCAAAAATTTTAGATTGCGTTATAATCGGATATGCTACAAACAGTAAAGCATGTCGGTTTTTGGTTCATAAATCTAATAATCTCGAGATACATATTAACACGGTAATGGAATTATATAATGTTGAATTATTTGAAAGCATCTATCTGTATAAAATCTGAAAGCGAGTTGTTAAGTGAAAGACCTAAACGACCTTGGGAAGAACCAAAGAAAATACTCCAAATATAGATGATCCATTGTGTAGCAAACGTCAAAGAACCTCTACTTCATTTGGACCAAATTTTGTGACATTCTTGCTTGAAAATGAGCCTCAAACTTTTAAAGATGCTATGTCATCTTCTGATTCAACATTTTGGAAAGAGGCTGTCAATAGTGAGATTCAATCAATTTTTGATAATCATACATGGGAATTGGTTGATCTTTCTCCAGGAAATAAGCCTTTAGGTCTAAAATGGATCTTTAAACAGGGAAATTAAAGCTTATGGCACTATTGAAAAATATAAGGCAAGACTTGTTGTCAAAAGTTGTAGACAAAAGGAAGGCCTCGATTACTTTGACAATTACTCGCTAGTAACAAGGATAACATCTATTAGGGTGATAGTGGCACTAGAGGTTGTGTATGGTCTTGAAATCCATCAAATGGATGTTAAAATAGCTTTCTTAAATGGAATTGGAGAAATAAATTTATATGGAACAACCTGAGGGTTTTGTGGTTCCTGGTAAAGAAAAAAGTGTGCAAACTGTTAAGTCGCTTTTATGGAGTTAAACATGTAACCAAACAATGACATGCAAAATTTGACCAAACAATGTTGGTAAATGAATTTAAAATCAACGAGTGTGACAAATGTGTTTACATTAAAAATACTCCAGGTTATGAAGTCACTGTTTGTTTATATGTTGATGACACGTTGATAATAAGTAAATGTATGGCAGATATAAATGCTACAAAGTGCATGTTGGCTAGCAAGTTGGACATGAAAGACTTAGGAGTTGCTGATGTGATTTTAGGAATTAGAATTCGCAAGACTCCACAAGGTCTAGCATTATCACAGTCTCGTTGCATTGAAAAGGTACTTGACAAGTTCATGTATCTGGAATTCAAAATGTCAAGACTTCAATTGACGTGAGTTATGCACTTCAAAAAAAAGGTGAAAGTGACTCACAACTGGAATATGCAAGAGTATTGGGAAGTTTGATGTATATCGTGAATTGTATGCGACCAGATATAGCATGTGCTATTAGCAAACTGGGTCAGTTTACAAGTAATACCAATCAAATACATTAGATGGCAATGAAACGAGTTTTGGGGTATCTGAAACATACCCAAAATTATGCTTTGCATTATAAAAAATACCCTTCTGTGATTGAGGGATATAGTGATGCAAATTGGATCACCAGATCATTTGAAGTTAAATCCACGAGTGGATATATTTTCACAATTAGGGGTGGAGCAGTGTCTTGGAAATCATCCAAACAAACGTGCATCGCCCGTTCTATAATGGAATCTGAATTCATAGCTTTAGATAAGGTCAGTGAAGAAGTTGAATGGCTCCGGAATTTATTGGAAGATATTCTATTTTGGCCCAAACCTTTGGCACCTATATATATACATTATGATAGTCAACCGACAATTGGTAGGGCAAGGATTATGTATAACGGGAAATCTCGTCATATTCGACGGAGACACAATACCGTTAGACAACTACCCTCTAGTGGTGTTATCACAATTGACTACGTAAGGTCAAGAGATAACATGTCGGATCCACTTACAAAAGGATTATCTAGAGAGGCAGTTGAAAGATCACCAAAGGGAATGGGGTTAGAGGCCTAGGATAAGTCATCACGGCAGTAAGTCTACCTAAAAGACTGGAGATCCCAAGAGCTAGGTTCAAATAGATCAAACAAAGTTATTAATGACGGTTCAACATTGTCAACTAACTCAATCCATTCTCGTGATGAAGACAATGTTCAAAAATGAGGTAAAGCATTAAGGTTTTTTGATGAGTCAATAAAGCTTAAAGTTTTTTAATGATTTGCTAAGTCTTGCAGTACATGGCCAGATAGTGTGTCTTTAGGATTACACATTTAGGAATCACCTATGTGAGTGTGAAGTGTAAGCCGCTTCAAGGAGAATGAAAGTAAAAGTCTCATTCTCTAAGCACTCATAAAACCAGGCGGTGTTCATGGCTGAAACGAACACAATCATGAAAACCATGGATGTTTAAAGATTGATTGTGTGACTTATGTTGTCTAGGTATATAGCAAAGCTCGACGGTTCAAAGATATCAAATCTACCAATTGACCGAGTATTGTCACAACCTGGATTTCCCACCATCGGGAGTCATGATGGAGCCTACTAATGGGAGCTAGGCAAGCCAAATTCAACCACTTTTCCTCAACCACATAATTAATTTTTAATAATCATCAACAATAAGACAAAAGCAATTGATTTAACTAGACAAGCGGAAAACTTAACATTAATGCAAGCTGAATAACAACGCAGAAATTCATCATAGCCTCTACCCAAAATCTAGTGTCAATAACTCACAAAAAACTAAGATTTTCTAAATACAATGTCTGAAAGAAAGTGTAAACTGTTTTCCTATAAATACATGAGATATAGGATGAAATAAATATAGAGGAGACGTCGGGCCTGCGGACGCCTGCAAGGCTTCCTCGGTGTATCATGGGAGTGAAGGCTCGCTCCCAGGCTACTGCTATTGTTCAAAAGCTGCTATGGTATCTGCACATAAATGTAGAGTGTAGCATCAACACAACCGACCCCATGTGCTGGTAAGTGTTTGGCCTAACCCTGATGAAGTAGTAATGAGGCTAGGACCATACTCCAGATAAACTTGTGCAATTACATAATATATGGTGAAAGAAACAGCAGGAAATAAAAAAGTAAAAAACTGGGAGGGGAAGCATCCTCTAGGAATAGTAAAAATGAACAAATTTCTCAGAACTGATAAAGAAACCAACTATAAAGCTGCTAACACGAATAAGAATAGATAAAACAACTTTAACTTTAAATGCTCATCTAGTTGCACGTGTGTAACATGATCCTATTTCTCAATTTCTCGTGGTAGGCATACCACCCGCTCCCATTTCATCATAACTCATGGTAGGCGTACCACCCGCTCCCATTTCATCATAACTCATGGTAGGCATACCACCCGATCCCATTTCAATCAATATCTTATGGTAGGCATACCACCCGATCCCAGTTCATCAATATCTTGTGGTAGGCATACCACCCGATCCCATTTCATCAATATCTTGTGGTAGGCGTACCACCCGATCCCATTTCAATCATATCTTGTGGTAGGCGTACGCATTTCAATCATATCTTGTGGTAGGCGTACCACCCGATCTCATTACTTCCAACACAATACACCAAATAATCATGGCAAAGGAACAAGACAATGTAATAACTTCCCGGCAAGGGAAAACAATAACAACAATTCAAATGTCCTGGCAAGGGAGAGTCAGCTATAACCAATTCTATTCAATTTCTACTCGGCACAGTTAAAACCAATACTCAATATCAAGGATCACCAATCAAGGCTTTTATAGGATCAATTAAGAATTCACAACTATCAATTTAAGACTCACGGTCATGCTCGACACCAATATATAGATGCTCGTCTTACGCAACACAAACAAGTAGCAAATACGACTTAACTCCTAATCCCTCAAGTTAGGGTTAAACCGAACTCTTACCTGGATGTTTTGAACTCACCTCAAACCTCAATTATAGCTTTACCTCTTTGTTCCACCACAAAACTGCTCAAATCTAGTCACAAATTACTTAAATACATCAACAAATGCTAAATGAATCGATTTCAATGCCTAAAAATGAATTTCCCAAAGTAAAAGTCCAAAAATGCCCCCGGACCAGTGTGGTCAAAACCCGAGGTTCGAACCAAAACCCGGTTACCCATTCTCCCATGAATCCATATCTATGATTTGTTTTGAAATCGGACCTCATATTGAGGTCCAAATCTCGACTTTATTGAAAAACCTAGGTTCTACCCAAGCCCCCAATTTCACCCATGGAAATCCTTGATTTTAAGTTGAAAATATGTTAAATGACGTTAAAGATTGAAATAAATGAGTAAAAATTGACTTACAAATGATTTGGACGAAATCTTGATCTTGAAAAATCGCCTAAGTGTGTTTGGGTTTTGAAAGAATGAAGAAAATGGTGAAAAATTCGACTAAGTATGAAAAATGCATGCCTCATATGTGGAAAATGTGAATTGGGGTACCCAATTGCGAACCCCGACCCTATTGGCTTAGGAATTGTGAAGGCTAGTTCGCATTTGCAAACCCTTCCCATTTTCCCATTTCTCGCATTTGCGAAGGGAAAAGTTGCATTTGCAACCCCCTACTTTTGCATTTGTGAACATTAAGATCGCATTTGCGATCAGTGGCCAAAATCCCAGGATTCGCAATTGCGATGCAAAGCTCGCATTTGCGAGATGATCTTCGCAAATGCGAAGATCACAGAGCTGAGCATACCAGATTTTCCAAAGTTCAAAAATGCAATCCGTGGTCTATTCAAAACTCACCCGAGCCCTCGGGACTCCAAACTAAACATGCACACAACCTCAAAACATCGTACGGACTTATTCGTGCGATCAAATCGCCAAAATAACATCATATACATCGAATCAAACCTCAAAGCTCGTGATTCATTTCAAAGTTCCATTTTAAGTTCGAAACACGTCAACCGACGTCTGTTTTCAACCAAACTTTACATAAAGCGCTTATATAGGCCATAATCTTTTAATCAATTTTCACTTCCAATTTCCTCAATTATTTCGAGAAAAACAATTTTACACAAAAATTCATTTCTCGGTATTGGGACCTCGAATTCGATTTCGGGCATACGCCAAAGTCCCATATTTTCCCGCGGACCCTTCAAGACTGTTAAATACTGGCGGGGTCCATTTACCCAAAATATTGATCGAAGTCAAATTTATTCAATTTATTATCAAAATTTAATATTTCTCTCACAAAACTCATATTTAAGCATTTCGGCTACGCGCCCAAATTGCGCACGTAAATCGATGTAACCCTAAATAAGGTTTCAAGGCCTTGAAAACACATATTGAATAAAGAAACAGGTGATGACCCTTTGGGTCGTCACATTCTCCTCCTCTAAAATAACTGTTCGTCCTCGAGCGGACAAAAGAAAGAAGTACATGAGTCGGAAGAAAGATGGGGATAACGGCTCCGCATATCAGACTCGGACTCCCAGGTCGATGCCTCAGGAGGCTGACCTCTCCACTGAACACGCACAGAAGGAAAACTCTTCGACCTCAACTTTCGAACCTACCGGTCTGGAATAGCCACCGGCTCTTCCTCAAATGACAGGTCCTTGTCCAACTAGATAGTGCTGAAATCTAACACGTGGGATAGATCTCCATGATACCTCCGAAGCATGGACACATGAAAAAATGGATGCACAGTTGATAAGCTAGGCGTCAATGTAAGTCTATAAGCCAGCTCTCCCACTCAATCAAGAATCTCAAACGAACTAATGAACCTAAGTCTAATCTTTCCCATCTTTCCAAATCTCATCACGCCCTTCATAGGCGACTCTCGGAGCAATACACGCTCAACAACCATAAATGCCACATACCGAACCTTGCGGTCTTCATAACTCTTTTGCCCTAGACTTAGCCGAACAAAGCCTATCCTGAATGATCTTCACCTTGTCCAAGGGCTCCTGAACCAAATATGTACCCAATAATCGCGCCTCTCCCGGCTCAAACCATCCGACCGGAGTCCGACACTGCCTACCATATAAAGCCTCATAAGGGGCCATCTGGATGCTCGACTGGTAGCTCTTGATGTAGGCAAACCCCACTAAGGGCAAAAACTAATCCCACGAGACTCCAAAGTCAATGACACATGCTCGGAGCATATCTTCTAAGATCTGAATAGTCTGTTCGGACAGACCGTCTGTCTGAGGATGAATTTGTACTCAACTCCACATGAGTGTCCAACTCTCGCTGAAATTCTTTCCAGAAATGCGAGGTAAACTGTGTAGCCCTGTCCGAAATGATAGGTACTGGCACACCATAAAGGCGGACAATCTCCCCGATATAAATCTCACCTAATCTATCGGATGAATATGAGACTGTAATAGGAATGAAATGCGCTGACTTGGGCAGTCTGTCAACAATGATCCAAATTGCTTCGAACCTTTTCCGGGTCATTGGAAGTCCAGTAACGAAACCCATGGTAATTCTCTCCCACTTTCACCCGGAAAGCTCAATCCTCTGGAACAATCCTCCAAGTCTCTGATGTCCATACTTAATCTGCTGACAGTTCAAACATCGAGCCACATATGCTACAATATCTTTCTTCATTCTACGCCACCAGTAATGTGTCCTCAGATCCTGATACATCTTCCCGGTGCTCGGATGAATAGAATACCGGGAACTATAGGCCTCCTCTAAGATCAACTCTCGAATCCCATCAATATTAGGCACACAAACTATCCCCTGCAATCTCAAAATACCATCATCACCTAAGGTCACCTGCTTGGCACCTCCACGTTGCACCGTGTCTCAAAGGACACACAAATGTGGATCATCAAACTGCCGATCACAGATACGCTCCAATAACGAAGAACGAGTGACCGTGCAAGCTAACACTCGGCTATGATAAGAAATATCCAACCTCACGAGTTGATTGGCCAAGGCTCGAACATCAAAGCAAGTGGTCTCTGGCTGACCAAAATATAAGCAAGACTGCCCATACTGGCCGACTTTCTACTCAATGCATCGGCCACCACATTGACCTTCCCCTGGTGATATAAAATGGTGGTATCATAGTCCTTCAATAACTCCAACCACCTTATCTTCCTCAAATTCAACTCCTTTTGCTTGAACAAGTACTGAAGACTCTTGTGGTCAGTGAACACCTCACATGTCACGCCATACAAATAGTGCCTCCAAATCTTCAAGGCGTGAACAAGGGTTTCCAACTCTAGTTCATGAACCGGATAGTTCTTCTCGTGAATCTTCAACTGCCTCGAAGCATAGGCAATGACCTTGTCATCCTGCATCAACACTGCACCAAGCCTAACTGGGTAAGCATCACAATATACTGTGTAAGGCCCTGATCCTGCGGGCAAAACTAACACTGATGTTGTAGTCAGAGTTGTCTTGAGATTCTGAAAGCGCGTCTCACACTCGTCCTACCACCTGAACTGGGCACCCTTCTAGGTCAACTTGGTTATCGAGGCTATAATAGATAAAAACCCCTCCACAAACCGACAGTAGTAGCCCCCTAATCCCAAGAAAATCTGAATCTCTGTAGCTGATGCTGGTCTAGGCCAGTTCTTGACTACCTAAATTTTCTTCGAGTCCACCTGGATACCCTCTACTGATAAAACGTGACACAGAAATGCTACTGAACTCAGTCTGAACTCACACATGGAGAACTTGGCATATAACTTACTATCCCTCAAAGTCGGAAGAACTACTGTAAGGTGTTGCTCGTGCTCCTCCTGGATGCGGGAGTATACCAAAATATCATCAATAAAGAATATCACAAACATGTCCAAATAAGGATTTAACACTCGGTTCATCAACTCCATAAATGTTGTTGGGGTATTGGTCAACCTAAATAACATGACCAAGAACTCATAATGCCTATACCGAGTACGGAAAGCTATCTTAGGGTCATCGAATGCCCTAATCCTCAACTGATGGTAGCCAGACTGGAAGTCAATCTTGGAAAATACCATGACACCCTGGAGTTGATCGAACAAATCATCAATCCTCGGCAATGGATACTTATTCTTGATTGTTACCTTGTTCAATCGCCTGTAATCAATACACATCCTCATTGACCCATCCTTCTTCTTGACGAACAACACTGCCGCATCCCAAGGCAATACACTGGGCCTAATGAATCCCTTCTCCAACAAGTCATGCAACTGATCTTTTAACTCTTTCAACTCAGGTGAGGCCATACGATATGGCGGGATAGAAATGGGCTGAGTGTTCGGAGCCACATCAATGTAAAAGTCAATATCCCTGTTGGGCGGCATACCCGGTAGGTCTGAAAGAAACACATCAGGTAACTCTCAAACAATGGGAACAGAATCAATATAGGGGACCTCAGCACTGGAATCACAGACATAAGCCAAATAAGCCAAACACCACTTCTCGAACATATGTAGGGCCTTCACATATGAGATAACACTGCGGGTGGAATGACCAAGAGTCTTTCTCCACTCTAAACGACGCAAATCTGGTAAGTCTAAGGTTACGGTCTTAGCATGTCAATTCAGGATAGCATGATACGGGGATGACAAATCCATCCTTAATATGACATCAAAGTCGACCATGTCTAAAAGCAACAAACCAACATGGGTCTCAAGACCCCCAATCACTACAACACAAGAATGATGAACTCGGCCGACCACGATAGAATCACCTACCGATGTACACACATAAACATGAATACCCAATGTATCACTAGGCATGACCAGGTACGATGAAAAATAAGATGACACATACGAATACGTAGACCCTAGATCAAATAGCACCGAAGCATCTCTATCACAAACCAGAATAGAACCTGTAATGACTGCGTCTGAAGACTCAGCCTCTGGTCTGGCTGGAAGAGCATAACACGGGGATTGGGCCCTATACCCCTGAACCATATCTCTATGACGGCCGGCTCCTGGCTGGCCTCCATCACATACCTCTACCTCCACCTCTGGCACCTCTACCCCCGCCTTTAGCCGGCTGGGCAGGCTATGGAGCATCTAGTGTCTGTACCATGGCACGGGAACCCTGCTGTGAATAACTGCTCGAAGCTCGAGAACAATACCTAGCAATGTGCCTCATGTCGTCATAAGTAAAACAAGCTCTCGGTTGCTGGGACTGGCGACCCTGGAAACTCTAAAGCGGTGGTGCACTAATAGGTGGTGATGATGTATTGTAAGGTTGCTAATCAGAATAATGCGGCTGAGAACCACAACCACCTGAAGTACCATGAGAAATCTGGAGTGCTGACTGGAAAGGTATAGAAGGATGACCCATATCGTGCGAATCTCTACCTCTAGATGAAGCACCACTAAATCGGCCTAACTGTCGGAGCCTCTTATCTGCCATGTGACCACTCCCATGTGAAAATACCATCTCAATCCTCTGGGCCACATTGGCCACATCCTAAAAGTGATATCACTCCCTGCCTCTCTGGCCATCTGGAGACGAATATGCTGGATGAGTCTATCAATAAACCGTCGCACTCTCTCCCGCTTAGTGGGGATTATAACAATGGCATGGCGTGCCAGCTCGATAAACCTGGTCTCGTACTGGGTAACTATCATAGATCCCTTATGGAGATGCTCGAACTGCCTCCGATAGGCCTCTCGCTGAGTAATAGGGAGAGACTTCTCCAGAAATACATGCGTGAACTGCTCCCAGGTCAAGGCTGGAGACCATGTTGGTATAGCTAAACAGAAATCCCTCCACCAAGTCTTGGCGTATCCACATAGGTGAAATTCAACAAAATCAACTCCATTGGACTCAACAATACCCATGTTCCTAAGAACCTCGTGGCAGCTATCCAAATAATCCTAAGGGTCCTCAGTAGGTGCACCGCTGAAGGTAGTAATGAAGAGCTTGGTGAATCTATCCAACCTCAACAAAGCATTTGCGGACATAGCTACTCCACCGCCGGTTTGAACAGCCACTCCCGGTTGAACTGCCATAGCTGTCTGAACCACTGGAATCTGAACCTGGGGAGCTACCTGCTCCGAAGTACAAGTAGCAGGAGTTTGGGCCTCTCCTCTAGCGTGAGAGACGGTTGGTGATATAGAAAGAAAACACGCTCGGGTAACTCTCCATGAGACCCAACTGTTGAAACACGTTCTCACAAGGCACTAAACTAAACGTGTGTTCATATTTGTAGGTTTTGATAAATGACAAACGATGCGCAATTGACATATGACGAGGTCCAAGCACAAGCGCCCGAATAAGGTTTTGATAAATGACAAACGATGCGCAATTGACATATGACGAGGTCCAAGCACAAGCGCGCAATTGATACATAACGAGATTCAAGCACAAGACAAACAAAGATCAAGATTAAGCAAAGAAATAAAGTTATACATGAGTCGTTCTTTAATTGTGATCTTGATCTGACAATTGATTCAAGACTTGGCTTCTCTCGTAAAATCATTTTTATCAATCATGCATATTTAATTTAAAGCAAAATGATTTTAAATCATGCATATTTATTTTAACCAAAATGATTTTTAAACATGCCTCTAAAATCTGGACAAAGATAATCGATTATGTACTTATGATAATCGATTATGTTAAGGCAGCTGCAAGACAATCGATTGTGTACCTTATCATAATCGATTGTGTTGAGGCAGTGTCCATCAGATTTTTCAAAGCTGCAAGACAATCGATTGTGTACCTTATGATAATCGATTGTGTTGAGGCAGTGTCCATCAGATTTTTCAGAGGTGCAAGACAATCGATTGTGTACCTTATGATAATCGATTGTGTTGAGGCAGTGTCCATCAGATTTTTCAAAGCTACAAAATAATCGATTGTGCACCTTATGACAATCGATTGTATTCAGGCAGTGTCTATTCGATTTTTCAAGACTGTAATATAATCGATTATACATATAGCATAATTGATTATGTAAATGACCGTTGCCAAAATATTTTCAAACTCTGTCTGGTAATCGATTGTATGATTCTGATAATCGATTATCCTAAGTAAAATCTGAATATGATTTTTTGAACGTTGCCAAGTAATCGATTATATGATTTTGATAATCGATTGTTAGTAAAATCTGAAAAAGATTTTTTGAACGTTGCCAGATAATGGATTATACGATTTAGATAATCGATTATTATGCGTAAAATCTAGGAATGATTTTTGGACGATTGGAAAACAATCGATTATGCAACTTAGACAATCGATTGTTTTAGCACAAAATCAGCAATTCTTAATTGGCAATTAGGCAACGGTTGTGCATGTTTTCAACACTATAAATACATCTTAAAATCAGTCTTTTAAGTACAACAACTGATCATATTATTGCTAAAGCTTGCATACTCTCTTATTCATCATTTTCTATTCATTACATAAGTTTTTGAGAGCCAAATTCCTGACGAAAGTTGTTGCGTTCTTGAGCGTATTTATTTTACTCATATCTACTCTTGAGAAGAGTTTTGTTTTGAGTCAAAGTGTTTTTATACACTTGAAGGGAAGTGTTAGTCCCTTGTATTGTAAGAAGGAACGTTGTGATTCCTTTGGTTGAAGTCTTGAAGTGTGGTATCTTCGAGCAAAGGTTGTTGAGGCTTGTGTGACTCAAGTTCTCAGTTTGTAACGGTTTGTTAAGCACCCGTAAGCTTAACGAAGTTAGTGGAAATCTCGAGAGAGTCTCTCGGGGACCGGACTAGCCACAGGTTGTGGTGAACCAGGATAACATCGGTGCGTTCGTTCCTTATTATTTACTTATCGCACTTATCTCATTCCTGCAATTTTTAAATTCCGCAAGTTTACGCTGTTCTTTTTTATAACGCTATTCACCCCCCCTCTAGCGTTAAGGTATATTCTAACAATTGGTATCAGAGCCCAACTCTCTGAAAAACTTAACCGTTTGAGAGAAACAATCCATGGCTTCTACTCGTGATTCTTTTGCAGGAATAGGTGAAGGACAATGCTCCACCCGACCACCACTATTCGATGGCACAAACTATACGTACTGGAAGGAGAGGATGAGAATATTCATTCAATCGAATAATTTTCATCTGTGGAAGGTTATAATGAAGGGAGAACAAATTCCAACCAAAAAGCTTGAAAATGAATGGGTTCCAAAATCCGAAGATGAATACGATGCGGATGATATCCGAAAAGTGCAGAACAACGCTAAAGCCATCAACTTATTGTATTGTGCTATAAACGCTGATGATTACAGAAAAATATCATGTTGCACAATGGCGAAGCAAATGTGGGATAAGCTGGAAATCACATACGAAGGTACGGACCAGGTAAGAGAGGCTAAAGTTGATTTTCTAACCCATGCATATGAACTGTTTCACATGAAGGAAGGCGAAAGGGTAGATGACATGTTCAAACGATTCTCAAAAATTGTTAATGACTTACATGCTCTTAACAAGACCTTCACGGATAAGGAACTTGTCCGAAAAATTCTCCGAAGTCTCACTCCGGAATGGCGCTCCAAGGCCAACGCGATTCAAGAGTCTATTGGCATTTCAAATGTCACCATCGACGGATTAAGAGGTAATCTTAAAACTTATGAATCTACTATACTTAACCCTCTTGTTAATGATCAAAGGAAACAAAGAATCGCCCTCAAGGCAAGCACAAGTCAACCTCAAAATGATGAGGACGGAGATAACGAGTTCGGACTCGTTATTAAGAGATTTCAAAAGTTCATGCGAAAAGAGTATGAACGAAAAGGCAAACAACAAGGAGATCAAGTAAAGTGCTATGGATGCGGAGAAATCGGGCACATTAAATCAAATTGCCCAAATGTAAAAAAGGAGAAGAAACCCTTCAAGAAACAACGAGCATACATATCTTGGGGAGGCGACTCTGGAGACGAGTCAAGTGAGGAAGAAGAAGACGAAACCGCAAATCTTTGTCTTATGGCACACGAAGACAATCAAGAAGAGGTATGTCAAATTTCTTCCAAAAACTTCTATTCTCTTGAGTAAATGCAAAATGCCTTTGATGAGTTGTTAGTGAATTCATTAAAGCTTCCAAAATTGTTAAAAACACTAAGGAAAATGCTTCTTTGAAAGAAAAAGATTTTGAAAGACAACTCTCTTTGAAAGAAAAAGATTTGGAAAAATTGATTTTGGAAAATGAGAAGTTGAAAGAAGAATGTATTTCTTGCATGCATCTAAAAATTGAGGTAGAAAGACTGAAGGGCACCCTAGATAAGTTCAATTCTTCTCATAAAAATTTGAATGAAGTTCTTGTTAATTTGAAATCGACCAAACATGGGATAGGTTTTAAAAACGAGCCTAAAGAAAAAGTTGAAGCCAAACCCCAACCACCTAAGGCTCAACCTAGGATAAATAAAACAAATGTTCATCCTAGAGATAATAATCCAAGAATCAACATGCATGCTAGACCAAACACTAGAAGAAACTTTGAACATTTTAGGAAACCTAGAAATGGCCTTCAACCTAGAAATAACTATTCTAGAAATGATGCATATCCTAGACCAAACACTAGAAGAAACTTTGAACTTTTCAAGACACCTAGAAATGGCTTTCAACCTAGAAATAACTATTCTAGAAATGCTGCATATCCAAGAACAAATAGTAGGAGAAATGATTTTCATGAAATGCGCAATAGTCATATTGTCGAAAATAGAGTAAACAAATTTCGTCCGTCCAACTACTATCAACCTTGACGAATGCATAATCCTAATGTCATTTGTCATTATTGCAATCGAATTGGACATATTGCTCCTGCTTGTTTCACTAGACATAGACACTTAACTGCATGTCAAGCACAACAGCATGTTACACCTAACTCTCAAGGACCCAAAACAGCCTGGGTACCAAAGACTCATTAATTTGTCTTGTAGGTATGTTTGAAGGGATCAAGTGTACTTTGGTACCTTGATAGTGGATGCTCCAAACACATGACCGGAGACGAATCCAAGTTCCTTCAACTAGAACACAAGGAAGGAGGAAGCGTTATTTTTGGAGATAACAACAAAGGAAAAATTATCGGCATTGGATCGGTCGGTTAGGATGAACCTTCTTCCATTAAGCATATTTTGCTAGTTAAAGGTCTAAAACATAATCTCTTGAGCATAAGTCAATTATGTGACAAGGGAAATCTTGTTTTATTTGATTCGGATGAATGCTTAGTTTTTTGCCGTAGCGATTTTAAAATTATTCTTCGTGGTTTTAGAATGGATAACATCTATATGGTTGATCTCGAAAATTCTTCATCTGAATATGTGAATTGTCTTATAAGCAAAGAAGATGATATGTGGTTATGGCATCGTAGAGTAGCTCACATCAACATGCATCTTTTAAACAAATTAGTTTCACAAAATTTAGTTATTGGTCTTCCAAATTTGAAATTTGAAAAAGACTATATCTGTGATTCTTGTCAAAAAGGGAAGCAAACAAAAGCATCTTTTAAATCAAAAAATATTGCTTCAACTACTAGACCTTTGCAACTTCTTCACATGGATCTCTTTGGACTATCTCGCATTGAAAGTTTTGGTAGAAATCGTTATGCTTTTGTTATTGTTGATGATTATTCTAGATTTACATGGACACTATTTCTTGCTCACAAAAGTGAGGCTTTTCATAATTTTAAATGCTTTCTTAAACGTGTTCAAAATGAAAAGGACACAACCGTCACTTCAATAAGAAGTGATCATGGGGGAGAGTTCGATCACAATCTCTTCGCGGACTTTTGTGACGAACTCGGTATCGAGCACACCTCTGCTCCACGTACACCACAACAAAATGGAGTGGTGGAAAGGAAAAATAGGTGTCTCGAAGAGATGGCTAGAACCATGCTCGATGAGGCTAAGATTCCTAAACATTTTTGGGCGGATGCCGTGAGTAACGCATGCTACGTTTTAAACAGAGTAGTCATAAGGTCAATACTCATGAAAACTCCCTATGAACTCTACAAGGGAAGGAACCCAAATATCTCCCATCTTAGAGTATTCGGTTGTAAATGTTTTATTCATAACAATGGAAAAGACAATTTGGGAAAATTTGATGCAAAATCCGATGAAGGAATTTTTATTGGTTACTCTTCACGTAGCAAAGCATATAGAGTATTCAATAATAGAACCGAAACTGTGAAGGAAGCGCCACAACTGGAAAAAGAAACGAAACTGCCTAACGCGTGGAGGACAATCAAAGACCATCCTCTCGAACAGGTAATTGGCGACATTGAACAACAGGTAAGTACTCGAAACACTCCTAAGAACACCTTAGGACACACTTCTTAAGAGATCACGTTCTCAATTGTCCGACATCCTCACAAGGCCGTTAGAGAAAGAGTCCTTTTCCGAATTCGTAGTGAACTCGGAATGCTTGACTCAAAATTGATCTAAGTCATGTATTGCACCTTTTTCCACAATTACTAACTTGAGCGTCGGAGACGTCTAATTCTCTTTTGCAGATATCGCCCCAAAGGCAGGGGGAATTATAAGGCAATGGTGTAGAATAATCGATTTTTTAGTCAACAATTGATTATCATGCTTACTGCGCCGGAAAATCGATTAGCAAGTATCACTAATCGATTATTTACCTTTTTACGTTTATTATGCCGGAAAAACAACATATTGTTTAACCATTTTTGCTTTGCAGGTTTTTGATGTTAATTGTGACAATAATCGTTTTTTTAACTGTATAACCGATTACCGTCTCGGCTATTCATTACTGCCCTTCCTAATATAATCGATTATCTCAAAGGTATAATCGATTATTTCCCAAGTCAGAAAATCACTATGCACACTGTGTCAGAATAATCGGTTACCATAATTCAACAATCGATTATCCTCTGTCAGTAAATTCAAATCTTTGTTACCGTTTGGCTCCTGCAATCGATTTTTTTGTCATTTCCGAGTACAAGTCAAAAACTCCATAATAATCGATTATTTCGATTCCATAATCGATTGTGTAACGGTCAGTGCAAATTTTTTTTGTTTCTGACTCTTTGAAATCTCTAAAATTGCAGATTTTCCCAGTAAATGCTCTCTTATTTTACACTCTATAAATAGGATCATCTTCCTCACTTCACAATCAATCTAAGCTTCAAAAAGTCTCTTTAATACATAATCGATTATCAAGTATCACTAATCGATTATGTTGACATTATTTGTTTTATTATCCCTTTTATGAAATTGCAATTCTAGTTAATCAATAAACAAGTCATTTGCTTATTTTTTTTTGCTAATGTCAAAAGAGGGAAGAATAAGGGCTATGCACTTAATATTTATTGGCATAAATTGAGGGGGAATTAATTGCATATCTATTTACTTGTCTTATTGCATATCTATTTACTTGTCTTGGATCGTCATTATGAATTATCTAATATGCATATCCCGATTAAGGTTTGCCATTATCAAAAAGGGGGAAATTGTTGAAACACGTTCTCACAAGGCACTAAACTAAACGTGTGTTCATATTTATAGGTTTTGATAAATGACAAACGATGCGCAATTGACATATGACGAGGTCCAAGCACAAGCGCCCGATTAAGGTTTTGATAAATGACAAACGATGCGCAATTGACATATGACGAGGTCCAAGCACAAGCGTGCAATTGATACATAACGAGATTCAAGCACAAGACAAACAAAGATCAAGATTAAGCAAAGAAATAAAGTTATACATGAGTCGTTCTTTAATTGTGATCTTGATCCGACAATTGACTCAAGACTTGGCTTCTCTCGTAAAATCATTTTTATCAAATCATGCATATTTAATTTAAAGCAAAATGATTTTAAATCATGCATATTTATTTTAACCAAAATGATTTTTAAACATTCCTCTAAAATCTGGACAAAGATAATCGATTATGTACTTATGATAATCGATTATGTTAAGGCAGCTGCAAGACAATCGATTGTGTACCTTATGATAATCGATTGTGTTGAGGCAGTGTCCATCAGATTTTTCAAAGCTGCAAGACAATCGATTGTGTACCTTATGATAATCGATTGTGTTGAGGCAGTGTCCATCAGATTTTTCAAAGCTACAAAATAATCGATTGTGCACCTTATGACAATCGATTGTGTTGAGGCAGTGTCTATTCGATTTTTCAAGACTGTAATATAATCGATTATACATATAGCATAATCGATTATGTAAATGACCGTTGCCAAAATATTTTCAAACTCTGTCTGGTAATCGATTGTATGATTCTGATATTCGATTATCCTAAGTAAAATCTGAATATGATTTTTTGAACGTTGCCAAGTAATCGATTATATGATTTTGATAATCGATTGTTTTAAGTAAAATCTGAAAAAGATTTTTTGAACGTTGCCAGATAATCGATTATACGATTTAGATAATCGATTATTATGCGTAAAATCTGGGAATGATTTTTGGACGATTGGAAAACAATCGATTACGCAACTTAGACAATCGATTGTTTTAGCACAAAATCAGCAATTCTTAATTGGCAATTAGGCAACGGTTGTGCATGTTTTCAACACTATAAATACATCTTAAAATCAGTCTTTTAAGTACAACAACTGATCATATTATTGCTAAAGCTTGCATACTCTCTTATTCATCATTTTCTATTCATTACATAAGTTTTTGAGAGCCAAATTCCTGACAAAAGTTGTTGCGTTCTTGAGCGTATTTATTTTACTCATATCTACTCTTGAGGAGAGTTTTGTTTTGAGTCAAAGTGTTTTTATACACTTGAAGGGAAGTGTTAATCCCTTGTATTGTAAGAAGGAACGTTGTGATTCCTTTGGTTGAAGTCTTGAAGTGTGGTATCTTCGAGCAAAGGTTGTTGAGGCTTGTGTGACTCAAGTTCTCAGTTTGTAACGGTTTGTTAAGCACCCGTAAGCTTAACGAAGTTAGTGGAAATCTCGAGAGAGTCTCTCGGGGACTGGACTATCCACGGGTTGTGGTGAACCAGGATAACATCGGTGCGTTCGTTCCTTACTATTTACTTATCGCACTTATCTTTATTATAACGCTATTCACCCCCCCTCTAGCGTTAAGCGTATATTCTAACACCAACAATAGGACCAAAGCGTCCTAAAGAACTAAGGTAGCAATAAACCCCTCTAGGACCTGAGCTGGGCCAACCGGAACTGTTGGAGCTGGGGACGGAACCTCCTCGTCGAAGTCAACCTGAGGCTCTGCCACTGGTGCTGCTGCTCGGGGCTAAGCTCTGCCCCTACCTCGTTCTCTAGCACGGCCTTGGCCTCGCCACTAGTGGGAGCTGCGTAGGGCTCATAATGCTAATCAGAAGATGAGGAAGCGAGTGTTCTCTCCATCTGCAAAAAAATAGAGTAGATAGACAATCAATATTTGAGAAATGGAACCGCACGACAAGAAAGAACAAATGTGAAGTTTTCTTAACTCTGTAGCCTCTGGGGATAAATATAGACGTTTCCGTACCGATCCCTCAGACTCTACTAAGTTTGTTTGTGAGTTGTGAGACCTGTGTATTCTAGTGTTCTGATACCAACTTGTCACGACCCGGATTTTTCATCCTCGGGAGTCGTGATGACGCCTACTAGTGGGAGCTAGGCAAGCCAAATTAAACCATTTTCCACATAATCCATTTTTAATAATAATCAACAATAAGACAAAAGCAACTGATTTAACTAAAAAAGCGGAAAACTTAACATTAATGCAAGCTGAATAATAATGCGGAAATTCATCATAGCCTCTACCCAAAATCTGGTGTCACATAACTCACGAACTACTATGATTTGCTAAATACAACGCCTGAAATAAAGTGTAAACTATTTGTCTAGAAATATATGAGATACATGCTGAAATAAAGATAGAGGATACATCGGGCCTGTGGAAGCCTGCAAGGCTACCTTGGTGTCTCACTGGACTAAAGGCTCGCCCCAGGCTACTGCTGCTGTTCAAAAGCTGCTCCGGTATTTGCACGTAAATGCAGAGTGCAGCATCAGCACAACTGATCCCATGTGCTAGTAAGTGTTTGGCCTAACCCCGGGGAAGTAGTGACGGGGCTAGGACCAGACTCCAGATAAACATGTGCAATTACATAATATATGGCGAAAGAAACAATAGGAAATAAACAAGTAAAAATTGGGGAGGAAAAGCATGCTCTAGGGATAGCAAAAAATGAGCAAAATTCTCAGAACTGTCAAAGAACCAATTATAAAGCTGCTAACACGAATAAGAATAGATAAAACAACTTTCACTTTAAATGCTCATCTCGTTGCAGGCGTGCAACCCGATTCCATTTCTCAATTTCTCGTAGTAGTCGTACGATCCGCTCCCATTTCATCATAACTCGTGGTAGGCGTACCACCCCCTCCTATTAACTCATGGTAGGCGTACCACCCTATCCCATTTCAATCAATATCTTGTGGTAGGTGTACCACCTGATCCCATTTCATCAATATCTCGTGGTAGACGTACCACCCGATCCCATTTCATCAATATCTTGTGGTAGGCGTACCACGCAATCCCATTTCATCAATATCTTGTGGTAGGCATACCACCCGATCCCATTTCAATCATATTTTGTACCAGGCATACCACCCGATCCCATTTCAATCATATATTGCGGTAGACGTACCATCCGATCGCACTACTTCCAACATAATACACCAAATAATCCCGGCAAGGGAACAAGACAATGTAATAACTTCCCGGCAAGGGAAAACAATAATAACAATTCAAATGTCTCGGCAAGGGAGAGTCAACTATAACCAATTCTATTCAATTTCTACTTGGCACAGTTAAAACCAATACTCAGTATCAAGGATCATCAATGAAGGCTTTTATAGGATCAATTAAGAATTCACAACTATCAATTCAAGACACACAGTCATGCTCGCCAGCTACGTATGGATACTCGTCACCATGACCATACGTCGTACGCAACACAAACAAGTAGCAAATACGACTCAACTTCTAATCCCTCAAGCTAGGGTTAAACCGAACGCTTACCTCGATGTTTTAAACTCAACCCAAGCCTCAATTATAGCTTTACCCCTCGATTTCACCATAAAATTGCTCGAATCTAGTCATAAATTACTTAAATACATCAACAAATGCTAAATGAATCAATTTCAATGCATGAAAATGAATTTCCCAGTGTTTTACCCGAAAAGTCCAAAAACACTCCCAGGCCCGCATGGTCAAAACCTGAGGTTCGAACCAAAATTCAATTATCCATTCCCCCACGAATCCATATCTATGATTTGTTTTGAAATCGGACCTCAAAGTGAGGTCCAAATCCCCAATTTTTGAAAAACCTAGGTTCTACCCAAAATACCCAATTTCACCCATGAAAATCCTTGATTTTAAGTTGAAAACATGTTAAATGATATTAAAGATTGAAAGAAATGAGTAAAAATCGACTTACAAATAATTTGGAAGAAATCTTGCTCTTGAAAAATCGCCTAACTGTGTTTGGGTTTTGAAAGAATGAAGAAAATGGTGAAAAAATCGACTAAGTATGAAAAATGCAGGCCTCGGATGTGGGAAATGCGAATTGGGGTTCGCAATTGCGAACCCCAACTCTGTTGGCTTGGGAATTGCGAAGGCTGGGGTTCGTATTTGCGAACCCTTCCAATTTTCCCAATTCTCGCATTTGCGAATGGAAAATTCGCATTTGCGACCCCCTACTTTCGCATTTGCGAACATTAAGATCACATTTGCGATCAATGGCCAAAATCCCATAATTCGCAATTACGAGATGATCTTCGCAAATTCGAAGATCACAGAGCTGAGCGTACCAGATTTTTTAAAGTTCAAAAATGCAATCCGTGGCCTATCCAAAACTTACTCGAGCCCTCGAGGCTCCACATTAAACATGCACACAACCTCAAAAACATCATACGAACTTATCCGTGCGATCAGATTGCCATAATAATATCATATACATCGAATCAAGCCTCAAAGCTCATGATTCCTTCCAAATTTCCATAAAACATCAAATTTCCATTTTCAGTCCGAAATACGGCGACGTTCGTTTTTTAACCAAACTTTATAGAAAGTGCTTAAAACATATATAAGACTTGTACCAGGCACCGAAACCAAAGTACGGGCCCGATGCCATAATCTTTTAATCAAATTTCACTTCCTCAATTATTTCCAGAAAACAATCTCACACAAAAATTCATTTCTCGGGCTTGGGACCTCGGAATTCGATTCCGGGCGTACACCCAAGTCCTATATTTTTCTGCGGACCCCCAGGGACCGTCAAATTACGGGTCCGGATCCGTTTATCTAAGATGTTGATCGAAGTTAAATTTATTCAATTTAATGTCAAAATTTAAAATTTTTCTTATTGAAGCTTTCTGGCTAAGCGCCCGGACTGCACACACAAATTGAAGCAATCTTAAATGAGATTTTCAAGGGCTCGGAAACATAGAATGAATATAGAAACAGGTGATGACCCTTTGGGTCGTCACAAGTATATCCGATATAAGTTCACTACGAAAAGTTCAAAGGGAAACCTACTTATCTAGATGCAATCAATTTTTGCATGTAAAACACACACGTGTCCGTGCATTCCTTTAACTTTATAGTTATTTTCCATTCATGTGGGGGATTGATGGGTTTGTTATTGTATATTAATAAAAGGTGGGTGAATGGAAAATGGTGGGAAAAGAAATGGAGGGAAGTAAAATTTTGAATGAGTTCATTTCACTAATGCACTTTGTCCCTCATTGGTAGAAGGAAAGAAAATATTTATATATATAGAGAAGCTCATCTTTTATCTCTTAAAGAACTAAGAAGAAGGCAAGCCTCGCGCCGACGTCGTCGCTCGCTTGCTCGCTCGGCTTCGGCTATCTTTTTGGACAAAATTCTTTTCAAATATTAAATTAGTTAAAAAAAATTCAATTCTAAATGACCAATGACCCGCGGCTCGGTCCTGTCTGACCTGTTTTTCTTTCCGGGATTATTTTAAATCCGTTTTCATTTCCCGCAATATGTTCAACAACCATGGTTATTCTGAAACAGTGTCACATCTGTTCCAACAACTATGGCTGTTCTGAAATGTTGCAAACCTTTTCAGAAACATCACCGAAATTGGCTATAAATACACCTTCAAATCCCATAATATATACTTACGAAATTTCTGAATCATCATCTTCTTCTGCACAAAAATTCTAATATGTTTTGCAAGCTTCGAGTGGTTCGCTGTTCATCGCCGTTCTTGGTACCAATACTCCAGTGAGTTTAACCGTTCTATCCAGGGAGGACATATTCCGGAACTTCGGGTACTCTGAATAAAATGTCATTAGTCTATCCATATCCAAAAAGAGACTTATTTCATCTTTCTACTACACCACTCTATTATGGAGTTAACGGTGTATTCAATTGAGAAGTAATCCCTTATTCTGATATGTAAATTTAAAAAAAAGAACTCTTTAGAGAGGTGCTCGCCAGTACAATCAAATTGTAGTAACTTAATATATTTCTTTGATGTTTCTCTGTTTCAAGTCTTAAACATTGAATTACTTAATTCATTAAGACTTACAGTGCATCAAATAAAATATATTTATATTTTGAGTAATCATTTATGAATGTCATAAAACTCAAAAACTATCTCTTACGAGTATGTTCCTTTAACCATACAAATCAGAAAGGATTCATTCTAGCTTACACTAGTTTTATTTTCTTTTAAAGGGAAACATCTTTTGGTCAAGTTTCCTTCCAAACAGGATCCACAAGTTGGTAGTGCCTCTACTTTCAATGAACCTTAAGGTCCATCCTTGACCAACTTGAAATCCTATCCAGATTAATATGACTTAGACAGAAGTGCACAAATAAGTTTTACTCAATTTTAAAGAACATATTGTCTTATGAGGTAGACTAATACTGTTCTATTCAGGAGAGACATCAATATACAATAACAAGGTCATGCATTCATGTACCACAAGAGATAAAATATTTATTAAGCTCAATAACTCAAGAGTTATTCAAAAACTAAAATAAATATCCATCTCTTATTTTGCCCAGAAACCGAAATTAAATTCCTTCTAACAAAAGTACATATATTGCATCCTTAAAATTAATGCCTTATCATTAAAAGAAAATTTTAATAAGTAATACGATCAGTTGCATAAAATCATTGTGGAGTTGAGATAAAAACATTAAATAGATCATAATAAGTCAAAACATTGAATAGTAAAATTTAGACTGCATTCAATAGTTATATGCATACTTGCATCTGGAATAATAAATTTCGATGGGAAAAGAATCATTCATGCAAAGTATATTATATAATGCAAGAATTATACAATCCAAAAATACCAACTCAGATGGAGAGCATACTATTATTTTCAGTCAATTGTATATAACTTTTTTAAACACACTACATATATATGTCATGCATATTGAATAGCAATTTCAATGGGAAAATAATTACTCATGCAACATACATATGCAATGTCAGATTATTCACTCTAATAATTAAAACATACCAAACTCAGATGGAGTATAATGTTAATCTAAGTCAAGTGAACATCATTTTTAATAGCTCTAGTTTCATTGATCCAACATGTATACTTAGATGGATAGTAAGTACACGATATCAATTACTAGTATTTCAGCTAGTGAGCTTATAATAAATTTATCCGATATGGAGGAAAACCTAAAAGCAACGCGTAAATTTATTACTCACTTGAAATTAATAGTGAAAGACCATAGAAATATAATACTATAACCATTTAATAATGATTGTATTTTAGTTATAAAATTGATTTAACCCTTGAACTCAGATGGAGAGCTAACATAGGTTATCAATAACTATTAACTATATCCAATGAGTTCATAATAAATTTATTCGATATGGAGGAAGACCTAATGTCAACGCGTAAATTTACTATCTCACTATAAATAAAAAAAATGGAAACCATAGGGGTTAATTCCTATCATCACTTTATCATAACCAAAAATTTTTTTCTGAGTATTAAGTTCCACAATTTAAAAAAAATGCTCAATACCCCATTTAAACAGTCTTAAAATACTAAAATTAATATTTTACACTTCATAGTAGTGATTATTATTCATTGAACTGTTTCTGATAAATCTACCAAACTGCATATCTATCGGAGATCGTTAAAGTCACAATCTCTAAAAGTTGCGAAAAATATCATTTTAAGCATTTTTTAAGAATTTAAAATATGAACTCTATATATATTTTTTTATCATATATCAATTCATGTCAAATCAACATGTGTTATCATGTTCCATATTAGACATAAATGAAATGATAGAAAGAATGACTTTTCGTATGTAAATCACATTTTAATCCGTTAAAGCTCCAAAATACTCATCTAAACGATCCCGAATCGTCAAAATACAATGTAATTCACCGCATAGCAGTGAGTTCTTCTTAAATGACCGTTTCCCATGATCCTACCGAATTTCAGGTCATTTGGAGATCGTGAAATTCATGATCGCCAAAACTGGACCAGATTCGAATAAAATATTTTTGGCATAGTTAGGATTAAATTCATGTGATTTGCATTCTTCATATATATCAGATCAAGTTAAATCACATGTTTAAGATTTAACACAAATATAGCCTATGTATAAAGAATAATTTTTCATATTTATAACAAATTCAATTTAATAAACTGCTTGAAAACCCATCTAAACGACCTCAAAATGTCAAAAAATAACATGATTAACTGCATAGCAGTGAGTTTTTCTCACTAGATCGGTTTCGATGAACCAATCAAGTTTCAGGTCAATCGGAGTTCGTCAAATTCATGACCACCAGCCTGTAACCAAACTCGGAGAATTACCGTTTTAAGTAGTCTCATAAATTAAAATAAATATGATATTGATTTTCATTCTTCTTATAATTACACTATAAGCTCAAGGCATATATTATGTTCTTCCTATTTCTAGGATATATAATATCTCCATTTGCAATAAATTATCCTTTTATTAAACACATAAGAACCCGAGATATAATATTTTCTCCCGTTCGGTGAAAACCCCAATATCTCTTCTGATGGGTGGATTTAGTTTCACTAGTATCCAAAGATAAAACTCTTTTTCTAGTTAAGAACCCCCACCACTAATGTAGATTTCTCAAGTATAATTTTCACATGGTATATTAAACATATTTCAATGACTCAAATAAATAGACCATTTTGTGGATCCTACTTATTAATCATAATGCTCAATCCATGAACAAATATAATTTTACATGTACAAATTAACTAAGAATTTTTCATGAGTTCAAATAAACAAACCACTTCAGCGATAACTATTTGTTACTCATAAAATTCTCAATTTACAAGTGAATATATATTTAGCTCTTAAAATTATTTTATGGTAGACCATAGCTTAAAAAGATATACTAACAATATAAAACTTATACAAAATACCGTCATATTTCACTTAATTAAAACCTCCAACTTCATTCCCCAGAGACACATATGTAAAAAGCTCAAGCCCTCAACGTGAGGCATCATTTGTTTACGTACCCAAATTAATCATACTTATCCATAGTGGTCATACTTATGGAGCTTTTAATGAGTACATTATATATGCATAAATAGAAATGTATCGTAGCCTAATCACTGATTAATAATCAAAACAATAACATATGAAGCCATCTATCAAATGTGGGGTGCACAGTCGAAACTCTATATAGTTGTGCCCAAGTCTCGTAATCAGATTATCAATCGAACATGTGAAAATAGAAAGTTAATTGGATGAGTATGAAAATATCCTATAAGTTGTAGAGACCATTCTCTCAAAGGTGAATTAAGTCTTTTTACGAAACTAGTCCATCTATAGAATCATTTTTTTGGTCAAAATCAAGTGTTTTATAATGTAATTAAAAGGCTCGAGTAAAAAAGCATAGTAAATCTTTCATAAACATTCATTAAACTATGCTGGTTGGCCCGTAAACCATAAACATAAGCTTTTCTCATTTCTAAGGAAGTTCCTATTGAACATTAACAAGATGTGCCATGTATGTATCGTTACGATGTTTATCATTAGATAATTGTATTAAGTTGCAGTAAAAAATAAATTTGATTAAGTATGGCAATAAAATCCTAATATATGTCAACTGTTGGGGATATCTTATGCGTCGCCATTTATGTAGTGCGGCATGCTTCCCGCACATGTTAAGTGTAGTACCGGAACACCTATTCTTTTATTTTGAATATTAATTATTTCAAACAAAAGCATTTATCAATAATTTTTTACTGAACTTTTCAAAAGCTTGTAACTAATTTCACCACTTCTATACATGATTATGCATTTGTAGGATAAATTTCATTACTTAAAATATTGTTTTGCACGCTTATAAGCTACTTTGAGTTACTTAAAAGCCAAAGTGAAATATGTATATTGTGGTGGAAGATATTTGTTACCAATAGATGTCAAAACCCCTAATTTAAACCACCCTTTTTCTCTCTTTCACTCAAAACCCCCCATTCTCTTTCTCTCTCTACAAGTCAAGAGAGAGAAAAAGTCACAAGGATATAGAGAGAGAAGAGTGAACGGTCTCTATAGTCTACAATTTTTCTCTTCGTTGAATTCTACTTTGTTTACTTGCTAAGCAAAATCCAAGAAAAAACCCCCCAAAAAGAAAACCCAGATCGGCGATCAAGCAAGAAATCAAATGGGTCAACAGAAGGCTTTGATCTATGCGTTTGTGGGTCGTGGGAATGTGATATTGGCTGAATACACAGATTTCAGTGGTAACTTCAACTCCATAGCTTATCAGTGCCTTCAGAAGCTCCCTGCTTCCAATAACAAGTTCACTTACAACTGTGATGGTCACACCTTCAATTACCTTGTCGATAATGGCTTCAGTCGGTTCTCTTTTTCTCTTTTTCATTTCTCTTCCTTGTTATATAAATAAGTAGCTGTTTCTTTTTCTCTTCTTATTTGTGTTTCTGTTTCTGGGGTTTGCTTGCTTATGAAAACGGATCGAAGAAATTTTGACAACTGTATGTAAACTCTATAAAAAAAAAGTTTTCTTTTTCCGAAAATATGATGACTTGACTAGCTCTAGTACTGGAAACCAAACTGATCTATATATATATATATATATATATATATTACTGTGAACTATGGAATTTTGTGTTGGGGGTTTCCTAATTTTGTTGTACATTTAAGAAAATGTATGCATTATCTTAGCTGCTTACTGTACTGTGATTTCAAGTGAAGAGCATCCTAGCTTACTGTCTAACCTACGGAATTCAATAAGCTATTAAGAGAAAGATCTGATGCTACAAGAAGATTTTTTCTTTAGATATCTTTCACTTTCAGAAATATACCCATGTTGCCTAGTTTGTTAATTAGTGGACTTACCTATGCTACCTTAATGATTCATCTTGCAGCATACTGTGTGGTTGCTGAGGAGTCCGTTGGAAGACAAGTTCCAATAGCATTTTTGGAGCGTGTTAAGGATGATTTTGTGTCGAAATATGGGGGTGGGAAGGCTGCCACAGCTCCTCCAAACAGCTTGAACAAGGAATTTGGGTGATTTTATTAAATATTTAATTCAGTTGCATGTAAAGGAAGAATTTTCGGTCGAGTCATCTTACTGATGTGCTTTCTTAAGTGCAGACCTAAGTTGAAGGAGCATATGCAGTATTGTGCTGACCATCCTGATGAAATTAGCAAAATTGCGAAGGTGAAAGCCCAGGTTTCGGAAGTTAAAGGTGTTATGATGGAAAACATTGAGAAGGTAAAATGTCTTCTAATAATTGCTCATTTGCTCACCCTTGTGTCTGATAGGTAGTTTAATATTTTACATCATAGCTTGACATTCCATGTCTGCTCTTTCTGTGTAACAATGACATGAAATGATACAAGACAAAACCATCCATGCGTTTAATGGGAGATTGGTGCCATTGGATGTATTTAAGAATCATTTGGACCTTGGAGAGACTCCTTATATTTAGAGAGACATCAACGCAAATAGTTCGAATTTGATGAACGACCGTCATTTTTTTTAACTAGCAGTTTTCTGCATGTATGCTATTCTAAAGCTGACTGCTCACCAGAGCAGAGGACCTGTCGGAGTATTTGAAGCCTGTATCCTTCAGAGGACCTGTTAGAGTATTTGAAGCCTGTATCCTTCGTTGTTTAGTTTAAATGTGTAACCTAGACGAAATAAGACAGGAAATTAAACGGGCTCTTATTTGAATAAATTAAGAGGTAGTTTCCCTTCACTATCCTTTGATCTCAGTTCTGAAATTGTCACATTTGTAGTTTGTTTATGGTTCTGGACAGCCCAAATAACAGGGTATAAGGTTTTTCCCCTACAATCACCTAGTTCCAACCTCGGATTATAGGTGGGCTATTTTATAATGTCAAAATCTTTACATGGAGAGCAGTACTACCTCGAACTTCCAAAAACCTCTCTTTTTCGAAAATGCAGAACATGCAGAAAGCTTTGTAAGAGACAGATCATATCTATCCCCTCTTTATGAATTGTATAACTAAATAATTGAGTGGGGTGAAGAGTCTCCTCGCCGCAATCTAATAAACTGCACAATAAAATACTAGGAATTCCTAACATATCAAAAAATTGAGCAGATTCTTATTATCTTGGGACTTGGGGAAGAGAGTTTACAACAGAGTAATAAGAAATAAGAATCTTGTTGATCATGAGCTGCATAATTAGCTAAAGCATCAGCCACTCTATTTGCTTGTTGAAGCCCATATCCCCGGAGTAACTATGTGATTTCTCATAAAAATTCTGAGGATAAACTTGCCATGTTTTTCCTCCTAACTGTAGAATCCTAGAGCTAATTTTTTGAAGTTCTTTGATCGTTCCACTAACACTCCAATGGAGTGGAATGGATAATGAGGATATATAGCCGACCCTAACTAGCTTGGAGTTTAAGTATAGTGGCTGCTGATGTACTCCAGTAACACTCCACTACACTACATTAAGTATATCTCCGATTGTTTGGAGAGTGGTTCTACATAAGAAAAACCATTAGCCATTGTTAATATCCATAAGTTCCTTATTATAAATGATTATTGTGATTTGCTTGTATTGCCTTTTCATTTCAAAATCTTTCCTTCTTTCATATGTTATGCTTTTCACTCTGCTGGTCCATGAGAGTTGATGTGGTATGTTATCTTTGTTTGAAATTCTAGGTTCTTGACCGTGGAGAAAAGATAGAGCTTCTTGTGGATAAGACAGAGAACCTTCATCACCAGGTTATCAATCTTACATTTAAATGCTTCTTTTGTTTTACTCTTTGCTTTCTGTGTTATTTTACCGCCATGCTGGTTCAATTTTCCCACACATTGGAAATGGGATTGTCTCTTGTTGGTGTTCAATCTTCATATGGATCCATCGGATAGAACCTCAATCCGGATTTTTATTTTTTTTTTTGCATTTTAACTTGAGGTTACATATAGCTACTATTAATATGTGGTTTGCAAGTGAGCTACAAGTGTACAACCCACTTGCTTTTGGATGTGGTTCAGCTCATTCTGGATTCGATGCTAACTTCACTGATGGTGAGGCTCAACAGGCATTTGCTTTATGCGTTGCCTGGTGTTCTAACTTTATCCATAGGCGGAGGGGGTTAGAGTTTCAACAAAAAGTCGTACTCTCCCAGTATGCGCGAGTCTTCCAATGACGCGCCTTTCATTTGCTTAATTGTTGCCTGCCTATCTTCCATCTTTGTTCTTGTTTTTCTGCTTACATCATATTTAGTCTGTCTTTTCCATAACCCTATGACATTTGAGGCACTGGCATTCATATCTTCCTTAACCTACATAAAAGAAGTAAAAGAAGATTACCATTTTGCTTGCCTCGTCTTCATGTTGTAGTGAGATGTGTTATGGTGGTGTATAGGTAGCTACTAAATGATGCATGGCCAATCTATGTGACAACTAAAGACATTATGATATGTATCCTTGTCAATTTTGATCTGTTCAATATAATATTTGCTGTCGACTTTTCCCCAAAAAAAAGTTTTGTTGTCAAGGTTTGACTACACTTTTCATCAAAATAGGAATAACTTTTATTGTTGTTCTTCCCTCCAACTTTTGTGTGATAAACTTCCAACTTTTTGTTGTAGTTAACAAGCACTATTAAACCGGCCACAGTACAGAGCTCAACCGACTGTTGTACCAAGTTTTCCTTTGCCCCAAAGCAAAGTTTATGTTATCTGTATATAAGCAATCACCAATTCCAGTGGTCTTCTTTGATTGTAACAGGCACAAGACTTCAGGTATACTGGAACCCAAATCCGGAGGAGAATGTGGCTGCAAAACATGAAGATCAAGCTGATAGTGTTGGGTATCCTGATTGCTTTGATCCTCATAATTGTCCTCTCAGTTTGCAAGGGGTTCAATTGTGGAAAGTAACATGTTTAATGTTGTGATGCTACAATTCTACGAAAAGCTTCGTCCGATATCAGCATTGATGATTCTGCGAGAAAAGAGACAGATGTTATGTTCTGTGTGTATTAGTCTATTAGAGTACTCATTGTTTCTGTTTGTTGGAGCAGAAAGGATCCGTTTTGTTTTATTTACATTTGGGTCGAAATGTCATAGTATATGGTGTCATTGTGATATCTTTTTGTGCTGTGAATGATTTGTTCTTTTTTAGAAGGAAAAAACTTGCAGTGCACGAAACTCTTATTAAAGAAATTCAACTTTCTTAGAGTTGATTTATGTTAGGTCTTTGACTCTTTTACAGTATATTGGTAAACTTGCATGCTACAGCACCCCAAGAGATCTCAAGTCCTGTGGATAGAGTAAACCACAAGTAGACTGCAAAAAAGGGGCCAGACTTTACATTTTCGTTACGAAAATGATGTATTTTTCATTTATCTTTTTATTCCCTCTAACTAATGTTTCGCTACCTTCTTGCTGAATCCATTTATTGTTTCATTTATGTTTTTTTTCCGTTAATGCTCACATTCATTAGGAATTATTTGGTACATGGGATAAGGATAATGATCGGGGATAGAATTTGGGATTTTTTTTATTCTATGCTTAGTTACAAGTATAGAAAGTTCCACAGAAACTCAAGGGGAAATTTTATAGAGCTGTGGTTAGACCTGCAATGTTGTATGGGGTGGAGTGCTGGCCAGTGAAGACCTCTCATGTTCAGAGAATGAAGGTTGCGGAGATGAGGATGCTCAGGTGGATGTGCGGACCATGTTAGATAAGATTAAAAATGAAGTTATTCGAGAGAAGGTGGGGGTGGCCCCGATGGATGAGAAGATGCGAGAAGCGAGGCTGAGGTGGTTCGGGCATGTGGAGAGGAGAAGTCCTGATGCCCCGGTGAGGAGTTGTGAACGGCTGGCGATGGTTGGCGTTCGGCGGGGCAGAGGGAGGCCTAAGAGGTATTGGGGAGAGGAGATTAGGCATGACATGGCTAGAATGCGGGTTTCCGAGGACATGACCCTTGATAGGAAAGTCTGGAGGTCTAGTATTAGGGTTGTAGGATAGGGGCCCCTAGAGTTTTTCGTCCTACTCACCCGGATAGATGATTTGTGTTTTGGATTGTGTTTCCCTTATGGTAGTTATTTATGTTAGTTACTGTATGATACTATTGCATGCTATTTTGTTTATGGTTCTTATGTTTAAATAATTATTTACGGTATTTCGGGACTTACTAATGCTCTGTTGTTTTTGCTTTTGTTTTCCCTTTCTTTCACTGAGCCGAGGGTCGATTGGGAACAGCCTCTCTGCCCTTTCGGATAGGGGTAAGGCTCGTCTACATATTACCCTCCCCAGACTCCACTTTGTGGGACTATACTGGATAGTTGTTGTTGTTAGTTACAAGTATAGGACAAGAGAAGTTGTTCTGATGGTGAGTAACCTCCACTTCCAATCAAGAGGTTGTGAGTTCGAGTCTTTCCAAGAGTAAAGTGGAAAATTCTTGAAGGGTAGGATACCGGATTTTTATTTGAAAAAAACCTCTCTACCCCAACATTGTACCAAACGACCTAAGGTATTAAAAATCTTGTTACGAAAAAGATATTCTACATGCCATAAATTATTATGATGCAAGTCTTTTATGTCTTTATTCTTTTTCTCTCAGCTTCAACCTAATTATCAGTTGATTTTTCTTTTTGAACTTAAGTTCTATGCATTTGGTTGTTTTGTTGGAAGAAATGAAAAATGATCATGGCATAAAATATGTATAAAAGAATACTATGTTTTATTTGAGAGAACATCTGTTGGCTGTTATAATAATTCATGCATAGTTTTACGCAGTTTGGTTAGTGATATGTGCGGAGTTACTCTTGTGCGAGGGGTGACCGACACTCCTTCGCCGGAAAATAATATTGTGTAGATAGATATCTTTTTTTAAAAATTAAATATATATAAGGGGTTGACAACCCTTGATACAAGACAAACTCCTTGTTTAATGATCAAAAGGTGGCAAAAGTTATGGAATATTGCAAATTCTATTCTCGATTGTAGCATAATTTCTTTTGATTTTGATATCTCTTTATATAAATCCTGGTTCTGCCACTAATTAGTGATATTAAATTATAAAGACATTAAATTATGTGAAAATTTATGTTTCTTTGTCTTGATTTATAAATGTGATCAATAGAGTTCCTCTTACCATCGACATGCTTTACTAATAGAGCTATTCATTTCGTCATTTTCTCAATCTAAAAAAAAACGAAAGGAAAACGAAAGTATCAACTAACTTTTGCAGGGGCCAATAAAAAAATTAAGTGGAGCTAGATAATCACAAAAGAAATGGTAGTGCCTTTTAGCAAAAACTCTAGTAAAATCCTTCTACTTTGATTCTCATTGTTTAGTAGGAAACCTTATACTTTTTTATTAGTATATATAATACACATATACATACGCAAAAAAAGATAGTATTGCCATTTTCTTAGTGTTGCAATTTCTTTCATACTAGTTATTTATAATATAACATTTTTAAATGAAAAAACCTTTAATTTCATATAATATTATTATTATTTATATTAGTAAGAAGTTACTAAATAAATAGGATGTTAGATATATATTTTTAATATGTTGCCTTTGATATTAATGTAAAACTAAATATATTTACTAATATGAATATTTAAGTAATTTAATTCAAAGTTCTAAATATTTTTAGTTTTAAATAGTAGATAATCTTTCTTTCTTTCTTGACATAATAGCCTAAATGACATTTATACTTGTGCCACTTTGTTATCCCGGTCCCAAAATTTAATAAATTTCATCTAGACATCTCTATTCGTTCAAAAATAATATTTTAAGCCCTTCTGACCGTATGTATTCCTCAATCGTCTTACTGTATTATCTATGTCAAATAAAAATATTTCATATTATTATTTTATTCACAAAAACTATTTTCGGAAAGAAAAAGTTGAATCCTAAAGTTTTCTCTCACAAACACCATCACGCCTTTCTCTCTCTGAAAATGCAGGTGGGAAGTTGCAATTTGAGAGGATTGAGGGAATCAAACCCAGATGACAAGTTTTGGAGGAGCAAACCGAAAAGAAAAAGAGGCAAAAATATCTGTTGAATCAAAAGAATCAGGGCCAAGATTAACCCACTTGAACTTTCATTCCCATCTCACCGACACCCCAACAAGAACAACAATCCATATGAATCTCACAAACATCATTAGCTCTAAAAATACCTCCCCAAAATTAAATCTTTCTAAAATCTCAAGCAAAACCGCTATCAAAGCCATAATAACAAGCAAAAAAAAAGATGATACAATCCTCATACCAACTTTGAGCATGCGAGAGTCGAGAGTTTCAAAAAAAGGAAAAGATGATAGGAGAAAATGGTAGAAGGAAAAGAAAACTTGAGAGGCGAAAGAAGATTGTTGTGTGTGTCGGGGGTGGGGTGGGGGGAGGGTTGTGAAAAAGAGTAAAAATTGAGAGGGGGACAGGACCTGGGGAGGGGGGGGGGGGGATGAATTATATTGTGTAAGAATATTTATTTTTCTTTATTTTTCTTTTATTTTTTTGGTATTTTTAATTAGAATCATAAATTTTTACTCGCTTCTTAAAACGTGTAGTCACGCATTTTATCCAACTCAGCAAAGCAAATGCCACATAAGCTTGGTCAATGGTTAGAAGGGTTTAAAATATTACTTTTGAACGAGTAAAAATATCTAGATGAAACTTCAATTTGGGGACCAGTATGATAAAGTGGCACAAGTATAAGTGTTATTTAGGCTATTTTGCCTTCTTTCTTTTGTCCAAGATTTTTGTACCTTTATTTTTGAAAACTTTAAATAAAATCATAAAATTCACTATTAAGAAATTTTGAAAACTTAAATCGAAGCTTTACTAGCCTCCTACTTGAGCTACATGACAACAATTAGTGAGTACGTTATTTAGTTACCAAATGTAGATGAAGTTTGTTGAATAATATGTTCGTGGAACAACGATCTATAAATACTTGTTAATAATTAATTTGGGCAGCTCATCATATCTAGTGGCTTAAAAACTAAAATATATTAAGACCCTGAAGTTTCTTTCATAAAATTTATATAATATTTATCCAAAAAGTGTAAAAGAATAACGTATAATATGTGGGTTAGGTGCATGTTATATCATATTGAACTCTCTACTATACGAATATAATATCAAGTGAAAACGATAAAAGGGTTGAGCCTATTATCGATCGTGTTTTGAACATTACGTCACTTGTCTCATGGATTTCTTAGTTAAAAAAATAAGGAACACAAAGGAATTTCCTTTCTCATATGTGGATCAATCAAATGTGACAAAAAAATAGCTAATGTAGAGAATTTGAGTTGAAATTAGAAAGTAAAATAGTAAAAATATAAAAAAGGAAAGAAAAATATAATTGATGAGAAGATAAATATATTATTTAATTTAGCGAGAGAAAAGTTTTATCGTATTAACTCATTCAATCCTACGTTTAAAAATATTAAGATTTATAATATTCTATAAATAATTATATAAATATAAATTATATATCTATATTATTATAAAAGCATGAATACAATGCGGTTTACAAAAAAAAAACTTTATAATGTTAAGCATAATAACTCATAATAAAAGGACATAACTGGGATTCCATATATTAGCCTTATAATCCTATTAATTTTAGGACATAATACTACACGTTGAGAATCCTACATGATTCCTTTAGGAATCCTATAATATAATTACTTTCGGGGTTGTCTAATTCATTTAAAATTGAACAAGTAAATATCTTTTGTCATATAATCATATTACTTTCAGGATATACTTTTTAAAAATTTCTATTACTAACTTAATTTAAAAACGTATTATAATGTGCTATTCTAATTTAATTTAAGAATGTATTATATTGTCCAGATTCGTTTAAAAAAAAAAAGAGAAGAAGAGAGCATATATTATTATAAAAACATAAATACAATATTAATATACCAAAATAGCCTTAAATTATTAAACAAAAGAACTCATAGGAAGAGAACATAAATCAATAACCTATTTTTGGACTACAATATCTTTTGTGCTAATTTTTAATATTTAATAGTTTAAAATTAATATAAAAATTATATTAAATTCTTATTAAAAATATGTAGGAAGATTTGAAAAAATCAATTTCATAAGAATCCTCCATATTGTCAATGCATAATCACTCCATAATGTCCAATACCAAGAAAAATTAAAAAGTACTATTAAATGGACTGTATAAAGAATTGAAATGGAGAAAAAATACCCCCGCAATAATACATTTTATATTATATTTGAACTATTTTCAACTCATAAAATTTTTTTAATCATTTTTTCATGTAATATTGAAAACTACCCAATTATTAAATAACAACTAAGAAAATATTTAAGAATATAAGCGTGTGAGAAAAATAAATTTTTTTTGATAAGAGTCAATACCATATTACCACTAATGATTATACAAACATAAAGATATAAATGTGGAATGCAACATCAATCTTTTTCTCTTTGAAAATAAAATTTAAAGTAGATAAAATTATAATTACGATTAAATATTCAAAATAAGATATGAACTAATATTAAGATCTGAATTAACATAGAATAAATTATTTTTATGTTAAAATTAAATAATTAAACTTTTTAATTAATTTTAGCAAGAGAATCCAATTCAATTATTTTTTAAATTCATCATGTGAGTAAAATTCTTATTCAAGTTAAAAAAATATCTTCGGGTACATGAATTTATTCCATAAAAAGAGCGCTAGAACACAAAGTAAAAAAGGGTAGTATCTTATTAATAATCAAAATATATACAAGTATTTGAGTGAGCATAATCCAAGCCAAATCCTAATTAATAATAAGATTTCAAGACTATATTATAAAAAGTCGACTATGGTATAATCGTATTATTCTTTTGTAGAAGGTTTAGTTGTTCCTGAACATTTGGTTATCAATCCCACTTGTAATAGCATGCATTTAATAAGAGAAATATTTCTATCATTCGATCAAAATGCAATTTGTGCAAATCTCATGATAGGATTAAAAAGATATTGTACCTAGCATAAATGAATATATGTTAATCAACTAAATAAAAGGTTGATTATAAATTTTTATAGTAAAAATAAAATATTTTTCTGTTTTTGACTTAACAGAAATTGATACCAATAATTACTACCAAGAAGGATACTTAAATACTACAATACCAGACGACCTTCTACCATACATATTTGATATCAAATATATTATTTTTACGTATCTTAGTGTCACCGATTATATAATAGACTAAGTTATAGTTGATCGCCCATTGTATATGGCTTGATTTTGAAGAAAAATATGTCCGTCATGCTACTGAAAAACTTAGATATGCCGAATAACTTATGTAATAGCACACATATGACATATAGAAGTTTCGACACTAGCATCATATGTGCAAAAGTTATGATACTGGTCAATGTGCTTCTAAGTATATTCTTATCCCTCAATTCAATTTTCGTCTTAGGAAACTAAGAAATATTCTTTTAAATTTGTTTGAAAATAGTTTCTAGTATGTTTATCTTTTGCAAATATAATAAATAAAGTACGAGGACAAACATCCTAAATATCAGACTATATATATCGCAATATATTTTTTTGCACAAACAACTGTATGTTGCACTTTCAAAGATTTATCAAGATCGACGACATGAGTTCTGCTAAGGCAGAGAAATCAAAATATTAGGAGGATACATACACAAAAAAGTATTATCCACAAAGAAGTATTCGTTAAGATACCATCATATTAAATACTTTTAATCTATAAATACATAGTTATCCAACTAACATGATACAATTATAACTGTTTATACTGTCTTTTTATTTTATATTCATATATTATGCTATTGTAATAATATTTTTCGGTATTTAGATGATATGTATTATTATACATAAAATTTCTATTATTAATTAAATTTATTATTTTTTCATATAAATAAATATTTAAATCGTCACGTGTCATTATTATGGATATATAAAGCACATTTATAAACATCATTATATAATAATATCGTTATGAAATAGAAGATTCTTACACTTCTATTTAAGGTGAATGTCTTTAATGTACTTAATTAGAGAGATTTTAGAGTTCTATTAGTGGTAGCTAAATCTTCCTCTTCCCTATAAATAGAGGTGCTCTCTACCATTGTAAATCATCCCTTGAGACCCCTCTCAACTCAATAAGAAGAACTCTCTCTACTCTTCTCTCTATTGCTATTGTTCTTGTTCTATTGTTCTTGTCTTTTGCTTTAGTTTATAACACGTTATTAGCACGAGACTCTACCGTCTCAAGTACCATTCTCGAAAATCCAAGGTATTTTCCCTCTTCCTAATTTAATTTTCGAGTATGTCTGACATTATGAAAAGAAAGTTCGTTGCCCTTGAAATTTCGGGCAAGAACTATATGACATGGGTGTTGGATGCTGAAATCCACCTAGATGCTATGGGTCTCGGAGACACCCTCAAAGATAAAGAAAAAGCATCCACCCAAGATTGTGCGAAGGCCTTGATTTTCTTGCGCCACCACCTTGACGAAGGTTTGAAGATTGAATATCTCACCGTCAAGGATCCACTCGTTTTGTGGAACAGCTTAAAGGAGAGATATGACAACCTGAAGTTGGTCACTCTGCCACAAGCACGATATGTATTTTAAGTCCGTTTCTGAATATAATTCTGCTATGTTCAGAATTACTTCTAAACTGAAGCTATGTGGAGATAACATCTCCGATTACGATATGCTTGAGAAAACGTTTACAACGTTTCATGCCTCCAATATGGTACTGCAGCAACAATACCGAGAGAAAGGCTTTACGAAGTACTCTGAACTGATTTCTCTCTTACTAGTGGCTGAGCGAAATAATGATCTGCTCATGAGAAATCACGAAAATAGACCAACTGGGTCTACACCACTGCCTGAAGCAGATATGGTGCACTCGCATTATGCCAAACATAAAAGGGACCATGATCACGGTCATAAACGGGGTCAAAGCCAAGGACGTGGACAAGGAAGAAATTCCAAAGAAGTCCGTCACCCCCCAAAGAGAGATAACCACCGAAAGCAGAAACGGGGTCCAGAAGATCCTAAGGCAAATAGTTCAGAAACTATATGTTATCGTTGCGGTGGAAATGGGCACTGGTCTAGGACTTGCCGAATACCAAGACACTTGGTTGACCTTTATCAAGCATCTCGAAAGAGAAAACGCCTTGAAACAAATTTTGTCTCTGATGACAACTTTGACTTCACCCACCTGGATTTGGCAGACTTCTTTGAGCAACCCGAGGGAAAGATAGACCACCTAATCGGTGATGGAACCATGATGAAAGAAGATGGAGCTGTTTGATTCTACTTGTATTAGTCAATGAATAAATTAATAGTCATTAGCATTAGCTCGTATTAGTTAATTCATGATATGATGTTAGTATTAGCCCTTTAGAATGTTTCAATATGCTCAAATATTTTTATTGTACAGTAGAGGTAATCGACTAACCTAAAAACTAGTCGATCGTCTAATATTTAGCAATAAAATGAATTTTTTTCCGCCAGGCCAGATATTCGAATATCAGAGTCTGATATTCGAATATCTGGGCCAGATATTCGAATATCAGAATTTCTATATTCGAATATCTGGCAAGATATTAGAATATGTGCTTAAATATTCGAATATCTAATATTTTTCGCATTAAATTATTATTTTTTCCGCAAGGCATTATATTCGAATATTAGAATACAATATTCGAATATCCTAAATAACTGCTTCCCAAAACGCTGTTTAAACGCGAAACAAAAGAAGTGAAGTTGTTTATACTTATATTTATGTATTTCTTTTGTATGTTAAACTATGGGATAGCAAATATGGAGATCTCACAATGCGAACTTGGACCAACGTCCAAGTGTAAAAGTATTTGCCTAGTTGATTCATGTACTACACATACAATACTCAAAGAAAAGAAGAGTAATTGTGTAAGGCAAACATTACTACAATCTATGGAAGTAGTAAATTGATTGAAAGCTCCGGAAGAGCAATTGTAACTCTGCCCAAAGGCATGACGTTAATCATAGAGAATGCAATGTTCTCCTCCAAGTCCAAAGAAGAACTTGTTGAGTTTTAATGATATCAATCAAAATGTTCTCCTCCAAGTCTAAGAAGAACTTGTTGAGTTTTAAGGATATCATTCAAAATGGATATCAGATTGAGACAATAGATGAGAATAATCTTGAATTCTTCATGAAAACGAGGCTGCCCATTTCGGTTTGGGTTCACGCCATTTTGAATGCAACAATGCTAGTTTGTCGGCTGCCCGATTCGACTTGGGTTCACGCCATTTTGCATGCAACAATACTAGTTTGTCGGCTGCCCACTTCGGTTTGGGGTCACGCCATTTTGCATGAAGCAATGCTAGTTCGTCGGCTGCCCACTTCGGTTTGGGGTCACGCCATTTCGCATGCAACAATGCTAGTTCGTCTCTGACTGACGAATCATCACAAATATTCCCTATTGCAATTGGTTTTGGGTCATGAACCCAATATATCCCATTTAAGAAGCTTTGGATGCGCAGTATAGGTGCCTGTAGCACCGCCATCCCGCACCAAAATGGGTTTGCAAAGAAGGTTAGGAATATATGTTGAGTATGAATCGTCCTCCATTATTCGCTACCTCGAAACATTGACAGGAGATTTGTTCACTGCACTATTTGCAGACTGTCAATTTGATGAGACACTTTTCCCAAAATTAGGGGGAGAAGTCGGTGAAACCAAATGGGAAATTTTGTGGAAAAATGTATCATTATCTCATCTTGATCCACATACCTCTATTTGAAAGAAAGAGGTACAAAAGACTATCCATTTGCAAAGAATAGCAAATCAAATGCCTGACGCATTTACGGACTTGAAGAGGATAACGAAATCCCACATTCACGCGGAAAATGTTCCGATCCGTATTGAAGTCCCTATTGGACAAATATCTAGTGTCATATCCAATGAGTCAAATGCACGCCAGAAGCGTGGCAGACCATTAGGTTCCAAAGATCGAAATCCTAGAAAGAGGAAAAAGAACGATCTAAATGACACTATGAAAGAATCACATGAGGATGCTCATGATTTGATTAATTCCGAGATTCACGAAGAATCTATTGAGCCTGAGACTCTTGAAAATACGGAATGCAAGAATGTGAGGATCTCGAACCTCAGTCTGTGGTAGTACAAAATTAATTGAGAGCTCTCGAAGAGCCAATTATTACTATGTTGGAGAAACACAATTGAGTATTGTGCTGTAGTAAGTCTCAAAGAAACTTATTCAGTTTCCGAAGTACACGCGAAAGCGATTGATTATATTGAGACTATAAATAAAGGAAGGCTTTGATTCTCCTATTACTACAACTTGTAGCGGGGTAATTTGTATATGAAAAGCTACCCGCTTTGTTCTCCAGTTTGTACTACACAAACGAAAGAATGCCACAATAAAGTGGATATCTATTGGTATAAAACCCATGTCATAATAAACCCGAAGTTTATTGATAAGTGCACATGTCATGGTGTAAATTTGAAGTTTACCAATATTGATAATTTATTCAGTTGACATTCGTGTTAGCCATCTCATTTGAAGTATGATGTGCAAATTCACATAGGTGAATATCAAAGAACTAGAAGTTCTTGTTCTCATTAATGAACTGACCAACTAAAGAGTTCGTGTTGAAGCCCATAAATTCTGGAAATATGAAAGGTGAGTATGGGCCCATTCACCTGCCATGTATACCACATATGATGCATCTATGATATGGTTACATGCGCCATTGTTATTAACCCGCAGCCTGGCAGTGCTTGCGAGGTAAATCGCTCAGTAATCTAACTTCGAGCATAGTTTCCAGATTCTCTACTCAAGAGAGTTCATCTTGATAAGTTGGTTTATATTAAAGTTGGTTTAGCAAGATAATTATTGAGTGCTTCCACTTAATAGCTAAACTGTTTCTTATGAGAACGAAGTTGTATATATCAGTTTGATATAAGTTGTATACAAGAGTATATTCTCCCCTCAAAAGTGGTTCAGGGTCAGGAACCAAAATAATTTCATCTTATTATTAAGGTGCTATGTATATTGACATAATGCACAAAGATGATTTCCCAAAGTTGAGGAAACATGTTAGCTTTACTAACATGAGGGGGAGACATGATAAACACTTGAGAAAGTGTTACATGGGATGAATTTTCATTTGTATATGTATATCCCCGAATATCATGATGTGAACCTGTAGTTCATAAAAAGGGAAATGCAATTGCAACATATTGCAAAGCATGCTATACGCATTTGCTGACTCAAAGAAAGTAACTAAATGAAAGAGATACAATTCAAGAAGAATTGATTCCATATGAAAGACATGTAGTTTTGAACCTATAGTTCAAATGCTTGAAAGATAAAAGTCAAAGGTATGTATAGTCAGTTTTCGATATCTTATTTGTTTAGTATCACTAATGAAAGATTGATATGCAGCTAAAGTCTATTATGCGACTTATATGACTTAACTTGAAAGATTTAAGTTGCTTGAAGCATATGCAATTCTTGGTCCTGAAGTACCACATCCTAAGTACAATTTGTGTCCATATGTATCTTGCTATAACTATAAGCATGATGGCATTGAGAATGCATCTATGGAGATATTGAAGAGCTATTCCACGACATCATATGAAGATGTTCATATCTATCAAGAATGATGATTTCAAGGTGCGGAATATTTATTCAAGTCAATATGGTTGATTTATTCATCAAGCATCTACCAAAAATCGTTTTGAAGATGATGCACAAGATTGGAATGCAAATGCTCAAGGATATAAATCGATGTACTCATTAGGGGGAGTCAATGCGCGTTGCACTCTTTTTCCCTTACAAGGTTTTGTCCCACTGGGTTTTCCTTGCAAGGTTTTTAACGAGGCAACCAATAGGCGCATATTCAAACATGTGTACTCTTTTTCCTTACTTTAATTTTTCCCATTGGGTTTTGGTTTTAAGGTTTTATGAGGCACATCATTGAATAGACATTCAAGGGGGAGTGTTATGAAATAGAAGATTCTTACACTTCTATTTAAGGTGAATGTCTTTAATGTACTTAATTAGAGAGATTTTAGAGTTCTATTAGTGGTAGCTAAATCTTCCTCTTCCTTATAAATAGAGGTGCTCTCTACCATTGTAAATCATCCCTTGAGACCCCTCTCAACTCAATAAGAAGAACTCTCTCTACTCTTCTCTCTATTGCTATTGTTCTTGTTCTATTGTTCTTGTCTTTTGCTTTAGTTTATAACAAATATAACAGTAATTTATGTTTTTGAGGCCTTAGATATTTTGGGGCTAAGGCAAAAAGCTTCACTTGGTTTACCTAGAGCCGCCCTTGATATTTGTTCACTGTGGCGTCTCATATACTGAGACGATATTCACTTTAGCCTAAGCAATTGTCATCATACGTTGTATTCCCATTCAATTTAAGCAAATCAAGGTAAACCCCTTTTCCTTATTTGTCTCCATTTCTGTATTTTTCTCTTAGTTCTTGAGCTATAAGTATTTGTTAGTAACAGAGCTAATTTTATTGAATCAGATCGATCTATTGCTTTTCTTTCATTTTTTTTCAAATACCCATCATTCTTATGTTGAAAACCGATCATAAAGTCTCAGTCTTTGGTGGGTTCATTGATAAGTTAATTTTGTTTTCATTGTTTATTTGTCTTTTAAATACAAGTATTTTGTACCCATCATTCTTATGCTGAAAACAAATCATAAAGCCTCAATCTTGGGTGGGTGCATTGATAAGTTACTTCTATTTTTGTTGTTTATTTCAGTTTAAAAAAAAAAAATAAGTATTTCGCTTAGTTAGTTGGTTGAATGATTTTTAAGCTGCAGCTTAGTTGGTCTGCTGATAGTGTTTTCTAATTATGTTCTTCTGATTCTTTCAGATACTGTGGGTTTTTTGATAGAGAAGTGATGGCAGAAGTTTTGCCCGAAGGAACCAATTGTTGGAGATAGAGAAACAGGTTCACAAGTGGTGGACAAAAGGCGATGTTTTCAGAGCTGAACCTAAAGAATTGCCTCCGAAAGCGGGTGAAAAGTTCTATGGGAATTTCCCTTTTCCTTATATGAATGGATATCTTCATTTGGGCCATGCTTTTTCATTGTCAAACCTGGAATTTGCAGCTGCATATCACAGATTGAGAGGTGCTTCTGTTCTTTTGCCTTTTGCCTTTCACTGCACCGGGATGCCTTTATCGAGGTTTGGGAACCCACCTGTGTTTCCTGTTGTGAAGGAAGAGGAGAGTGTTGAAGCAGAAGTGAAGGTTGAGACTGAAGGTAATCAGGCTCTACCGGGTGGAAAATTTAAAGGAAAGAAGTCCAAGGCTGTTGCTAAGACTGGTGGGGGTAAGTACCAATGGGAGATAATGAGGAGTTATGGTCTGTCCGACAAGGAAATTTCCAGGTTTACAGACCCATATTACTGGCTAACTTACTTTCCACCACTGGCTGTAGAGGATCTGAAGGAGTTCGGATTGGGTTGTGATTGGCGTCGCACTTTTATTACAACCGACATGAATCCATGCTTTGATTCATTTGTACGGTGGCAAATGTGGAAGCTGAAAGCCTTGGGAAGGATTGTTAAAGATCTGAGGTACACCGTATATCCACCCCTAGATGGTCAGCCATGTGCTGACGATGACCGTGCTTCTGGTGAAGGAGTTATTCCTCAGGAATATACTCTTATCAAGATGGAAGTTCTCCCACCTTTTCCACCAAAGATGAGTGTTTTGGAGGGGAAGAAGGTATATCTCGCAGCAGCTACACTGAGACCAGAGACCATGTATACAGAGGAAGCCAAGGCATGTTCAAGTTTTGGATTCTACAATGTTTCCAACTTATATCTGCTTTTAATCGTTTCTGCTTGTAGCTTAATTGTCTTTTTATGCTGTATACCGTGTCCAAGTATGATTGCATTTTTTCGTTGTAATTTTAGGGAATTTCAGATTGCAAGTCCTTTATCAAATTTGTAATTGGTAGTCCCCTTTTTTTGAGAATTTCTGTATGCCCCATTTCTTTCTTCCAATGGAATTTTCAGTTGAGCAAATCAGTTTTCATTACTTAAGTGAATGAGTTAATATAAAGGTATACGGCGTTTGATAACTTTTTGTTCCTTTTTTGAAAATTGTGAGGAACTAGTTAGTTAGCATTCAAGGGTAAGGTGAATGAGAAGTTATACGGATGTGATGATTTATTATACTCTTTATGTTACAGGCTTTCCCAGACCCCACCTGGTGGGAATGTACTGGGTAGTTGTTGTTGTTATTATGTTACAGGCTTAGCGATGAATTTATTGAAAATAGGTTGCAAAAAGGGGGATAGAAGCGCTTCCTCAAGAGCCGCTACTTACAAAATGAACAAAAGCAGTCCTGTAATTAACTACACGAGCGGCAGGTTTCATTACTTAAACCGAATAGAAAACATGAGCTAAATTATAGCAATAGGAATTGTCTACTGAAAATGAAAAACCAGCATCTTTGAAGCATTTTACTAAGGCCCGAAGTTGATCTCTTTATTCAAGATCTGAAAGAGTGAGCCTGTTGCTGGTCAGGATGCTGCCCTGCTTCTCTCTCACACCATGGAACTAGCTTATCAAGTATGTCTTCTCATCTGCAGTTTTTCATAACTCCTATGTGGGCCTTTTGGGAGGTTCAGTACATATCAAGGTTTCTGTTTTCTAAGACAGTATCAACTTCTAAGTCCACAAAGAGCTGCTGAAGAATGAATGCCTAATATTCTTTCTGGAAATTCTCCAAGGATACGACCTATTTTTGAGAAATGTGATCCATGACAAGATGCTTGAATCACTTAGTACGTCTTAGCTGTGTGCTAAATTTCCTTTTATTGGTAATACGTTCCCTTCTATTGTCTGTACAAAGATGAGGAGAGACGTGCAGGAAGTACCATTTTTCGATTATTTCGGAGATTCCTGCAGGCGAGTAGTAGTGAAAGTACATCTTTAAGTTGGTTTATTGGGGAAGCAACAAAATGAGCCTTGTTTGAGATCCCGATAGTTGGGGACAAGGCCAAGTTGACCCTTCACGGACTTGTGCAATAGTGCAAGTACAGCTACTGAAAGCGCATGCCTTCATTTTACCCAATTAAAATACATTATTAATTTGGAAAAACATAACTCTGCATTATTTTTTTTAAAAAAATTACTGTACATATTTTAGAAGTATTACTTAATTATGTTAATTAAGTAAAAAAATCAAGTAAACTCACTCCATTCAGATTTTTAAAAAAAGTACGTAACATCTTTCCACTGAAAATCTGAATTGAGTTTCTGTTTGTTACGTTACTGGTGAATCTTATGAGCACCTTAATAATAATTAAAAATTGAGACAGTCCCCTCTGTATCACGACCAGCACGTCAAGGGTTCAATTACTGCTAACTTCAAACCAAAAAAGTAGTTAGCTAGTAGTAGCAGCTACATTGTGTGCAGATCTTCAAATTCTACCGCTTCTTCTTTCTAATAGCTCATCTCTCCGCAGTGCTCTACATCGTCCTGTTTTTTCCACTGTTACAAACTCTTCTTTTGATTCTGTTCATCACAAATCCAACCCTCACTTAAAATTCTCTTCCCTATTCCACCCCTTCTACACAACCCTAAAACTCTCCCACCATTCCCAATGTTAAACCTCACTTTCTCTCTCTTCAATGGCAATTCAATTCCTTTCCTCTCCCATTCCATATCTATCTTCTTCAATTTCATTTCCCTCCCCATTTCCTCATTTTTACCACAAAATCCCCAAATTTCCTTTCTTTTTCCTCCCCATTCCTCTTCCTTCTCAGATACTGGCATTATGGGAAGCCATTCCGGAATATGGTTCCCCTCCCCTCCAATATACTCATTGCTATCCACATTCCGCAAACCTTTTCCTCTCCCTATTGAAAATACTTTTCTGGGCAACGGTTTTGCAAATGGAATTTCCTCCGAATACTTAGAAAAATTAACGAGACTCTTCACCACGCCGGAGTTGAGTAAACTTCCAGTAGCTCTCCACGCTCCGACGAATCCACTGACAAAGCTCAGCTCGTCCACGGCGGCGACAGTATCGACGAGTTGTGACTGAGTACGGCCTGCGGAGTTTGCTGAGTCGGCGGCGGACTTAGCGATTGATCTCAAGTACCTGACGGCGACGTCGGTTAGGGTTCGGAGAGCGGGAGCTTCCGCCGCCGTGAATCCGATCGAATCACAGATCTGCGCAACTGCTATTCTGGTTAAGTTGAAGGCGTAGTCGGATTCCGTTGAAGCCGTGGACGGAGGAGGAATCGCCGCCGGAGGACGGTTGCAGTTTGATCTCATAGTGGCGGATGAAGGGAGAAGCGGTGTGGCTTTTCTTCGAGTGTCGTAAGAACAAAACCCTAGATGTTCATTGGTGGAAAGTTCTAGAGGCAGAGTGCGGGCTCGAACCTGGGCCTTTATGATTTGTGCGTGTATAGTCTGAAAACCAGTGCGCTAAAGAAATGAAGCAGTACAAATTACATATGTTTCATTATTATATCACCAATACAGCAGTTAAAATGCTTACGCGGATCGTTGTATGTACCATAGCATATTAAATTTATAACGTGAAATATATATATATATATATATATATATATATATATATATATAAAAGATTATCCGCGATGAAATGATAAAAGATATTTGTAAAAAGAAAATATAGTATGTCTTTGTTGATTAAGTATAAATGCCAAGTTAAACTAAATTTGATTAACCATGAGTATTATATTTGTGTTATAAAATATTTTATTTAAGGTGAATGTCCATATTTAGAGAGATCCTAGGGTTTACTATTTGGTGCCTAAGTCACCACCACCCTATAAATAAAGGGGTTCTCTCACATTGTAAATCATCCCAAAGTATCAATAAGAATACTCCTCTCTCTACTTTTCTCTCTATTGTTCTTGTTCTTATATTATTTCATAAAACTTTATCAGCACGAGTCTCTAACCAATTGAATTTGATTTCTTCCTTCTTCCAAAATTTCTATACGGAAAAATAGAAGAGATGGTATCATCATAAAGTAATGCAACGGGATGGAAACTCAAGAGGTATATTTGATATCACAACATTTATTGGTATCCCTTTCAAATTCTTGAAATTCTACGATTTTATTTCATATACAAACATAGACAACAAAGTTTGATTATAACTCTATTGGAGTTTGTAAGGAATTATAACCACGTGAAGTGGTAAAAGTTCTATGTCTTGCCATGATTAAATTCATGTATGATTGTGGGCAAAGAATTGAAAATCCGTCCCATTGAATTTGCTTCATTCTCATTCTCTTTAGAGAATGTGATAGCAGTATGTGATAAGTCTGAAAGAAGACAAAATTATTACCCTGAAGGTATCAATGGATGTGGACGTGGCAATAGACGGAATTATAATCGTCATCATTGTGATAATGAGAATAATAAAGATTCTCAAAATAATCTTTCACTTTATGAAAGTAATATTTGACATGAGATTGTATATAGCACATACAGATGATTATGATCCATTCCCTGAAGTGAATGTGATAATTGTAATAAAGCCCGTAAGTATGGAAACGCTCTTGATGTAATTTTGTTTTATGTCTGACATTATGAAAAGAAAGTTCGTTGCCCTTGAAATTTCGGGCAAGAACTATATGACATGGGTGTTGGATGCTGAAATCCATTTGGATGCAATGGGTCTTGGAGACGCCATTAAAGACAGAAATAATGCATCCACCTAAGACTATGCTAAGGCCTTGATTTTCTTGCGCCATCACCTTGATGAAGGTTTGAAACTGTGCTAAGGCCTTGATTTTCTTGCGCCATCACCTTGATGAAGGTTTGAAAATTGAATATATCACAGTCAAAGATCCACCTATCTTGTGGAATTGCTTAAAAGAGAGATATGACAACCTGAAGTTGGTCACTCTGCCACAAGCACGATGCGATGAGAATTCAAAAGCAAATAGTTCATAAACTATATATTATCGTTGCGGTGGAAAAGGGCACTGGGCGAAAATATGCCGTGTACCAAGACATTTGGTTGAGCTTTATCAAGCATCTCTAAAAGGTAAATGCCCTGAAACCAATTCTGTCTCTGACGACAATTTTGACATCACCCACTTGGATGTGGCAGACTTCTTTGAGCACCCTGAGGGGAAAATAGACCACTTAATTGGTGATGGATCTGTGATAAAGGAAGATGGAATTGTTTGATTTTATTTTACTTATTTGTATTAGTTAGTGAATAAACTAATAGTCATCAGTATCAGCTCGTATTAGTTAGCTTATGATATAATGTTAGTATTAGTTCTTTAGAATGTTCCAATATGCTTAAATTTTAAAGATATTTTTATTTTCCAGTAGAATTAATCGACTAACCTAACAGTTAGTCGATTATCTAATATTTCGCATTAAAACTGGATTTTTCCGCAAGGCAAGATAGTCGACTATCTGATTTAGATAGTCGACTAACCTGATGACTGTTTACTAAGTTAGTCGACTATCAACTTAGTTAGTCGACTAACTAATATTTCGCATTAAAACTGGACTTTTCCGCAAGGCAAGATAGTCGACTAACCTGATGACTGCTTCCCAAGATAGTCGACTATCAACTAAGTTAGTCGAATAACCTCAGCAGATTTTAAAAATATTGTTTAATTATGAAGCAACTGATTAAATTTGTTTATTCTCATGTTCGTATATCTCTTTTGATTAATTGATTCATGTACCACATATACGATATTCAAAGAGAAGAAATATTACTCTCATTTAAGTATGTGTAAGGCAGATGTTACTACAATTTCTAGTAGTAGTAAATTAATTAAAGGCTCCGGAAGAGCAACTATAACTCTGCCTAAAGGAACAACATTTTAGAGAATGCAATGTTCTCCTCCAAGTCTAAAAGGAACTTGTTGAGTTTTAAAGATATCATTCAAAATGGATATCATATTGAGACAATAGATGAGAATAATCTTGAATTCCTCATTTACTCATGAAAACGAGGCTGCCCACTTCGGTTTGGGGTCACGCCATTTTGCATGCATCAATGCTAGTTCGTCTCAGAACGACGAATTATCACAAATATTCCCCGTTGCAATGAGTTTTGGGTCATGAACCTAATATATCCCACTTAAGAATTTTTGGATGTGCAGTATATGTGTTTGTAGCACCGCCATATTGCACCAAAATGGGTCTGCAAAGAAGGTTAGGAATATATGTTGAGTTTGAATCGCCCTCCATTATTCGCTACCTCGAAACATTGACAGGGGATTTGTTTACTGCACGATTTGCAGACTGTCAATTCGATGAGACACTTTTCCCAAAATTAGGGGGAGAAGTTGGTGAAACCAAACGGGAAATTTTGTGGAAAAATGCATCATTATCTCATCTTGATCCACATACCTCTATTTGTGAAAAAGAGGTGCAAAATATTATCCATTTGCAAAGAATAGCAAATCGAATGCCAGACGCATTTACAGATTTGAAAAGGATAACAAAATCACATATCCCTGCAGTGAATGTGACAACATCTGATTCACGAATACATATTCATTATTGGAAGAATATGAACATGAAATTGGTATTGAATATACCACACTCACCCCTAGAAGGAGGTTTGAGATGATATATGAAAATATTATGGCATGAAAAGTCATTGGTAACGTACCTATTGTACGCCAAAATAATTTGTCAATGTGATTATCAAAGGACAATAACAATGCAAGAAACATATCTTGCATATAATTTTGACATGACCATAATGGTATAACTTTTTTTTTAAAAGAGATATTCACCACATGGATGTTGATGAATTTGTGGTAGTACAAAATTAATTGAGAGCTCTAGAAGAGCCAATTATTACTATGTTGGAGAAACACAATTGATTACCAATAAGGTATTATGTTGTAGTAAGTCTCAAAGAAACTTATTCAGTTTCCAAAGTATATGCGAAAGTGATTGATTATATTGAGACTATAAATAAAGGAAAGATTTGATATCTTCTATTACTACAACTTGTAGCGGGATAATCTGTATGTGAAAAACTACCGGCTTTATTCTCCAGTTTGTACTACACAAGAATACCACAATAAAGTGGACGTTTATTGATATAAAAACCCATATCATAATAAACTTGAAGTTTATTGATAATTGCACGTGTCATGGTATAAATTTGAAGTTTATCAATATTATTAATTTATTCGGTTGGCATTCGGGTTAGCCATATCATTTTAAGTATGATGTGCAGTAATAGAGAATTCACATGGGTAAATATTAAAGAACTAGAAAGTTCTTTACGAATTCTCTTGTATTACTTGTTCTCATTAATTAATTGACCAACTAAAGATTTCGGGTTGAATCCCATAAATTCTGGAAATATCAAAGGTCAATATGAGCCCATTCACCTGCCATGTATACCACATATGATGCATCTATGATATGGTTACATGTGCGATTATTATTAACCTGCAGCCTGGCCGGTGCTTGCGAGGTAAATTGCTCAGTAATATAACTTCGAGCATAATTTCCAGATTTTCTATTCAAGATAGTTTATCTTGATAAGTTGGTTTATATCATAGTTGGTTTAGCAAGATAATTATTGAGTGCCTCCACTTAATAGCTAAACTGTTTCTTATGAGAACAAAGTTATATATATCAGTTTGATATACGTTATATACGAGAGTATATTACATTCTCCCCTCACAAGTGGTTCAGGGTCAGGAACCAAATAATTTCATCTTATTATTATTGATGTGCGGTGTATATTTTCATTAACACCATAATGCACAAAGATGGACTCTCAAAGTTGAGGAAACAAGTTAGCTTTTCTAACATGAGGGGGAGACATGATAAACACTTGAGAAAAGGTTACATGGGATGAATTATCATTTGTATATATAGATCCTCGAATATCATAATATGAACCTGAAGTTCATATAAGGATAATTCAATTGCAACATATTGCAAAGCATGCTATACGCATTTACTGACCCAAAGAAAGTAACTATATTCTCACTGCAAATGCTCAGATTAAGTCCCAGAAGGACAAAGTCTTTGATACGCTTAAAGCGTATAGACAAATCGGTTTCAAAATAACTTCTTAATAAAGAAGATGAGCAAATGATCAAAGTGATCATAATGGGGAGGCAAGTGATCTAGAAGATCACATGACATAACACTTCATAAAATCTCATGAGAGATTCAGGTACCTGAATATATGAATAAAGAGATCTCCATGTTATGTCTTTATGAAACTTTACTGGAACCGATATAAAATGTTCGTCGACGACATCTATGATAGTGCTAAATATCGATGAGGATCTTATGTTTGTCGAATATATTGGCTAAATGGAAGAGATACAATTCAAGCAGAATTGATTCCATATGAAAGACATGTAGTTCAAATACTTGAAAGTATAAAGTCAATGATTGAAGTTGCTTGAAGCATATACAATTCTTGGTCCTGAAGTACCACATCCTAAGTGCAACTTGTGTACATATGTATCTTGCTATAACTATAAGCATGATGGCATCGAGAATACCTCTATGGAGATATTGAAAAGTCATTCCACGACATTATATGAAGATGTTCATATCTATCAAGAATGATAATTTCAAGGTGCGGAATATGTATTCAAATCAATATGGCTGATTTATTTATCAAATCTCTACAAAAGATCGTTTTGAAGATGGTGCACAAGATTGGAATGCAAATGCTCAAGGATGTGAATTGATGCTCTTTTTAGGGGGAGTTAATGCGCGTTGCACTCTTTTTCCCTTACAAGGTTTTGTCCCACTGGGTTTTCCTTGCAAGGTTTTTAACGAGGCAACCAATAGGCGCATATTCAAACATGTGTACTCTTTTTCCTTTTCTATAATTTTTTCCTTTGGGTTTGTTTTAGTTAAGGTTTTTAACGAGGCACATTATTGAATAGACATTCAAGGGGGAGTGTTATAAAATATTCTATTTAAGGTGAATGTCCATATTTAGAGAGATCCTAGGGTTTACTACTTGGTGGCTAAGTCACCACCACCCTATAAATAAAGGGGTTCTCTCCCATTGTAAATCAATCCAAAGTATCAATAAGAATACTCCTCTCTCTACTTTTCTCTTTATTGTTCTTGTTCTTATATTATTGTTTGTATTTATTTAAAATCTTTTTCACCAATAAATAATTGTTACCATTAGCTTTTCTTTTTTGGGTCCAAAGTTACCATTAACTTTACAAGCCGGTAAACTAATAAAAAATGTTTAAAATCTCATTTACAATTTAAGTGGAAAAAGTATCATCCCAATAGATTTCTCTAACAAGAAGTTGGAGCAAAAGGATATATGGGAGAATTTACATAGGCTTTGTTTATTTTTTTATTACTATGATTATCATTAAAATGTCTGAATCTTAATTAATATACATCTGATTAGTAAGCTATTATGTTTAGATGTGAACGACGACTAGTTAAAATTATTTTCTTAGGATATGAAAATGTATAAATCCTTATTTCAAATTAATCAATGTACAATTTAAACAATCCAATAATAATGAATATTATATCTTTAAAATATTAGAGAAAATATTCATTGTCACACCTTCTTTTTACCACCCGAGGGGTATATAAGGAATTTTTTTCAATTAAAATAATATAATTCGAAATGAGATTATTTTATTTAATTTTCATAGTCACCACTTGGAATAATTTAAGATGTTCCAAGTCACCGGTTTATTTTGAATCTCAAATCGAGGAAAAGTTGACTTTATTTAAAAGTCTGCGAAATCAGAAATTCTAGATAAGGAATTGTGTGAACCCGGGAGAAGGTGTTAGATATTTTCGGGTTTCGTAATTCTAGTGCGGTCGGTTAACTATTAATAATTGGTTTGATTTATTACATGTTTTAAACCTATTATACTTTTTTAACCTTTTAAAACTGCTTTTAATTATTTAATCCTTTTTTAGGATTTATGAAATTATTTCTTAAACAAGTTACGATTGTCGTACGCTTGCCGTTTTGGAACACACAGCAAACCACACTACATGAAATGCATCCGCGATTTGTGATATGTTTATTTTTATTATGTTATAATGGGGTCACATGAAATGGACACCCAAATTGAGGATTACATATCGTGACCATGCCACGGAAACCGTATGAAAGTACGAGTGGGGGGGGGGGGGTGAATTATATATTTTTAAACTTAATCTCTCTTAGTTGACTGATTTTTCAATTAGTTGACTAGATGTAATAAACTTACAGTTGTTGTAATAGCAGAATATAAGATGCTGAAAGTAAGTTTTGGAATTAAAGACATTGAAATTTTTATACTAGTTCAGATTCAATGTGAATCCTAGTCCACTTCCCTTGGGTTGCAAGGGAGTTCTCTCTAGTGAATGTGTTTCTTCGAGTACAATGGAAATGACATGATAGCTCAATTCCTATATCACTTGTCTCTTTTGATACAATGCCTCACAAGTGTTGTTCTCTCTTTCTTCTCTAGCTTGTTACGCAACAAGTCTTAGAGAACTACAATATTTGTTTGCAATAGAACAAAGAGAGGGTATTTGGTTCGATCAAAGCATATATAGCTAAGGTGAGATTACATGTTTAAATACTTTGAGAGATAGGCTTGATTTCTGGAAAGATTTGCCAACCCAAGAGATTTGATTCTTGGAAAGATTTTGATTCTTTCCAAGAAGAAAGTTGTTCTTCAACGGTTGTGTTGGAATTTTGATCTTCTATGTATAGACACTTGATTGAATCTTCAGTGAGATCTTGATTTATCTGATTCCTAGAGTTTAGCTAAAATTGATCCTATCTGTATCTTCTATGATTTCGTCTTCCTTTAATCGCGTCCCTTGACTTGGTCAGTATCTTTAGGATTGATTGTTTTTTCCTTTAACTATGTCCCTTTATTTTGTCTGTATCTCCAGGATTGATTGCTTCCTTTAACTTCACATGTGTTCCGTCAATCTCCATACACAAGAGTTCCTACAGAAGAGGCAAATATATTATTTTTATCATTAATATTAGATCTAACAATCTCTCCCCTTTTAATGATGACAAAATAATATATGTATAAACACCAATTGACTTCCCTGCAGTTTGCTCCCCCTCAATAGGAGCAATAAGCAATTTGAGGTGCATGTAGTCGACTGCATCAGTTGACTTTGCTGGTAGTTTTACTCCCCCTCGATAGGAGCAGTGGGTGCTTGAGAGGCATGTAGTCGACTTGTTATGTACCTGCACACAATACATAGATATACCTGCACATAATACATATATCCTACACACATGCTTGGGAGGCATGTAGTCGACTTGTTATGTACTTGCAGACACTACATACATTCTTTCTCCCCTTTCTTGACATCAACAAAGAGGGAGTATCCACAGAATAACAGGACAACATGCATAAATAGAATCCATAGCAGAATGTACTAGTAAAGTTAGACCACAACAAAAGAAGAAAGAAAAGTATCCACAGACTGACATCTCTGTCCAAAAACAACACAAAAAAAAATATTATCTTAAACTTCCACATTAATGACGTTGAAAATAGGTAAGAGTGTTGCAGACGGTCTCCTTTAATCGATCAAAGCAGGCGTTGGCTGAGACACTCATTCCATCAAGCCTGTCATGAACGTCCTTGAAATCTTTAACCATGTTTTCCCTAACTTTGAGAACTGCAACCTGCATTTCGGAGACATCGGACCGTGTTATCTTAGAGATAGCATGAATGGTACCAACAGTGGACTAGGTGGCAATGAGGAGATCCTTGATTGCAGATAGCTCTTTCTTAATGGCACTAATTTTCTTAGACAGGTCAGATCCACTAGGGCTAGGATGAGAAATAGAAGGTTTGGGCTTAGAGTCTGGATGGGCAGTTTTGACATCACTCTCCTGTTTCTTGAATCATGAACCATTCACATGCACATATCCCATACTTGCAAAGTCTCTAGAGTTGTATGGCTTTGAAACAGTAGTGAAGGAATATATAGAGAGGGAAATGTTGCGGGCTTCCAAAATATGGGTGATGGCCATTCAATAGGTTAGACTAGTGGGATCTTCAGCACTCAACTTGATTTTGAGTTTGGTCACAAGACAGTAAACCAGAAAAGTGTCTCGTAGAGAGAAGGTTGAGAAAGAGCCAGTACGGGGAAACAGAGTAGTTACCACAATATGAGTTAGAACACGAGTTTCAAAACTAACATCACTAGGACCAAGTTGGTGTGGAAGAGATTCATATGGACACTCAGTAATACATATTTTGGCTTGATCAAAAGAAATTTTATTATCAACGGGCCAGGAGTTTTTAAACAGTATGAGGGAACCAGAACAATTGAACTGAAAGACCGAATCAAACAAGGAACAATCAAGAACAATACGCTTTCCTAGTAGTAAGGTCTCCAACTTATCAGACCTACTGGAACAAATATTAGCATAGAACATTCATACTAGGGGTTCACAAATTTAGGAGGAGGAACAGAAAAGAACTTGGACCACTCTTGGTAAACAAAAAGGTCCTTGACCTTACAATTTAGGGCTTCTATATCATCAAGGTCGATTATCCTCCCATGAGCAATAGGCTTGTCTGATAGGGTAAAAAGAGGTCCATGTTAGGAGAATCCCAGATATCGAGTTCTGAATCAAGGGAACTGGAGACGTCAAATTTTGATCTCTTTGGAGTAGAGAAGATAAGGGGGAGGGGGGCGGTCTTCCATGGGTCTTTTACCTAAGGCTTTTTATCCTAGGGGTTTAGAATGATCAGAGAAATCCTCTTGAGAAGAGGCAAATCCCTCAATATGATCAGACCCTAAGTCTACATGTTCAGGGGGTTTAGAAGGGAGTTTTCCGTTGAAGCGGGTGCTCTTTCTAATGGAGGCAGAAGGAGTCTTGGATTGTTTTGTTATTGTAGGAGATTGATGCTGAAGCAAGATTTCGGAGAGGGGGATGAGGGCGATAGAGACAATGGATATTGATATGAGAAGACAACATAAAAAGGGATTTTCTGACGGCTGAGTACAGAAAAGGAAAAGGCGTTAGTTGATCAAGCGTGATAATTGGTTTTCCCTTTTTGATTTCTGAGACTGATATGAAAATAGAAGAAAAGGGAGGGAAAATGGACGCATAATTAATGCGAGAAAAAATGTGGACTATTTTATGTAAGATTTAATAATGACACAGAGGTCCTATTATTCTCTATTAATGCAAATAATGCCAAGAAGTTTTTTAAGTGAACAAAATCTTTCTTCTAGTAATGGCTTGGTAAAGATATCCGTTAGTTGATCAGTTTTCCCTACAAAAGATATTTTTATATTGCCCTTAAGAACATGATCTCTAATGAAGTGATGCTCGATATCTATATGCTTTGCGCTAGAATGATGAACAAGATTTTTAGAGAGACAAATAGCACTAGAATTATCACAGAAAATTTGTATAGGTTTAAAGGAAAGTTCATAGTCATTGAGTTGATGGGACATCCATACTAATTGTGCGCAATATTGTCCAATAGCTAAGTATTCAACTTCAGTGGTAGATATGCAATTGATGCTTATCTTTTAGTGTTCCAGGATATTAATGCCTTTCCAAGTAATTGACATGTACCACTTGTGCTCTTTCTATCTTCCGTATCACCTGCAAGGTCAACATTTGAAAACCTTCTAATTTAAAAGAGCTAAGGCGAGGATACCATAGTCCATGGGAGACACTCCCAATGAGATATTGAATAATTCTCTTTACTGTAGTCAGATGAGATTCTTTAGGAGCTGACTGAAACCTGGAACATTTACACACACTGAGCATAATATCTGGTAGACTTGCAGTCAGATTTAGTAATGAGTCAATCATTCCAGGATACTTAGTTTCATCAACAAGGATTCCCTATTCATCTTCGTCTAGACTTGTTGAAGGACTCATTGGTGTGCTAGTGGATTTTGCATTGCTCATGCCAAATTTTTGAATCAGTTCCTTTGTGTATTTGGTCTAAGATATAAAGGTTTGTTCTTCAGATTATTGAATTTGAAGTCCAAGGAAGAATGTTAACTCTCCCATCATGCTCATTACGGATTTACTTTGCATAAGATTTGAAAATTCCTTGCACATAAGAGGGTTAGCACTACCAAATATAATATCATCAACATAAATCTGAATAATGAGGTTACCTTCTGATGATTTTTAATAAACAAGGTAGTGTCTACTTTACCTCTTGTGAATCCATGATCAATCAGAAAAGAACTAAGTCTATCGTACCGTGCTCTTGGAGCTTGCTTCAGTCCACACAGCTTTAGTGAGCTTATATACATGGTAAGGAAATTGTGAATCTACAAACCCAGGTTGTTGTTTCACATATACTTCTTCCTCAATAAATCCATTCAAGAAAGCACTTTTGGCGTCCATCTGAAACAACCTAAATCCCTTAAACGATGCATATGCCATAAGAATTCGTATAGACTCCGAAGAGAAACCGGAGTGAAAGTTTCGTCATAGTCGACTCCTTCCTGTTGTGAATATCCCTGAGTAACTAATTTGGCTTTATTCCTTACGAACTTTCCATCATCGTTCAATTTATTTCTAAAGACCCACTTTATTCTAATAACAATTTTTTTCAGGTTTGGGTTTCAGTTTCCATACTTGATTTTTCACCAAACTGATCTAACTCTTCCTGCATTACCTGTATCCAAATTGCATCTTTTAGAGCTTCCTCTATCTTTTTTGGTTCAACCTGTGAGATTAATACTACATTTGCTTTCTGTTTGAGAGCCCCCTGATTTTCTATCCTTCATTTGGTTCCGCTATGATGAATTTTTGAGGATATTCAGGTTCGCTTTTCCATTCATTTGGACAAACTACGTTAGTAGTTGACTCGATCGGATGATCTGGTTCACTACTGATAACTTATTAGTTGACTCTATCGTAGCAGATTTATCAGTTGACTCTTGAGATTTGCTTTTCTCTTGAGTTTATTGAGCTTGATCTTCATCACCTGCAGTAATTTCTTTCTCGATCAAGGGGTTATTTTCGTCGAATATAACATGTACGGATTCTTCCACATATAAGGTGCATTTATTATAAACTCTGAAAGATCTACTATTGAATGAGTAGCCCAGAAAAATACCTTCGTCACTTCTAGGATAAGATCTCAAGGTTATCCTTAACGTTATTGTTAATAAAACACTTACTTTTGAAGGGATGAAAGTAACTGATATTAGGACGTTTACCTTTTCATAGTTTATAAGGAGTCTTCTTCAGAATGGGCCTAATGAGACATCGGTTGAGAATGTGACATGTTGTACTTACAACTTTTGCCCAAAGTTATTTGGTAGTGAATGATCTAGTAACATTGTTCTTGCCTGTCTTGGAGGGTTTTGTTTTTCCTCTCAACAATCCCATTTTGCTGTGATACTTGGTGCAGAAAAATTGTGTGTGTGTATCCCTGATCATTATAGAGGTCTTCAAAAGCTCTACTTTCAATTCTCCTCCATGACCACTCTGAATTGTTGAAATCAGATATCCCTTTTCTCTTTCAACCTTTTTGCAGAAAATCTTGAAATTTCTTAATGCTTCATCTTTATGAGAAAAGAAAATTACCCAAGTGAAACGTGAATAATCATCAACAATAACAAAAGCATATCTTTTTCCTCCTATACGAGTAGTTCTAGTAGGCCCAAATAGGCCCATATGAATCAATTGCAAAGGTTTAGAAATAGATATAATATCTTTATTGTTGAAAAAAATTCTGGTTTGCTTACCTATTTGACATGTATCATTGATTTTGAGTCCTGGAAAAGTTCAGTTTAGGTAGACCAATAACTAACTCATGTTTGGACAATTTTTCTATCAAATGCATGCTTGCATGACCAAATTTTCTTATGCCATAATCATGGATCATCAGACATAGATGTTAAGCAAATATAACCATATATCTTTTCAAAACTATCAAGGATATACATTTCCATATCTTTTTCTTGGGAGGACCATTTTACCTGTCTCATCTTCAATAGCACAACCTATTTTCTTAAAATTTACCTCACATCCTGAGTCGCATAATTGACTTATGCTCAGAAGATTGTAGTTGAGTCCATTCACAAGGTAAACTTCAGTGATGTTACAGTTGTTATTAATGGGAATTGTTCCAGTTCCAATTATCTTTCCCTTTGAGTCATCCCCACACTTAACGCTTCCTCCATCAATTTTTGTAACTTCTTTGAACATGTTTTTATCCCCTGTCATGTGACCGGAACATGCGCTGTCTAAGTACGATGTTCCTCTGCAACTAATTCTGTGGTGTTCCTGCAAAACATAGTTATTACTTTCTTTTATGTACCCAATCTTGCTTGGGTCCTGGAGGGTTAGTATTACTATATTCAAAATTATTTTTTGGTTTCCAAACCCATACTGAAACATTTGCGTTACGAAAGCAACTAAATGAATATTTATGTCCACTTTTGTTACAGTAATGACGTGTAACTCCTGACCCACTTTTAGGTCTTTCATTAGTGCTAGTACTAGTGGACTTTTTTCTAACTTTTCCTTTTTCAGTTGACTTGTAAGTCACCTGATTTGACCTAATAGAGCTGTGACTGATGGATTTACGCATGCCATTGAGTTGCATTTGCAATCTTCAAACCCTTCTTGATGTACTTCTTTTTTGATTTCACATACTTCATGTTTGAGTTTCCAGTCTTTAACTTCTTTATTGAGTCTCTTAAGTTCATTCATCATTTTTTGATACTCTCATAGCTAAATCAAGAATATCATGAAATTCGTTGCATTTTTCACAGTTATAAGATCTTACCTCACTTGTTTCACCTCGTGCCATGAAATTGTTCTCATTGTTATATTTGCATTCGTCATCTGAAGTGTCTTCATCCATCCAGCATCCTGCGGATTTGTTCATCTCATTTTCCTCAGAATCATCATGAAGCAAAGATTTGATATTTCCTCGTGTTCTGAATTGTCTTCATCGCTCCAACTTTCAAATTATTTGTTTTTGTTAAAGCCTCTAAAAATTTTTATTTTTAGATCTGGGCACTCAGCTTGAATGTGTACAAATCTTCCACTCTCAAAACATTTTCCATTATTCTTATCTTGTTCGTTGAATTGCCTGAATCGTCTGGGTGGAATTCTCTCTTTCCTCGTATTCTTGAATCTTCTCATTAAGCCATCCATTTTTCTTGATAGTATAAAAATCTCTTCTTGTAGAGCTTGAGGATCATCATTAGTTTCATTTTCAGCAATTTCAGTTGAGGCCTTGAATGCGACTGTTTTCATTTTTTCTTCTTAACTAGTCTTCTTGAGATGTGTCTTTTCAAAGGCTATGAGTTCTTCTTGTAGTTCATCATAGAATGAATTATTTAGATCCTTAGATTCAAGTGTGATTAACTTGGTCTATCAAGTGGTTGGTAAGCTTATCATAATCTTTCTAACTTGGTCACCACTCGTATATTGTTTACCAAATGCTTTTAGATCGCTAATTATTTTGCTGATTCTGGAAAACTTCTCTTCAATCGACTCTCCTTATCTGATTTAAAATAGTTTATAATCATGAACCAACATGTTGATATATGTTCCCTTTACTTTGCTAGTTCCTTCGTGTGTGACCTCAAGCTTGTCCTACATTTCTTTGGATGTGTCACAACTATAGATTTTCTCATATTCTTCACCACTTATGAAACTATAAAGCAGGTTTCTCGCTTTATTGTTAACTTGTACCATTTTTATTTGCTCTTTTATGTATGAATCTGTATCTTCAGGATCAGCAAGTGGTGGGGTAGCAGCTGGCATAGGATAGATCCCCTTTTTGATGGCTCTCCAAACATTAACATCGTAGGCCTTGTCATTGATTTCCACACGCACTTTAATGTGAGAGAAATGTTGTGAGGGAAAGGGTAAGGTAGTGGTGATGTTCTTCTTCTTTGGGAGGGGTCTGATGCAGTTGTATCTCCTTGTTGAGAGAAAATGAGAGAGGGATCCCCTTTTGAGATCCGCCGTTCTTGGTTCTTTTTTTAAAGAGAGGAGAGTCAAAAATCTAATGTCTGTACTTAGGTTTCCTAATGTGTCCTGTATTACCAGGTAGGGTTTTAATAAGCGGAATGGGTATTTGGGTAGTGGGCTAAGATTGTATGAGCTTGGATAATTTAGGAATTTTTAGGCTTCAAATTAAGCTGGCCCAGACGAAATTGAAAGACCAGATCTACTTCTTTTTCTTTGTTGTTCTTTGTTTTTCTTTTGATTTTAAAAATCTATTTGAATTAACTAAACAAGCTAAATAAAGGAAAATTTCGTATATATACCACATATGAAACTATATTACCAAACATGTTCATAGTTTGCATATTAGTATTCATGCTGATAGTATTTCTATATAATATATACAATGTATTAAATAAGGAATCACTGTACCTTTATGATTCCTTATTTAGGCACGGTAAAAAAGGAGAATTAAATATTCTTGCAGATCTTTCACATTGCAAATCACGCACATTAATCTTCTTCGTCAGTTTCGTTTCATATTTAGTGTCTCTGCTTTTTCAATACACTATGTTTCAAACCTTTTTTGATTTCACAAATAAAAAACGACTAAATCTTCTACAATTCTTCTACATCAAAAGCAATGATGTCCAAATTTCAGTAATACAAAGCAAAGAAAAAGAGAGTAGCAATTCCATCATTGACATCCATTAAAAAGCTTTGAATTGAAATTTGAATTTTCAAAAATTATTATTTGTTTTAGTTGGGTGTTGTTGCAATTAATTGGAAATATGATTTGGATTTTATTATCTCAATTTTAAGGGATTTTGGTGAAGATTAAACTTGGTTTTGGTTGAATTTCGGATTGAAACTCGACGAAGAAGAAGAAGAAGAAGAAGAAGAAGAAGAAGAAGAAGAAGAAGAAGAAGAAGAAGAAGAAGAAGAAGAAGAAGAAGAAGAAGAAGAAGAAGAAGACATGACATACATTATATTGTAAAATTATAGAAAAGTTGTAGATAAATTGTAGAAAAATTATGGACTGTTGTTTATTTATTTTTCTTTTATTCATTTACCTATTGTATGAAAGTTGAACAACATTGTATAAAATTGTATTTAAGTGAATGATTTAGTACTGTTTTGGACAAAAATATGTATAAAAAAATTATGAAACATACATTTCAGGGGAAGCATGTCTAGTCTAATATGTACCCAGTTTGTAGATATTTATTAGATAAATTATAGATTATTTGTATTCTGATTGTAGATGCTTTATTTTCTGTTTCACAAATAAAAAACGACTAAAACTTCTACAAATCTTCTAAAAAAACGCAGTTATGTCAAAAATCCCAATTATGCTACAATAAAATGGGAATTGCGATATTAAAATTCAATGTACCAGTTTGTAGATATTTTGTAGATAAATTATATATTATTTATATTTTGATTGTAGATACTTTGTTTTCTATTTTCACAGATCAAAAATGACTAAACCTTCTATAAATCTTCTGCAAAAAATGCAATTATGTTGAAAATCCCAATTATGCTACAATTGAATAGGAATTGGGATACAAAAATTCAATGGACCTAGTTTGTAGATTGATATTAGGCTATATAGATGATATTTACACTTTATATGACCATGTTTTATTGTTATTTAATAGGTAAATTGCCCATAAAGTTCTCCAAAATGGTGTTCTTTTGTTTTGCAGGAAATGTTCTAAGTGAGGAAGCATCATGGAGTATTTTGGAGCCAATAAGGTGAAGAAACACCCACTCGAGAAGTACCCGAGCATAAAGAAGCGAGAAAATGGCCTGAGCACATTCCACCATGACCGTGGTGGAACCATGGTGCAACCGCGGCAGATAAAGTTTGAGGCAGAAAGATCAGCTCCCACCGTGGTCGAGCCGCGATCTTGCCGTGACCGCGATGCACTGTTCACGCGCCAGGAAGTTTGGGGACCAAAGTGTAAATTTGGAAAAACTTGTTCCGAACTTTGATAATCTTTAGAAGCTCGTCTAAGATTATTTTTACAATTGTTTTTAGACTACTTTAGATGAAGAACAACTGTGATAAGATCAACAAAACATTAGAGTTTTTCTATCTCTTTTATTTTCTTGAAATTACCCATTATGAATAAGTTAGAATTTTCGTCTTGTTTTGTCATGAATAGCTAATTCCTTAGTCTATGGTTTTGATGGAACCTATTAAAGGGTGAAATTCTTATTATATCAATATATTTTACCAATTTAATATCTTTTTGTTCAACTACGTGTTTGTTGTAGTTAATTGATAGGATTCTTAGTTAGTTGTGCCTATTTAGTATGCATAAATCGAGAGAGGGTGCATATTCAGGTAATTGTTGAACAACACCACTACCAAAATATATGAGGGATCAATAACTGCAGGTTTAAAGGCAGGATTAGGGATAACGAAGCATTGGGTGCAATCTAAAGTGAGCTGTAATAAACAATACCAACTAGCGTATCTCGGGAGAGTGCGTCTAGTAAATTATCGGGATTAATCGGGAGAAGTTTACGGTAATAAGAGTGCTCATGATTGATTGAGATGATTTGGTGAATCTATATGAAACATAACCAGAAGGGATTCCATCAATATGAGAAATCATAACCTTAGAACCTTCTCTTAATTATTTACACTTCAATTATAGTTAGTTTTCAGTTGTTTATTTATGTCATTCATAGTTAGTTGAAATACCATCAAGTGTTATTGATAACGTTTCGGAAGTTGATTTCGTAGAATTTAGTAAATCCAACAAAAGTAATTGATAGGCTAATTCCTTGTGGGTTCGACTCTGAGCTAAATACTCAGATTATATTTGCAACATCCGCGTGTCCTTTTTATACGGCCTAGTTGGGCGTGATCAAATATTGGCGCCATTGCCGGGAAATTAATGATGTTATCAATTACAATTGAAAGAAGTACAAAAATTCCTAGTGTAGTCAGTTTTCTCTATACCCAATCTTTACATTAAAATTTTAACGTTTGTTGATTGGGTTGTACAGGTGCATGCCTAGAAACTCATCGAGAACTGGTGAAACGTTTGAAGCATTATCAGATCCCGAGAGAGTTTTCAAGGCCTTGAATCGGCCCAACAAGAAAAAGAAACAACAACAAACAACTGGACAATTTGCAATAGGCATGGGAGATCACGAAGAGGAGCCAGTTGTACCAATAGTGCAGGGGCTGCTCTCTATGATTGGGCACAACTCACAACTGAAAATCTGGTCACAACGATTGTAGTCGCACAGATACGGGCTGAATCATTCCAAATCACGAATAACATGCTGCACTTGTTGCAAAAAAAGGGACTAATTTCGGGGTCACAAGTCGAAGATCCTCAGTAGCACTTGAAGAATTTTCTGTCTATCTGCAAAATCAAAAGGCAGCCCAACGTAACTACAAAAACAATCAAGTTGTTATTGTTTCCATTCTTAGTGACGGGAACTGCCTAGACCTGGCTAAACTCACTCCCCTTTAATTTCATAACAACTTGGGAGGAGTTAGTCAAACAATTCCATAACAAGTTCCACCCACCCAACAAGACTGCTCAACAAATTGATGAAATTATGAGTTTTATATAGAGTCCAATGGAGACACTGCATGAGACAAGGGAACATTTTAACAAGGTGTTGGTTATATGTCCACACCATGGTATTCTAGATCTGATGTTGGGGCAACGGTTTTACATAGGATTGTCAGATAGTGTGAAGAACATTGTTGATGCTTCAACTGGTGGGGCATCTGTTTTGCAAAACATGGAGAGAAGGGCAGAATCTGCTTGACAAGTTGGCACAAAATTCGGGATGGACATCCAGGAATGCACCTATCACTCCAATGGTTCACTCAGTGCCCTTTGATCCATCTAACTATATAGCTGAAAATATGGCCACCCTATTGACACAAATGAATATACTCACCAAAAAGGTATAAGAGTCGGGACAGAAGCAACAGGTACACATCGTAGATACTACCAATGGGGGTTTGTGCACATCTTGCATCAGTCAGCTAATTGGTAACGAGTGGAATGCAGAACCTGATCATCATCACTACCCTGAAGACATGAACTAGGTGTCTAATTATGGAGGCCAGAGACAGGGTGGTCAGAATTGGGGATAAAAGAATCAGCAGTACAGGCCAACCAATCACAGTTTAACAACGGGAACATGGGAGGTATGAGACCCTTTAACAAAATGGCACCTTACCCAAGTCCACAAGGATATAATAATCAGAATCAGCAGTAAGAGTATTACCCTCCTCAGCAACAACATGGTGGAAGGCATGAAGATGGGTTTGCTAGTCTTGAAGCAATGGTGTAGTAGGTTGTTGGGTGTAATGCAAAAATTATTGAGAGAGTAGATGCACATGATTCGGCTATCAAGAATATTGAAGTTCAGATGGGCCAAATTTCGATGTCTCTGAACAATTTTCCTCATGGGACATTACCTGCAGACACCCAGATAAATCCAAAAGATCAAGGTCCGAAGTAGTTGATGGCTGTAAGTCTACGTAATGGCAGAGATTAGGATGTAGATAAAGAGAGAGCTCAAACCAGATAGGCTGAGACACTCATACTAGTGCCCATTGAGCTGGATGAGTCAACGAAACTGACAGAGCTGACAGTCAATCCTACCGAGGAAGAAAATAACATTCAGTTTGAGACTTAGAAAGAAACTAAGACAGCCCAAGAACCAATAGTTGAGGTAGCAGCTGATAAAGATCAAGCCCAAATCATTGGTAAGAAGAGACCTCCTACACCATTCCCTCAGAGGCTAGCTAAGTACCAAAAAGAGGAGCAATAGAAGAAGTTCTTGGAGATGCTAAAACAAATCCAGGTAAATATTTTGTTGATTGATGCTTTGAAAGAGATGTCTGGGTATGCAAAAATGATGAAGGACTTAATGTCCCAAAAATTCGATTTTCAAGACTTGGCCACAGTTACTCTTACTCAGACTTGTAGTGCAGTGGTGGCTAGACCAATTGCTGAGAAGCTGCCTGACCAAGGTAGCTTTACAATTCGATGCACTATTGGTAATTTTGCTTTTTCTAAGGCATTGAGTGATTCCAAGTGCCAGCATAAATCTTATGCCCCTAGCGATTTATAAGAGGCTGGGGATTGGAAGAGGTAGACCCACCTCTATGTTGTTGCAGCTAGCTGACATGACTGTAAAAAAAGACCATATGGTATGTTGGATGATATATTGATTCAGGTAGGGAAACTTATGCTCCCTGCAGATTTTGTGATCTTAGACTGTAAAGTGGATAAGGACATTCCCATAATTTTGGGAAGGCCGTTCTTGGCCACTGGGAGAGCTCTCATTGATTGTGAGACTAGGGTGCTCAAGATGAAATTGAACGATAAAGAAATAACATTCAATTATCAGAAATCTGTGAGGCAACCAAGTGAATTCGTCATTTGCTCTCTAATTGATGCCGTGGATATAATCGTAGAGACTGATGACAAGATGCTGACAATTGAGGACCCTCTTGCTGCATGTTTGATGAATTTAGATGAGGTGAATGGAGAAGAACTGGAAGAATGGGTGTTGGCATTAGAGGGCAAAGGGTTCTGGGATAAAACTCTTTAGTGAGCCCTTGCACTTGGAAAATAGAGAAACCCCTCCAGCCAAGCCATCCATTGAAGAACCACGAAAGCTGGAGTTGAAGCCACTGCCTGCCTATCTCAAGTATGAGTTCCTTGGACCTAACTCCACATTATTATTATCTCATCTAGTTTGTTAGATGTGCTGGCACAACAACTCTTACAGGTACTGAAGGAGAGAAAGACTGCCATTGGGTGGACCATGGCGGACATAAAGGGGATCAACCCCTCCTACTGTATGTATAAAATTCTGCTGGAAGAGGAACACAAACCTTCCAAGGAACACCAAAGAAGGCTGAACCCCAACATGAAGGAAGTGGTGAAGAAATAAGTGATAAAGTGGTTAGATGCGGGAATTATTTTTCCAATCTTTGAAAGCAGTTGGGTTAGTCCGGCTCAATGTGTACCTAAAAAGGGTAGCATGACGGTAGTAAAGAATGATAATTATGAACCTATCTCTATGATAATCATCACGGGTTAGAGACTTTGCATGGATTACAGGAAGTTAAATCTAGTCACCCGGAAAGACCACTTCCTACTTCCCTTCATTGATCAGATGTTAGACAGGTTGGCAGGGAGGTCACATTTCTATTTTCTAAATGGGTACTCAGGGTACAATCAGATCTCCATTGCACCAGAGGACAGAGAGAAGACTTCCTTCACTTGCCCGCATGACATTTATGCTTTTTAAAGGATGACCTTTGGTCTATGAAATGCACCCGCCACATTCTAAAGGTGCATGATGACCATATTCACTGACATGGTAGAGGACATAATGGAGTTTTTCATGGATGATTTCTCAATGGTGGGGAGCTTATTTGATGAGTGCCTTATAAATCTGACTCGTGTGCTGAAACGGTGTATCGAGACTAATCTGGTCCTTAATTGGGAGAAGTTCCATTTCATGGTACAAGAGGGCATAGTCTTGAGGCACCGGGTGCCAAGCAAAGGAATTGAGGTGGATCATGCTAAAGTGCATGTGATAGCAAACGTTCCCCCTCCAAACTTTATTCAAGGTAATAAGGAGCATCCTCGGGCGTGCCACTTTTTATCGGAGATTCATAAGAGACTTCTCAAAAATTTCCAACCCTCTCTGTAAGTTGTTAGAAAAATTTCACCCTTTTTTGTTTTATGATGATTGCAGGGTAGCATTCGAGGAGCTGAAAACAAGACTGGTCACAAAACCTATCATTGTTGACCTCGACTGGGAGAAACCATTCAAACTCATGAATGATGCCAGTGACTATGCAGTGGGCCAGTGCTGGGACAGCGGAAATACAAGATGATGCATCCAATATACTATGCTAGTAGAACGCTGAGTGGAGCCCAGCTGAACTACACTATGACTGAGAAGGAGATGTTGGCTATGGTGTTTTCTTTCGAAAAGTTCAGATCATACCTAATTGGCTGTAAGGTAATTGTATACGCTGATAATGCGGCTCTTAAGTACTTGATTGAGAAGAATGAGTCTATCCCGCGCCTGATTTGTTAGGTGTTGCTACTGCAAAATTTAACCTCGAAATTCGTGACCGTAAGGGCATAAAAAGCCAAGTCGCTAATCATCTATCACGACTTGAGGGAGCTGAATTCAGTTGAGGTTGAGGATATTCTGGAAACCTTTCCAGACGAGCAGTTGCTCGCAACTAGTCTTGAGGAAGCGCTATGGTATGCAAACTTTGCAAGTTACCTGGCCAGCGGTATAGTTCCCTATGACCTTTCATCTGTACAAATAAATTTTTTTATTGTGATTGCCGTATGTATTATTGGGATGAGCCTTATCAATTTAGAACATGTGTTGACAATATGATCCGGAGGTGTGTCCCGAGATAGAACGATCTTCTGTTTTGCAGGCTTGTCACGCATCGGCATATGGAGGACATTTTGGAGGGGTCAGGACAGCTGCGAAAGTTCTAGAGGCCGAATTCTTTTGGCCAGCGGTGTTTAAATATGCACATCTATAGGTGAAGAACTGCAATGAATGTTAGCGGACCGGGAACATTTTCCGTCACCGTGAGATGCCCATGAACCCGATTCAAGAGGTGCAAGTGTTTGATTTCTGGGGATTGACTTCATGGGTCCCTTCGTTAGCTCATTCGGTAATAAGTACATACTCATTACTGTGGATTACGTGTGTAAATAGGTATAAGCTACATCGTTGCCCACTAATGATTCAAGAGTGGTGGTGGGATTTTTGAAGAAGAACATATTCACCCGCTTTAGAACACCAAGATGGATTATCAGTGACGAAGGCACCTATTTCTGTAATAGAGCCTTCGAGAAGTTGCTAGCAAAGTATGATGTACGCCACAAGGTTGCTACCCTATATCATCCCCAGACTAGTGGGAAGGTTGAAGTGTCCAACAAAGAGATAAAGAGTGTGCTAACCAAGACTGTGAACGCCACAAGAAGTAATTGGGTGAAAAATCTAGATGATGCTCTCTGGGTTTATAGAACTGCTTTTAAAACACCAATTGGTATGACACCATATAAGTTGGTGATCGAAAAGGCCTGCCACTTGCCAGTTGAAATTGAACATAAAGCGTGGCGGGTAATGAAAAAACTGAACCTAGACATCGAGGATGCGGGCACAAAAAGAATCACCGAATTGCATGAGCTCGACGAGTTCAAACATCTTGCTTTTGAGAGCATAAAGGTTGTACATGGATAGAATGAAGAGGTTTCACGAACAGAACATTGTTGAGCGACATTTCAAACCCGGGGACATGGTATTGTTCTACAACTCAAGATTATGGTTGTTCCCTGGTAAGCTTAAGTCACGATGGTCTGGTCCATTTTGGGTGGTAGAAGTATTCCCTTTGGGGGCTGTGAAAATTGCCTCGCAGAAAGACTCTCACATATTTAGAGTCAATGGACACAGACTAAATCTATACATAAGCATGAAAGAACCAAAGAAAGTGTAAGAGATTCAACTGACGGAACCTTAGAGGTCGTGCGAGCCTTAAACGCGCGTGTCTGCATCGTGCCGCGACATTAAATTAGGTGCTGCGTGGGAGGCAACCCATGAATGTTGTTGTTAGTATATTCTTTTGTAATGTTCTTTGTTAAAAAAAACTGGGCAGCACCGCGGCAAGACCGCAGTGAGAGGAAAACATTCTGCCTCGGGGTATTTACCTCACCACGGTCATGGCAGAATTACGGCAAAAAACGCGGTAAGACGTAACCTTTTTGCCTCTTATTTTTAAACCCGTCGCGGCTGCGGTGGTACAGTGGTCGACCACGGTGGGTACAATGTTTTCTTTTTTTAATTTTTTGTTCATTTTTGTTTCTTTACCTTTTTCGTTTAATTTCATAACTCCTAATTAAACAATACTCCCTCCCAAAACATCCCACCCCCACTCAAATTCTCAATCTCTCTCTCTCTCTCTAAACCCTAACCCCTAAATCCCTCTCTTCTTCTTTTTTTCACTAATCCCACTTTCCCCATCTCCATTCCCCTCACCATTTCTCCATTAAGGTATGCTACTCACACTCACTTCTCTTTTATTTTTGTATTTGGTTGTAGTTTATGCTACTTTAATGTTGTTATGATGTAGTACTTGTAGTAGATTTTTGTTAGTTTCTTCTTATTTTTGTTTTGAATTTCGTTTTAGAGACTGATTAGTGAAGGGTATGTGTGTTTATTGTGGTGGAGAGGTGTATGTTGGTGGGTGTTTCTTGACGTATTATGGGGCGTGATGGTGTGATTTGGGGAAGTTTTGATATATTCACATGGGTTGTGTATATGAAGAAATTTGTCTTTCCCACAAGGTGTTTGGGGCATTGCCCCTATGAAGTTATAAGGGGCTAATGTGACATAGTTGTGGTGAAGTCTGAGTAACCACCCATAAGTTACACAATTCACATACTCACTAATAGGCGTTTCTCTGTTTGATATGTACAATGAGTTTATCTAGGAAGAGACACACCAGCAGGCCCTCCGCTAGTGGACCAGGAAGCTCCTTGAGAACTAGGGGCAAGCCAATGCACCACAGTTTGACAATGATAGGTTTGTCTCCCAAGCGGCGGAGGCCAGGCACACTGCAAAGGCGGTAAAGAAATTGCTACATGAGGTACATATTGACTGCCAAGCCTTAGAGGTGGAATGCCAAAATATCTTCATGAGTTGAGGATGTGTCAGCTGGACATCTTCTTCGAGGTACCAGAGGAGGCAAATGTTTGGATGGTAAGGGAGTTCAATGAGAATTGCCCGGAACATGAGGGAATTGTTACTGTTAGGAATACACCGGTAAACGCATCCACTGAGGCCATCCGCAGGGTGTATCAGCTGCTAGTGTTCAGGGGAGATACTGATAATTATCGGACTTATAACTCTACACGAGCCTTGTGGTAGCCTATTCTTGAGACTTTTGTGTGCCCGATAGGGAATATATTTGGATAAAGCCCAGGATCACACTTAACTCCCAATCTCTCAGTTTAGAGGCTAAGTGTTGGCTCACCATTATCAATAGTCGGCTGTTGCCCTCAGCAATACAACTGATTTCAATCTACCACGTGCAACTGCTATTTACTGTTTCATGGCACACATGGATTTTGTTGTGGCCAGGATTCTCTATGAAGAGATGTTCATTGATCATCTGAGGTTGTCAAAGGCTTCTACTTCCATTCTCTAGTCAACAGGCTGTGCCATCTTGCTAGAGTCCCTGAAGACCTTAGAATTGATAGGAAGTTAGCACTGTAAGCCCCGTTCCTATCTAGAAAAATCAAAATTGGGATGGAGCCGGTGGTGAATGTTGATGACTCAGATGATGCTAATGCTGAGGCAGCTGGGGTCCCCCCTCTTCCGAGAGTTGAAGAGGTAGGGAGATCACAGCCCCGTCGGAGCACCCGCATGACAGCTTTGGAGCAGGAGATGACTGGGTTGTGTACCTCAGTCAGTAATTTGGGTGCCCATGTAGACGCGGTGGCCGACCAGCAGGTGAAGTCGGAGAAGAAATTCTTGGCTGGCTGAGATCTCTGGGTTGTGCTTGCAATATGAACCCAGACACTGTCTCCGATTAGGAGTGATCCTTCAGGGAAGTTCCTTTACCTCACTGTTCTTTTAAGTGTGGGGTGGGGGATACTTCATTATATGTATGTCATTGTAACAATTGACTGTTTGATTTTTTTTGTGATTTGTTTGCTTTGATTATTCTGGTGTTTTAAGTAATAGTTCATTAGGTAAGTGACTTGTCCTGATGACGGATATCTTTTGGCGGGGTTCTTGAGGGACTAAGTTGAATACATATACAAGGGAATATAGATACTCTTCCCAATGACAGATCCTTTAGACTGTTTTCTTGAGGGAAGTTAGTCTAGAGAAAATACCAAAAAGAATTTTTATTTTATTTTTAGGTAGTGTAGTAGCCCCCCTTGATTTTTCATTGGGCCACGGTTCTTTTCCAAGGGTTTATCTTGAACCGAGTGTAGGTAGTTTTTGTTCATTTTATTTCTTTTTAGTTATTAGATTAGGATTAATGGGCTACGAGCTAAAATCGAAGGAGAAACACTAAGCGTTGATACACCCAAACACAAATAGACACTAGAGTGTAACATTTAGTCTCAATGGTTGAATCTCGCTAAAGTGCATTTAAATTGTATGTTTGTATCTAAATTGAACACTCAAAAGAGAATATTTTGATAAATCAATCCGTAGTGAGTCATGTGCCATGTGTGTGTGAGTTTTACTGCGTTCCATGATTCGCATTTGATGCCTCGAACTTGCCCTGTGTGTTTGCAAAGCGAAATAGTAGTTTCATTCAGTTTTAGAAGTGATATAGACATCTCTTTGTAAGCAAGACATATAATGTAAATCTACCTGAATGTAATACATCTTAGCTAATCCCGTTGAGCCTATAAGCCTGTTTCTTTGGTAACCACATTACGAACCTTACCCAATTGTTTGAATAGTATCCTGTTTGAACCCTTTTACCTCCCATAAGCACTTGAATGGTATTGAAATTATGTAAAAGCAAAATTGTGGGGTGGTGGTTTGGTTTTTGAGTGGAACCACTGAAATAGAGAAAATGTGCAAAATTTTAAAGAATAAAAGAAGAAGCACCAGGTGAAAAAAAAACATGTTATGAATAAATATAGCGGTTGATAAGTGGTAGCTTGATACAAATGACTTAACGGATGGGGATGTTTAAATAAAAAATGGTGGAATGTTTGGTTGACATAAGTATGATTTTGAAGGTTAATGTAATTGTATTAAAAGTGCGTAAGGAGATTAGTCACTATATCCAAATATATCCTACCCATCTTAGCCTACATTGCAACCAAGTGAAGTCCTATTGATCTTAGAGTAAGTGGGCTCGAGTAGTGGAGTATTACACTACGGACAAGCATATGGTGCATTTTTTTGGCATGTGAATGTTCTTGTTGAGAGTGAGCGAATTTTATCTATCTAAGTTCCTAATTTTTCCACATATCATTATATGCGGACCTACTCTCTTGTGTGATGCGAGGGCATGTAATCACGAAGGAAAGGTAAGTCTTGACTTTTGTATAGAGTAGTTTGAGTAAATACGAATGTTGCATGGTATGAAAGATTTGAATTTTGAGGTAAGGTTGTTCACTACTAGGTACAACTTTGGTAAAATATTCAAGGTGTGAGTCGTTAAGGAAAAGCTTAGGGAAGGAATTTTGATGGAGTGTGGTAGATTGCTCGAGGACTAGCAATGATTTAAGTTTGTGATGTTAATATTAGGCTATATAGATGAGGTTTACACCTTAATAAGATCATACTTTATCGTTGTTTTATAGGTAAATTACCAACAAAGTGCTCTAAATGGTATTTTTTTTATTTCGCAGGGAATGTTCTAAGTGAGGAAGCACCACAGAGTGTCTTGGAGGCAATAAGGTGAAGAAAACACCCACTCGAGAAGTACCCTAGCACAAAGAAGCGAGAAAATAGCCTGAGCACATTCCATTGCGACCGCAGTAGAACCGTGATGCAATCGCGACAAACTAAAGTTCGAGGCAAAAAGATCAGCTCTTGCCGCGACCGCGGTGCACTGTTCACGCACCAGGAAGTTTGGGGACCAAAGTATAAATTCGGGAAAACTTGTTCCAAACCCGTATAAGTTTTAGAAGCTCGCCCAAGATTGTTTTAAAGGTTTTTTTAGACTACTTTGGAGGAAGAACAAGTGTGAGAAGATCAACCAAATATTAGAATTTTTTCAACTCTTTTATTTTCTTGCAATTACCCATTATGAATAATTTATTATTTTCATCTTGTTTTGTCATGAGTAACTAATTCCCCAGTCTAGGGTTTTGACAGAACCTATTGAAGGATGAAATTCTTGTGAAGTTAATATAGTTTACCAGTGTAATCTCTATTTGTTCAACTACGTGTTTGTTGTAGTTAATTGACAGGATCCTCAATTAGCTGTGCCTATTTAGTGTGTATAACTCGGAGGGAGTACATATTTAGGTGATTGTTGAATAACACCACTTCCAAAGTATATGAGCGATCAATAACTACGGGTTTACAGGCGGGATTACGGATAACGAAGCCTTGGGTGCAATCTAAAGTGAGTTGTAATAAACAATGTCAGCTAGTGTATCTCAGAAGCGATTACTTAGTCGAGATTTACGGTAATAAGAGTGCTCATTATTGATAGAGATGATTTGGTGAATCTATATGAAACATAACCGGAAGAGATTCTATCAATAGGGAAAATCATAACCTTAGAACCTTCTCTTAATTGTTTACACTTTAATCATAGTTAGTTTTCAGTTGTTACTGTCATCCGTAGTTAGTAGAAATACCATCAAGTGTTATTGACAATGTTTGGGAAGTTGATTTCGTAGAATTTAGTAAATCCAACAAAAGTAATTGATAGGTTAATTCCTTGTGGGCTCGACTTTGGGCTTAATACTCAGATTATATTTGCAACGTCCGCGTGTCCTTTTTATAAGACATAGTTAGGCGTGATCATAGATATTTTGTAGATAATTTGTAAAAATATTGAAATTCTATATTTTCATATTAATTTTTCAAATTATATATAGTTCTGTTGTAGATTAAATGTAGAAAATAAGCCATTATGAGTCTTATTTGACTTATTTCTCACATTCGACCTATTCTACAAATTTACGTCTCTTTAAATACAATACAACCATACTTTCTTGAATTTAAAAGTATAACAATATATATAATTTAAAAAACATCTTCTCCTCTGCACAAATCAGCTCCAAAACAGACTAAGTAGAATAACAAGCTCTCATCAAAATTTTTAACACAAAAATACAAAAGCTGAAAAATAAATAAATAACAGTCTACAATTTATCTACAATTTCTGCAATATGATGTATGTCATGTCTCCTTCTTCTTTTTCTTCGAGTTTCAATCTGAAATGCAGTCAAAATCAAGTCTAATCTTCACCAAAACCCCTCAAAATTGAGATATAAACTCCAAACCATATTCCTAATTATTTACAACAACACCCAATCCAAACAAATAATAATTTTTGAAAACCCAAATTAGAATTCAAAGCTTCAAAGCTTTTTAATGACTGTCAATGGTGGAATTGCTGCTCTCTTTTCCTTTCCTCTTATATTATTGAAATTTGGGATTGCGAGATAGAGAGAGACGTAGAGAGAATTCTCAAATCTTCGCAACAACATCCAATCCAAACAAACAATGTCTTTTGAAAATCCAAATTCGAATTCAAAGCCTTGGCTATGGAAGAAATAATAGGATTTTGATACATAAATTGTAGGTGTCGGAGGTAAACATGGGTGAAGGTGTGGGAATTGGAGAGAGAAACGTGGGGAGAGTGGTATTAGAAGGATTATACGGTACCATTAAATTAGGAGTGTAATTAATACCCTTAAAAAACACTAATGATAATTATTACTCTTAAAAACACTAATGATAATTAGGTATACTAAATTAATTATATCAAACCTTAAATATTGAGGGTAATATAGTTTTCTATATGGCATAAGACTGAAAAATCCACTAAATAAAATTCTAAATAAGGCTCTACCTTAAATTATTTTGTAAAGTTAATCTTACTTATTTTTACTAATTTAAAACTAAAAGCTAAAATGTGGACATGACTATTGTAATAATTTTTTGTGATTTTTTGTTTAATGAATGCAATCAAACTATCAAATTAAATTTTTAAATGCAAATTAAACCTAAAATGGCATGAAATTAAAACATGATAATTTTTTTAATGATTTTAAAATATTAACAAAATATAAAATGCAACTAAATAAAGAAAACTTCTAAAATTCCTTAAAAATAATTTTTGATATATTTTTAGAAATTATTTTCATACGGGGTAAAGATTAAGTGCCCATATTCATTACATAGTGTATTGTGCAATTTGCTCTGTGTTTCTGGAAAACAGAGATATTGCCTACTCAGCAAAAAGAAGGGGGCTCGAGGAGAATAATGATCAACTATTCTCAATTTCAACATATACTATACCTTTTACCCAAAAAAAATTAAATGAATTGTACTGTACCTTTGAAAAATTAGGATTTCCTACCTTTCAAGAGACCATGCTTTAATTTGATAAGAACCTAAAATTAAAAATAAACAGGCTAACGAAGAGCAGATATCTTAGACCTTGTTTCTCCTAATATTGCTTTCTTGTGGTGTTGTGTTTCTTTTTTGTCCTTAAGTAATACAATACATTGCTATAAGAGAATTCCAATTTTTTTTTAGAGAGACATATGTGAAGACTAAAAAAAGAGAGAGTAAGATCAGGATGATTCCTACTTTCACTACATTTTCATCAACTGCATGTGATTAAAAAAAAATAAAGAATGTAATTAGTCAAATTAATTCTTGATGGAGACTGACTCGTACTATCGAGCATAAACTAAAAAAAGGATAGTCAGTTGCACAAAATATTTTGCATGTATATAGAGTCTAAGAAAGGACCACACTTTAAGGGTGTCACGTACACAACCTTTTCTAACACAAAAGTTAATGACTACTTCTACGGCTCAAAACTGCAACCTATAAGTCACACAGAAATAACTAAATTCTCCAAAATTCATAAACGAGCAATAACAAATTTTGGCGCTCAAATAATATCGCACAACTAAGAATCTCGAAATATAAGAAAAAGAAAAGTGTATATTACCAAGGACGAGGGAAACCAAAACAAGAACACAACACAGGGATGCTAAAGACTTTGCCATCTTTTGGTTTGTTGAATTTGCTGAAGTTACAACTTTATAACAGGCGGTGTATAGAGATAAACTGATTGAGATTAGACCTCGCTGACAAAAATCTAATTGAGGTTTTGTTTCTTATGCTAGAGAAAATATTGTATTTATTACATCCATATCTTGTATTTAATGGATGATCGATAGTCAACTCGAAAAGAACGGAGTGCTAAGCTCTTACAACTAGTGTATCTTTAATGGGTAATGTTTGTACACTAATTATATATTGATTAGAAATCAATTAGAAAGAGTATGAATTGTTCATCGATAATTTGAAGCGCAAGAGGGAGTAGTGTGTGGATTGTAGACGATGAACTTTCTAAACTTGATTGAATAAATTTTGTAATGGAGAAGAAAATCTCCAGGCTTCTGATTTTTATGGTATAAAATTCTGTTTTTCTTCTGCTTTTATCATCTTTTTGTGCTGAAAATTAGATTAGCATTTGTGGTTCACGCCCTTTGAAACCTATTTTCTAGCTACAAAATGTTAGTGAGAGGATTTTAGGTCAAGTACACATATAGTCATTCTCAGAGATACTATTTAAAGATTAGCCACTACTTATTTTATCTTAAAATTTTAAACAAAAAATCTTAATTTAGGAAAACTCAGAATATTTTTATCCTGAAAAATTAAACTAAAAACTAAATCTATGACGCGCAAACTAATTCGTAAATGGCAACCCTTTAGAGTGGCTATTTGGTATCATTTAAACAAAGGATTTTACCGTTACATGGATGTAATAGCCTTGACTCGAGCGACAACATAGGTAAAGATCCCTTAACATAAAAAAAGATTTTCGTGCCTATACCATATATGAAACTATATGACCAAATATGTTAATAGTTTGCTAATTACCATTCACGTTAATAGTTTGCTAATTACCATTCACGTTAATAGTATTCCTACAAAATATAGGCAATGCATTAAATAAGGAATCATTATAGCTATATGATTCCTTATTTAAGCGCAAAAAAAATTGGAAATTAAATATTCTTCAGATCTTCCACAATGCAAATCACGCATATTAATCTTCTTAGTCAGTTTCGTTTCAATTTTAGCGTCTCTGCTTTTTCGATACATTGTGTTTCAAACTTTTTTTTTCTGATTTCACAAATCAAAAACGAATAAATCTTCTACAATTCTTCTATATCAAAAGAAATTATGTCCAAATTTCAGTAATACGAAGCAAAGGAAAAGAGAACAACAGTTCCACCATTGACAGCCATTAAACAGCTTTGAAGCTTTGAATTCAAATTTAGATTTTCAAAAATTATTATTTGTTTGAATTGGATATTGTTGCAAATAATTGGGAATATGGTTCAGAGTTTATATCTCAATTTTGAGGAATTTTGGTAAAGATTAGACTTGGTTTTAGCTGAATTTCGGATTGAAACTCGAAGAAGAAGAAGAAGAAGAAGAAGTATAGTAATATTGTTCAACTTTCATACAATAGTTAAATGAATAAAAGAGAAATAAATAAACAACATAATACAATTTTTCTACAATTTCTGCAATATAATGTATGTCATGTCGTCGTCTTCTTCTTCTTCTTCTTCTTCTTCTTCTTCTTCTTCTTCGAGTTTTTATCTGAAATTCAGTCAAAACCAAGTCTAATATTCACCAATATCCCTAAAAAATTGAGGTATAAACTCTAAACCATATTCCCAATTATTTACAACAATACCCAATCTAAACAAATAATGATTTTTGAAAACCTAAATTTGAATTCAAAGCTTCAAAGCTTTTTAATGGATTTCAATGGTGGAATTACTGCTCTATTTTCCTTTCCTCTTATATTACTGAAGGAACCCGAAATTGTAACCAATAAATCGGCTAGGCTTGTGCTCATCTTCCCCGGGCACAAAAATATTGGGACAAGATTGCAGAGGTGCCGACAATGCGTTGGCAATGGAAGAAATAATGGAATTTTAATACATAAATAATGGGCGTGGGAGAATAACGTGAGTGAAGGTGTGAGAATCGGAGAGAGAAACGCGGAGGTAGTGGTATTAGAAGGAATATATGGTACCATTAAATTAGGAATATAATTAATACCTTTAAAAATCACTAATGGTGTATAATTGGTAATTAGGTACACTAAATATAATTATATCAAACTTTAAACATTGATGGTAATATAGGTTCCTATATGGCATAGGAATTTAAAAATTTCTAATATAAATTATCTTGAAAATACCACAAACTAGTGATCATAAAATAGTAGTCATTTGCAAGTCACTAAAAACATCCACCGTTTTGCCGAAACATGAAATATTTTGGCATAATATGCGGGATTATAGAGCACGTGCGTATAAATTTCAAGAATATTACATTAGAATTACGATATACGAAAAGTTGCAGCATAATATGTTGGATTATGAAGCTCCTGCATATAAATTTTTCGTATATTATGTTGGAACTCCTATACATTATAAAATTCCAGCACATTATGCTGGAAGCTCGTATGTAAGAAATTCGAAGTCCAGCATATTATGCTGGAATACTTTTAGATTTTTAAGTGTATTCTTGTTCAAATTTTATCTTTATACGAAAAAGCTGCTAAAATTTGATTACTTTTGAAATTGTGGCTATTTTTCAATTAACGATTATAAATCAGGACAATTTTTATTTTAAAATTTTTACCTCCTATAGCAAAGGAATACACCATATTTATTATAAATCAAAATCATTCTAAAATATTATTTTCTATAACTACCTTTTTATATTTTATAGCAAAATAAATATTTATGGTATATACTACCATTGAGGCATGAAATATACTATTTATGTTTTTCTCCTCTCTCTTAGATAGCTGGATATACCTATTTTTAAGGTGACTATTGTTACTGTATCCATGAATACATAACACGAATACATGTGAATATATGCACATACAGCTGGACTGCCTTGATTTTAGGCGCTTTTTATTGTTGTATTAATGAATACAACAACACGAATACATGTGAATACATGTGCGTACAGCTGGACTACCCTAGGCAATTTTTGTTGTTGTATTTATGATTACATGGTGCGAATACATGTGAATACATGCTCGTACAACTGAACTGCCATGATTTTCGGTGTTTTTATTGTTGTATTCATGAATACGGCAACAGAATACAATGAATGCACTACTGTAACAACTAAATAGTAGTTATAAGAAGTAATTATGTATATGATAGTTGTAGGAAGTTAACAACCAATAAACAATAGTGGTTGCTAAAAATTTCCCTTTAGTTTTACCTCTTATAGCAAAGGTTAACCCCTTGTTTATTTTAAATAAATACCATTTAAAAAAATTATATTCTATAGATACCTTTTAAGGTTAATAGAAAATATTTATTTTTGTTTACCTCCTAGCCCTAAGCCACTAAATACGATAATAAGTTATACTATTTTCTTTCTCTCTCTACTTTGATACATCCATTTCTCTTCTCCCATCCCATTAAAATTTTCGATCTCCTTCTCCTTCCATCGATTTTCTTTCTACCCCTTCCCACTTTCCCCTCCCTTTATACACTAATCAACATTTTTTCATTCTTTTTGCTTTGTCTTCTTCTGGAATGGAACTGCAGTAGATGAGTTGGCGGCTTATGACATTGCAACAATAAAATTCCGTGGACAAAATGCAGTAACCAACTTTGAAATAAATCGATACGACATACAACTCATACTAGAGAGCAGTACATTACCTATTGGAGGTGCAACAAAACGTCTCAAAGATATAGAACAAGCTGATCAAATTGCTCTAGATTATCAAAGAGTTAGTCAAATAACCATTGGATCTCTTGTCACAAATAGAACAATAATATATTTCAATGTAATTATGCTGTATTTTTATGATTTTCATTGTATTCATTATTTTTTTAAATTGTAATTCAATGTATCTTGCTGTATTTCGTGTATTTTATTGTATTCTCTGTCTTTTTTTCATTGTATTTCAATATATCCCACTGTATTCTATGTATTTTATTGTATTTACTATCTCGCTATATGACATGAATGTATTCATAAGTTATTTTAAATTAATATATTTATGTATTCAGATGTATTATGTGATTTCTTGAAGATTGCTATGTTTTTAGGATATTTTTTGGTTGAGTATCTTTTTTATAACTGAAAATACAAACTTTGTGTGTTATAATTGAGTTTGTTGAGTTATATTAGAAGTCTATTATGTTAATTGATTCACTTTCCATTTTAAAAACAGTGTAATCTCCTATTTCACACCATGAATACAATCGAATACGATAATCTGTCTAACTATAATCCCATATTTCACTCCATGAACACAGTCGAATACACTCAAATACAACAATTGTTTAGCTCGACTTCCCTGATTCACGCCTATTTTTACTATAATATTCATAAATACAATACCTTAGCTATATTAAATACATCTTATAACCACATAAAAAATATCTACAATCCTTAATATAACAAATGATATTTATAAATAAATAATTATTACTAAAAGATATTACTTTATAAAAATTTTCCTTATTTTTTCCCCTAAATTAACTGGTTATTGGGCCTTTTGAAATTCAAATTTTAGCCCGATGAAATGAGACCACAAGGCTCAACAATATAGCGGTTCCACTTTGGGCTGGTTGAGAAATACACCAATATCATCAGAAGCTCAAAGCCCACTGGACTTTTCTTGGTAAACCTTGAATCTGACATCATGGTTTCAGAAGTCAAAGCGCACACAGCCTAATACCATAAAGTTAGGAAATTTTTTCTTTCCTATAACATATATAAAATCTTATTATTAAAAATATATATAGTTTTTAATTTATTTGTCTTGTTTATATTTTTTCTACAGTTATTGTATTAATCATAAATGCTAATTAATAGTAGTTGAATCTTCCTAATTTGTCGAGCTAAAATTAAGGAACAAAATATTCTAAAAAGATTTGGCATAAATCATATCAAATCATATTCTTCTAGATATTTTATTTAGGAGTGCTACAATTATGAAAGTAAATATTCTTTCAGATATTTTTCACCATTGATAGCCATTAAAAATCTTGAAAGCTTTGAATTAAAATTTGGGTTTTCAAAAATCATTATTTGTTTGGATTGGGTGTTGTTGAAAATAATCGGGAATATGGTTTGGAATTTATATCTCAATTTTGAGGGGTTTTAGTGAAGATTAGACTTGGTTTTTGACTGAAATTCTGATTGAAACTCGAAAGAAGAAGACATATTGCAGAAATTGTAGATAAATTATAGATTATTTGTATTATGATTGTAGATGCTTTATTTTCTGTTTTCACATATAAAAATGGCTAAAACTTTTACAAATTTTCTGAAAAAATACAGTTATGTCAAAAATCACAATTATGCTACAATTGGATGGGAATTGGGATATAAAAATTCAATGTACCCTATTTGTAGAAAATTGTAAATTATTTGTATTGTAATTATAGGTGCTTTGTCTCTTATTTTCACAAATAAAAAAAACGACTAAACTTCTATAAATCTTCTGCAAAAAATGTAATTATGTCGAAATCAATTATGCTACAATTGAAATGGGAATTGGGATATTATAATTCAATATATCCAGTTTGTAGATATTTTGTAAATAAATTATAGATTATTTTTATTTGACTGTAGGTGTATTGTTTTCTGTTTTCACAAATCCAAAACGACTAAAACTTCTACAAAATCTTCTGCAAAAAGCACTCTACAATTTATCTACAATTTATGTAACATGTCTTCTTCTTCTTCTTCTTCTTCTTCTTCTTCTTCTTCTTCTTCTTCTTCTTCTTCTTCTTCTTCTTCTTCTTCTTCTTCTTGTTTCAATCTGAATTTCTATCAAAACCAACTCTAATCTTCAGCAATACCCCTCAAAATTAAGATATAAACTCCAAAATATATTCCCAATTATTTTCAACAACATCCAATCAAAACAAATAATAATTTTGAAAATTCAAATTTGAATTTAAAGCTTCTAAACTTTTTAATGGCTGTCAATGGTAGAATCGCTGCTCTCTTGTCTCTTTAAAGGTTTGTTCTCCTTCATTGAAAAAAGTTTGAAGTTGAAGGTAAATATGTGTATGAACATTGAAGATTGACTTCAATTTTAATGAACATTATTGTTCTTCATTTATGAACTTCAACTGGAGTAAAACGGGAAACCAATTTTGTTGAAGGGTTTTTTTAATTTTTCTGTGAATTTAGAGGAAGAATTTGGTTTCAGAAGATTAAAAATGGTAAAAAGAACATGGGTATGGATAAAACGTGGGTGAGACTGAGTGGTTAGGAGAGACACACATGCTATATTTTACTATATAAGGAGTAAAATATGTACAATTAATTATACCCTTAATTAATTATGGTATAGAATTGATAATTTGATATGACAACATTGTTTAAGCTAATATTTTTTATTTGGATAAAAAATAATAAAGTTTTAGTTAATCTTTTTTTGAATTTGACCTGAAAATAAAAATTTATACAATTGGAATAAATAAGCAAGACATCTAAAAAGCTATAAAAAATACAGATTTAAATTAATTATTTTGTCTATTTTTATATAGCTCTAAATTAAGGTGCTATATATATTACCTGAAAAAGCAAAATTACACAATTAAAATAAATAATTATTGCATAAAAAAAATACTAATAGCAACCCGAACAAGCTGTAAAAGGTGCACGTATCTGAATGGCTATCCTTCCCAATGAAGGTCCGCTAATCTCTTTTGAAGCCTCATGATTCGAATTGAAATTTGTGTGGAATAGGATCACCATTCCAAACAAAAGGGGAAATCAGACAGGTGGAGGTAGTCCTCTAATATTATGTTTGACACTAATTATTGGTGAGTCTTACCTCCCATTTTATTTATTTATTATATATGCACCTTTTTTTTTAATTTACGAAAATAAGCAATGACAAAAAATGCAACAGTACTATGCCAAATAAGCAATGCCCCTTTCTTCTGGAATAACATGTGGATCTGCTGGGACATGATATCTGATGTACATGTTTTGTTTGTTTATGCATCTCGATCTGTCTTAAAAGAATTGAGTCCTAGATTTGTACATCAATTAATTGAGGTATGCACCAAAGTTTGGACACTGAAACGTTGTGTCAACTTCGCAAAATAATGAGGGAAAAGATTGCCATTTGTTTTATTTGAAACAATAAGACAGTGGACCAGATCAATTAATGAGTGTACTCAATCATGGATCTCCTACTTTTCTTCTTCTTAACTTTTCAAGTATTTTGTTGAATTAAAAGTTTGACATGACATCCACCCTGTTAATTAGTTGTACTTGCATGTATTAGTTGAAAGCTTTAATCATAGTGGTTCATATCAAATGCTTCTAGCAATTGCTTGTGAACAAATATTTCTAAATATTTATGTCTAGTCCAAATGGATACATTTATCACCTTTCTTTGCGTAATGTATTCGTCAATAATGGTAAATATCCATCATTTATCTTTATCAACCGCAAATTAAGTTTTCAAAGTAAAAACTAAAAAGCATAAACCAAGGTAGTTTTCCTTCGAAAGGAAGCTTCAAAGCAATGGTAAAATTGTTTGCATTTAATCTATAGGTTACGAACACAAGCCGAAAATACAGTTATAATGTTTGTATTTGGGTTGATGGTTCACATCATACCCTAAAGAGTGGAGTTTTTCTTCAAACCTTGCATGAATACGAGATATTTTGTGCATCGAAAACTGCTTTTTGTAAGGTAATTTTTCCTACCATCCTTATCCAAGGCTTTTTAGGAATAAATTTTAAGAAAAACAATCGATCTGTTATAAATAGAACTCTATTTAAGGTGAATGTCTATCTTATAAGAAGAGTCTTACTTCAAGGCTAAGTCTTTTATCTTCCTATAAATAGAGGGGTCTTACCCCATTGTAAATCATCCCAAAGTATCAATAAGAATACTCCTCTCTCTACTTTTCTCTCTATTGTTCTTGTATTATTGTTCTTGTTCTTATATTATTTCATAACACGTTATCAGCACGAGTCTCTAACCAATTGAAATTTTCGATTGTCTTAACTTTTGTTTGTGTAGGGTTTCACGTGAGGTTCTGCCGTAACCAAATCCCAAAAATTTCTATACGGACAAAAAGGAAAAACAAAGAAGAAAGAAACAGAAACAGAAAGAGAAAAACGTGAGAGAAAGAAAGGAATTTACACAAGAGGTATATTTGATATCACAACATTTATTGGTATACCTTAAAGGTAAGTAATTTACTTTTCCCTTTCAAATTCTTGAAATTCTACGATTTGATTTTATATACAAACAAAGACAACAAAGTTTGATTATAACTCTAATGGAGTTTGTAAGAAATTACACTCACATGAAGTGGTAAAATTTCTATGCCTTGCCATGATCAAATTCATGAATGATTGTGGGCAATGAATTGAAAATCCGTCCCATTGAATTTGCTCCATCCCTTTAGAGAATGTGGTAGCAGTATGTGATAAGTCTGAAAGAAGACAAAATTATTACCATGATGGTATCAATGAATGTGGACGTGGCAATAGACAGAATTATAATCGTCATTATGATCCATTCCTTGAAGTGAATGTGATAATTGTAATAAAGCCTGTAAGTATGAACACGCTCTTGATGTAATTGTATCTTATGTCTGACATTATGAAAAGAAAGTTCGTTGCCCTTGAAATTTCGGGCAAGAATTATATGACATGAGTGTTGGATGCTGAAATCCATTTGGATGCAATGGGTCCTGGAGACGCCATTAAAGACAGAAATAACGCATCCACCCAAGACTGTGCTGAGGCCTTGATTTTCTTGCGCCATCACCTTGAAGAAGGTTTGAAAATTGAATATCTCACAGTCAAAGATCCACTTATCTTGTGGAAGGGCTTAAAGGAGAGATATGACAACCTGAAGTTGGTCACTCTGCCACAAGCACGATGCGATGAGAATCCAAAAGCAAATAGTTCATAAACTATATATTATCGTTGCGGTGGAAAAGGGCACTGAGCGAAAATTTGCCATGTACCAAGACATTTGGTTGAGCTTTATCAAGCATCTCTAAAAGGTAAATGCCCTGAAACCAATTCTGTCTCTGACGACAATTTTGACATCACCCACTTGGATGTGGCAGACTTCTTTGAGCACCTTGAGGGGAAAATAGACCACTTAATTGGTGATGGATCTGTGATGAAGGAATATGGAATTGTTTGATTTTATTTTACTTATTTGTATTAGTTAGTGGATAAACTAATAGTCATTAGTATCAGCTCGTATTAGTTAACTTATGATATAATGTTAGTATTAGTTCTTTAGAATGTTTCAATATGCTTAAATTTCGATGGTATTTTTATTTTCCAGCAAAGTTAGTCGATTAACTAATAAAATTGACTATCTAATATTTTGTATTAAAACTGGAATTTCCGCAAGCTAAGATATTCGAATATCTTATTTAGATATTCGAATAACCTGATTTAGTTATTCGAATAACCTGATTTAGTTATTCGAATAACCTGATGACTGTTTACTAAGTTAGTCGAATAACAAATTAGTTATTCGACTATTTAATATTTCGCATTAAAACTGGATTTTTCCGCAAGGCAAGATAGTCGAATATCAGGTTTAGTTATTCGAATAACCTAATGACTGCTTCCCTAAAGTTAGTCGACTATCAATCCAGTTATTCGAATAACCTCAACAGATTTTGAAAATATTTTTTAAATTAAGAAGCAACAGATTAAATACACTGATTTGTAGGAAATTAATCTACATAACGTATTTAAGCAACTTTTGCAAACACACTCGTAATGTACTTAACAACTAACGTACTTACATGACATTTCAACTTGAAACATTGTACCCTATACAGAGATATTATTAATACAGTGTACTGTCACATGTCTGCATTGGCTTATAAATGTACACTTCTATACTATTCACATATTTATGTCAATTGCTTAGTTCCAAATTTGTAATTATGTGATCGTCCATGATAATGTGCTAAATTATTCATCACATAACTTTTACACATTCTTTACATATTACATACACTACTCGAGTTTTATGATACGTTGTCATCTATTCACTGTATTACCTGTGTATATGTCCGTAACATACATGCGTGCACCTTTGTAACTACTGCACAATATAGTTTCCAGTTCTATATGTTCATTCATTTATGCATCACATTCATGTACCACACACACGATACCGGAAAAGCAACTTTTCCCAAAATTAGGGGGAGAAGTTGGTGAAAGTTTGTGGAAAAATGCATCATTATCTCATCTTGATCCAAATACTTCTATTCGTGAAAAAGAGGTGCAAAAGATTATCCATTTGCAAAGAATAGCAAATCAAATGCCAGACGCATTTACAGATTTGAAAAGGATAACAAAATCACATATCCCCGCAGTGAATGTGACAACATCTGATTCACGAATACATATTCATTATTGGAAGAATATGAACATGAAATTGGTATTGAATATACCACACTCACCCCTAGAAGGAGGTTTGAGATGATACCACACTCACCCCTAGAAGAAGGTTTGAGATGATGCCATTATTATGGCATGAATGGTCATTGGTCACGTACCTATTGTACGCCAAAATAATTTGTCAATGTGATTACCAAAGGACAATAATAATGCAAGAAAAATATCTTGCATATAATTTTTGACATGACCATAATGGTATAACTTTCTCTTTAAAAGAGATATTCACCACATGGATGTTGATGAATTTGTGGTAGTACAAAATTAATTGAGAGCTCTAGAAAAGCCAATTACTACTATGTTGGAGAAACAAAATTGATTACCAATAAGGTATTGTGTTGTAGTAAGTCTCAAAGAAACTTATTCAGTTTCCAAAGTATATGTGAAAGTGGTTGATTATATTGAGACTATAAATAAAGGAAAGATTTGATATCTTCTATTACTACAACTTGTAGCGGGATAATTTGTGTATGAAAAGCTGCCCGCTTCATTCTCCAGTTTGTACTACTTGTTCTCATTAATTAATTGACCAACTAAAGAGTTCGGGTTTAATCCCATAAATTCTGGAAATATCAAAGCTGAATATGGGCCCATTCACCTGCCATGTGTACCACATATGATGCATCTATGATATGGTTACATGCGCGATTGTTATTAATCTGTAGCCTGGCCGGTGCTTGCGAGGTAAATTGCTCAGTAATCTAACTTCGAGCATAATTTCCAGATTGCCTATTCAAGATAGTTCATCTTGATAAGTTGGTTTACATCATAGTTGGTTTAGCAAAATGATTTATTGAGTGCCTCCACTTAATAGCTAAACTATTGCTTATGAGAACAAAGTTATATATATCAGTTTGATATACGTTGTATACGAGTGTATATTATATTCTCCCCTCATAAGTGGTTCAGGGTCAGGAACCAAATAATTTCATCTTGTTACTATTAATGTGCTGTGTATATTGACATGATAATGCACAAAGATGATTTCCCAGAGGTGAGGAAACATGTTAGTTTTCCTAACATAAGGGGGAGACATGATGAACACTTGAGAAAAGGTTACATGAGATGAATTATCATTTGTATATATAGATCCTCGAATATCATAATATGAACATGAAGTTCATAAAAGGATAATTCAATTGCAACATATTGCAAAGCATGCTACACTCAAAGAAAGTAACTATATTCTCACTGCAAATGCTCATATTGAGTCCTAGAAGGACAAAGTCTTGGATACGCTTAAAACGTATAGACAAATCGGTTTCAAAATAACTTCTTAATAAAGAAGATGAGCAAATGATCAAAGTGATCATAATAAGGAGGCAAGTGATCCAAAAGATCACACGACATAACACTTCATAAAATCTCATGAGAGATTCAGGTACCTGAATGTATGAATGAAGAGATCTCCATGTTATGTCTTCATGAAAATTTACTGGAACCGATATAAAATGATCGTCGACGACATCTATGATAGCGCTAAATATCGATGAGGATCTTATGTTTGTCGAATACAAACAAAATATTGACTAAATGGAAAAGATACAATTCAAGAAGAATTGATTCCATATGAAAGACATGTAGTTTTAGACATGTAGTTCAAATACTTGAAAGTATAAGGTCAAAGGTATGTGTAATCAGTTTTCGATATTTTATTTGTTTAGCATGACATGAAAACTTGATGTGCATCTAAAGTTTATTATATGGCTTATATGACTTAACTTGAAAGATTTAAGTTGCTTAAAGCATATACAATTCTTGGTCCTGAAGTACCACATCCTAAGTGCAATTTGTGTACATATGTATCTTGCTATAACTATGATAATGTGATGGCGAGGATATCCCTATGGAAGTATTGAAGAGTCATTCCACGACATTACATGAAGATGTTCATATCTATCAAGAATGATAATTTCAAGGTACGGAATATTCATTCAAGTCAATATGGTTGATTTATTTATCAAATATCTACTAACGATTTCTTGAAGCTAGTGCACAAGATTGGAATGTGAAGGTTCAAGGATGTGAATTGATGTTCTTTTTAGGGGGAGTTAATGCGCGTTGCACTCTTTTTCCCTTACAAGGTTTTGTCCCACTGGGTTTTCCTTGCAAGGTTTTTAACGAGGTAACAAATAGGCGTATTTCTAAACATATGTACTCTTTTCTTTTTCTAGAATTTTTCCCATTGGGTTTTGTTTCAGTTAAGGTTTTAACGAGGCACATTATTGAATAGACATTCAAGGGGGAGTGTTATAAATAGAACTCTATTTAAGGTGAATGTCTATCTTATAAGAAGAGTCTTACTTCAAGGCTAAGTCTTTTATCTTCCTATAAATAGAGGGGTCTTACCCCATTGTAAATCATCTCAAAGTATCAATAAGAATACTCCTCTCTCTACTTTTCTCTCTATTGTTCTTGTTCTTGTATTATTGTTCTTGTTCTTATATTATTTCATAACACGATCCTACATTTTATCAATATTGGCTCCATTGTCTTGGTACACGGATTCATGGTATCTACTATGCATATTTATAAGTACTTCATAAGACTCCCGTTTATTAAGTTGATGTTTTTGTTCTTGACTTGGTGCTTTTGATTCTTTGAATTTCTTTTATTGTCTTATAATTAAAATCTCATATACATGTTTGACAATAATTTTCTTTTTCTATGTAATACTTAGCGTCTAGAATGGTCAGCTCCTTCCTCTTAGTGACAATACATGAATTGCCAAACGCGGGAAGGTATCATTCATTGACAAAACTTATTATCTCCAATTTCAATATTAATAACGATATTTTGGACAAGGGAAAAACCATTAACGGTCAATAAACATTAGAGCTTCAATTCAATTAAATTAATAAAATTTTCTCTCGTAATGATTCGTGAATGACTATGACAGAAAACCCTACCGCATTATCTCTCAATTAAGATTACCTAACAAAGTCTCTATCTTAACATAGAGTTTAGCTTAAAAAGACTAATGGTTGTGTATTTATATGTAACGCATCAATCAACATCAAGAAACAAAAGGCTATAATTAATATGGACAAAAAGTATTTGTCTACATGTTAAATCTAGCAGCCCCCTAATGGATAGACTTTTTAATTATTATATCAATGAAAGAGATGTCTTATCACTAATCCATATCTTGTTCCTCCGTCAGTTTTCTACTCGTCGAAATCTTTGATTTTACTTCTAAATCAATCGTTTTGCCAAATTTGGATATAATAATACTCTTCCAAAGCACAAGTTTTTCCAATTGTTATTGGTGCACCTAAAAATTAATATGGTTTCTTTAGCCTTATTTCTTCCCTTTGTTCGCCTTGAAAGTTAAGTGTAAGCACGTAAGTAAGTTATAAAACAATGTTTTCACATTATAAAGAGTATACTAGGATCTGTAAGTATGCAACCTAGGATCTAGATTGTTGATGTTAAAGCCAATTTTCACTTTCATTGTGGGCCAGAAATGAAAGTAATAATTAACGGAACCCAGGATCTTGATTATTCACATTATATTTGTGAATAGAAATTTCACGTCACAGTTTCACTTTGCCATATTTTGAAGAGGGAACGGCGAGTAGGGAAAAAAAAGAGTAAAGTCCAATCTATTGTATTTTGTCCACATTCAATATTTGAAAAGGAAGTGGTAATTGTTCATTCTATAATTTGGTTCATCGTTAAATTTCAAAAACTGATTTAAATAGTATTTCAAGTATAATAATAATTCAATTAGCACGATAATTAAGATTGAACCAAAATTGGCCGAGAACACAGTAACCTAAATATATACTTACACAGTAACATAACACCTATGAAATGGACAAAAGCATTAATTATGATTTTGTTTTCTATTATTAAGCCATAAGGATGTATGAAATGGAATCAAATATTAGTTTTGCTAACAACTATTTGCAGCTACTATTCATTTTTTTCTTTTAAATGGATAAAATAAATAAAATAAAATGGCAGGAAAAGAATAACATAAAGAGTCATTACAAGATATAGCCAACAAAAATTGATGTCTCTTTGTCATGTGATATTCGCATTCACCATAAATGACGTGCAACCATCTTTCCCACTTTTTTTTTTTTAAAATACATTTTTTTTGTAATATCTAATGTTTACTTTTCTTCAAATTAATGTTGATCACATACATCAACTTCACATTCATTGTATGTCTATTGGTATTTCTTGGGAATTCTTACTCCAAAACAATCAATTATTAGGTCATTGCATCATATGCAATGTCATGTCTCACAAGTGGTTGTCCTTTGTTAGGTACAAGTTTTATTAGATATTTTTTGGTACAACACAGATCGAGAGAGAATCACTTATTCGGTCAATAAAATAGGAGAATAAAAAGAAGATTGTTACTCTTCTAATTTTTCTCACATTTTATTTTCTAAAAATACATTCAGGAAGGAGGCTGAGTATAAAGTTATCCAATATATATATATATATATATATATATATATATATATATATATATATATATATATATATATATATATATATATATATATATATATATATATATATATATATATATATATATATATATATATATATATATATATATATATATCAAGTCAACTCAAACAATATCAACAAACGAAACAATAGTATTTTAGTCAAATGCACTAAATTATGCATCACTACTTGTTTATGTGGAGGAAAAAGCAAACTCGAAAATAAAGAAGATAAAGAGCATCTATGTTTAACATGAAATATCCTTCAAATCAAAGGTAAAAACCACGAGATCACAAAGATCCAAAGAGCTCCATTATAACAATAAGAGGGTTACAAAAGTTCTGTAAATTGGCTACACAACAAGTGTCAAATATGGAGCAACAATGGCAACAAGAGAAACAACAAATCAATTGAAGAAAGAGAAGAGTCCACAAAAATAAAGCTATTGTTTGAGGCTCGAAATCAGATGCTATGAGCCTCCAAATCCGATCTCCACCATTAAAATCTAAGACCAAAACATTATGAACACTCAGTCAAAATTTCAACCTAATCCAATAGTTACCAAATCAGAAAACGTGAGTTGAAATTGGCTGGTCCAAATAAAAATCTGCGATAAAACAAATACGTTTCTTCTCTCTTCTCTCTTGATTATAGCTCTCTCAAAAACCATTCTTATAAGTCTTTCAATGACATGAATCAATGAGCATAGAATAATTCTCCAATGTTGTCCTATTTATAGATCATGAGTGGTGCTTTCTCTTAAAGCCAAAACCCACTCAAAATAGGAATAAACGCCGAATCCAATTCCGAATAGGAACGGAAACCAAAAGAGAATAGGATTAGGCCATTGAACCTTTGGCTGGACAACATAGGCATGTGGTCAACAAACGCCCCCCCTCCAACTAAGGGGCCAAATGTGTATTCAAGTAGAGGAACTATTGACAGGCTTCATGCCTGCCAATTTTCTGCAAAATTCATATTTATCTGCAACCATCACCTTTATCGGCATATTCGAAAGATTTTCATTAGTGTGTATCTTCTCAACATCAAATAATTTCTCTTCTACGGTCATTCTTATCCAAAGATACTTTTTATTTATATGTTTGGTCTTAGAATGAAAAGTGAAGTATGAGGTGAAACAAATAACACTCTGATTATCCCAAAATAAGATGTACCTTGGATGCTCAAAGCCAAGATCATTAATAAACTCCTTCATCCATAATAGTTCATTAACATCTTCTGTGAAAATAATATATTCGACTTTTGTGGTAGATAGAGCTATACACTTCTATAGTCTAGATTGCCAAGAAAGCTCCCTTTGCAAAAGTGAACAAATAACCAGAAGTAGATCTTGAATTATCAAGACTGCCTCCTAAACCAGAGTCTGTGTAACAAATAAGTTCAGGCTTTCTATTGCTAAAGCACGGCTTCAAATTTGCAGTACCTTTTAAATACCTTAATATCTATTTTACTGCATTTCAATGTTCTTTTCCAGGATTAGAATACAATCTAGCAACAATACCAAGGGCATGTGCAATATCTGGTTTAGTTCAAACCATAACATACATCAAGTAACAAACGGCAGAAGAGTAAGGAATACGAGACATCTCCCTTTTCTCTTCATCAGTAGATTCTGGAAATACCTCACATGTCACACCAAGAAAAGATTTTTTCTCATTTATACTCTTATTGATTCAAGAGTGTCAAAAATGGGCAATGCCAGTAAAGGTAAGGTGTTTGGTGTTGGCATACTTTGTTTGAAAACTAATAACGGTTCAACGTTAGTTCTTCAAGATGTCAAGCATGTTCCAGGCTTTCCTTTAAATTTGATCTTCACATAAAGAATAGACAATGAAGCTTACCATAATTCCCTCTTTAATGGGCAATGGAAGCTCACCAATGGCTCGTTAGTAGTGTCTCGAGGAGTCAACTCTGGTCAATTATATGTGACACGCAGCTCTATTCTTAATAAATCCATAAATCTGATGGAAAGTGATACTTTATCAGAATTATGGAACTGAATATTGAGTCATGAGCGAGAGGGGGTTTACGTGTTTGGCTTAGAAAAGTTTGCTTTCTGGAGTGAAACAAGAAAAGCTGAAAATGAGTATCCATTGTTTAGCTGGCAAACTGAAAAGGATTCCTTTCATAGCCATCCTTCCTCAAGAAAGCCCAATTTTTTGGAGCTAGTACACTCTGATTTGTATGGTCCTTTTAAAGTAAATTCAAAAGATGATACACTTTACTTTGTGACCTTTATTGATGGTCATTCTCGTAAGCTCTGGGTGTATCTTTTAAAATCTAAAGATCAAGCACTTAGTGTGCTTAAGAAATTTCCGGCCTTAGCTGAGAGACAGATGGATAGGAAATTAAAATGTATTCGCACTGATAATGGTGGTGAATATTGTGGTCCATTTGATAACTATTGCAAGGAACAAGGAATTCGTTATCAGAAAACTCTGCCAAAGACGCCTCAATTGAATGGTTTGGCAGAGAGGATGAATAGAAGTCTAGTTGAGAGAGTTAGATGCTTACTTTCAGAAGCTAAGCTTGCAAATACATTTTGGGCAGAAGCACTTAACACTGTTGCCTATGTTATCAATTTGTCTCTTGCTGTTTCTTTGGATGGTGATGTCCCAGGCAGAGTTTGGTTTGCCAAAGATGTTTCTTATGATCACCTGAGAGTTTTTGGGTGTAAAACATTTGTGCATGTTAAGATGAGAGATCAAAACATGATGTTAAAACTAAGTAGTGCATCTTTATTGGGTATGGTCAAAATGAATTTAGGTATCATTTTTATGATCCAGTTGACAATAAACTTATTAGAAGTCATCATGCAATATTCTTTGAAGACCAGACTATTGAAGATATTGACAAAGCTGAGAAGCTATATTCTTAGAGTAATGCGAAGTTAGTTGATAATGATCCAGTTTCTATTGCTAAGGCACGTATTGCGTATGAAGGATCCCAAGACATTAATGAAGATAGTAAGCAAGATCAAAATAATTATCATGGTGTAGATGTTATAGATGCTCGAGTTGATGAAGTTGTGGTTGATCAACAACTAATTCTTGCTTAGCTAACTACTTCGAATGCTCTTGAAACCTCTCTTAGAAGATCTACAAGGGAGAAGCAAAAATTCAATTGTTAGGTGTTGTCCTGATTTTCTTACCATATTTGATTTTCCTATTTGTTGAAGGAAATAGCAACATGTTTACCTTAATTGGGTTCTTCTTCTTGTAGAAGGAATTACAATCCTATATTTGGCTAGTCCTTTTTCTTGTAAGAAAATGTTTGGACTTCTATAAATTTAGGATCCTTACTTCTCATTCAATAGCATCCATAATGTAGCCATATGGGGTTTGAGAGTTGTTTAGGGGGAGAACTTTTCGGGACAAGTATTAGCGTGTCGCTTGTGTTTGTCTCGCTTGGTGAGGTTGTTCTCTTGATATTTGTATTCTCTTTTATATAGTGGATTGCTCATCTCCGCCGTAGACGTAAGTTAGTTGATCGAACCACGTTAAATGTTTGTGTTTCTTTTGATAGATTTTTCTTTTGTTGTTGGATTTTTCGTCGCTCAAAGTTTATTTGCTAACTTCCGCATGACACACGATTTTTTCGATTTTAACACTTTTTGACATAATTTGATTCGAATAAAAAAGGGAGAAAATTATAAACTAATTATAAGTATATATAAACTGCCCGCTGCTCTTGAATCCGAAACTTATTGTTTTGTATATTTGGAGCTTATAATAAGGAAATTAAGGAACTCATCCATATAAATTTCTTAGTATCCGTTATGGGACCCACAAACAAATTACGCTTGATTTGTCTGCAAATAAGTTACTCTAATTTCTTGTTCAACAACGGGGCCCATGTTTTTTAAAAAAAAAGTTCACCAAATTTTCATATATGAAAAGACAAGTTATTGTAAGTAAATGTATAATTAGCATTTTGTTATGAAATCTCCTATTTAAGGTGAATGTCTATAATTAGAGAGATTCTAGAGTTCTATTCTTGGTAGATAAATCACCCCCCTCCCTATAAATAAAGGGGTCTTCTACCATTGTAAACCACTCCTAACATTCTCTAAGTATCAATAAGAAGAACTCTCTCTACTCTTCTCTCTATTGCTTGTTCTTGCATTATTGTTCTTGTCTTTTATATTATTTCATAACACGTTATCAGCACGAGTCTCTAACCAATTGAAATTTTCGATTGTCTTAACTTTTTGTTTGTGTAGGGTTTTGCTTCAAAAAAAAAAGAAAAAAAAAGGGAGGAACGAAAAACATAAAACAAAAGAAGGAGAAAAAACACTGGAAAGCAAAAGGAAAAAAAAACGTTGAAGAGGAAGAGAAAAAAAAAATTGAAAACAAAGGAGAAGAAAGAAACAGAAAACAGAAATAGAAAACGTGAAAGAAAGATTGGAAACAGAAATTCGAGATTTCGACCTCGGTTCCGTGTTCGTGATTCTAAAAGGCACGAGACTCTACCGTCTCAAGAATCTTCTTGAGAAAATTAAGGTAAGTATTTTACTTTTCTCTTTCAAATTCTTGGAATTCTATAATTTGATTTTATATACAAACATAGACAACAAAGTTTGATTATAACTTTAATGGAGTGTGTAAGAAATTATAACCACATGAAGTGGTTAAATCTCTATGTCCTGCCATGATTAAATTCATGTATGATTGTGGGCAAAGAATTAAAAATCCGTCCCATTGAATTTGCTCCATTCCCTTTAGAGAATGTGGAAGCAGTATATGATAAGTCTGAAAGAAGACAAAATTATTACCATGAAGGTATCAATGAATGTGGACGTGGCAAAGAATTCCGTCCAATTGAATTTGCTCCATTCCCTTTAGAGAATGTGGTAGCAGTATGTGATAAGTCTGAAAGAAGACAAAATTATTACCGTAAAGGTATCAATGAATGTGGACGTGGCAATAGACGAAATTATAATCGTCATTATTGTGATAATGAGAATAATAAAGATTCTCAAAATAATCTTTCACTTTATGAAAGTAATATTTGACATGAGATTGTGTAAAGCACATGATTATGATCCATTCCCTAAAGTGAATGTGATAATTGTAATAGAGCCCGTAAGTATGAACACGCTCTTGATGTAATTTTGTTTTATGTCTGACATTATGAAAAGAAAGTTCGTTGCCCTTGAAATTTCGGGCAAGAACTATATGACATGGGTGTTGGATGCTGAAATCCACTCAGATGCTATGGGTCTTGGAGACGCCATTAAAGACAGAAATAATGCATCCACCCAAAACTATGCTAAGGCCTTGATTTTCTTGCGCCATTACCTTGATGAAGGTTTGAAACTATGCTAAGGCCTTGATTTTCTTGCGCCATCACCTTGATGAAGGTTTGAAGATTGAATATCTCACCGTCAAAGATCCACCTATCTTGTGGAATGGCTTAAAGAAGAGATATGACACCTGAAGTTGGTCACTCTGCCACAAGCACGATACGATAAGAACCCAAAAGCAAATAGTTTATAAACTATATATTATCGTTGCGGTGAAAACGGGCACTGGTCAAAGGCTTGCCGTATACCATGACTTTTGGTTGACCTTTATCAAGCATCTCGAAAGAGTAAACGCCCTGAAACGAATTTTGTCTCTGACGACAACTTTGACATCACCCACTTGGATGTGGCAGACTTCTTTGAGCAACCCGAAGGGAAAATAGACCACCTAATCGGTGATGGATCGGTGATGAAAGAAGATGGAATTGTTTGATTTTATTGTACTTATTCGTAGTAGTTACATACGAATCCTACATATTACATGTGTTTTAAGTCTAAAAGCTATACATTACTGATACATAATTATTTTATTTGAAGTAGTTCTGTGCGTGATTAAACACATTATTGTTGCATATATGTGTTTAAATAACAATATTTACAATTTGCTAAAATCATTGCGTGGAACTATGTACTCTGTATTTGATTGACGAATTGGACTGTAAGGTAAAAATTAGATAATAACTAAATATAAGATGGCATTGTAAATTGTTTTTTTTTGCATGGCACCTTATTACAAATAAATATATAATTCTCTAGTTAGAGCACTGTGAATGTAATGATTTTGTATTCGTTTTTACATGTACAGTAATATACACATGTTAATACCTTGTCCTTAGCGTTAAAATCACATTATTCCTTTTCTATGCCAAACCATGGGAAGTAAATTGATTGAAGGCTCCGGAAGAGCAACTGTAACTCTGCCCAAAGGCACGACGTTTATCTTAGAGAATGCAATGTTCTCCTCCAAGTCTAAGAGGAACTTGTTGAGTTTTTAAAGATATCATTCAAAATGAATATCAGATTGAGACAATACATGAGTATAATCTTGAATACCTCATTTACTCATGAAAACGAGGCTGCCCACTTCGGCTTGGGGTCACGCCATTTTGCATACAGCAATGCTAGTTCGTCTCTGACTGACGAATTGACACAAATATTCCCCGTTGCAATTGGTTTTGGGTTATGAACCTAATATATCCCATTTAAGAATCTTTGGATGCGCAGTATATGTGCCTGTAGCACCGCCATCCCACACCAAAATGGGTCTGCAAAGAAGGTTAGGAATATATGTTGAGGTTGAAACGCCATCCATTATTCGCTACCTCGAAACATTGACAGGAGATTTGTTCACTGCACGATTTGCCGACTGTCAATTTGATGAGACACTTTTCCCAAAATTAGGGGGAGAAGTTGGTGAAACCAAACGGGAAATTTTGTGGAAAAATGCATCATTATCTCATCTTGATCCACATACCTCTATTTGTGAAAGAGGCACAAAAGATTATCCATTTGCAAAGAATAGCAAATCAAATGCCTGACGCATTTATAGATTTGAAAAGGATAACAAAATCACATATCCCCGAAGTGAATGTGACAACATATGATTCACGAATACATATTCACTATTGGAAGAATATGAACATGAAATTGGTATTAAATATACCACACTCACCCCTAGAAGGAGGTTTGAGATGATATATGGCATGAATGATCGTTGGTCACGTACCTATTGTACGCCAAAGTATTTTGGAAATATGACTATTAAAGGACAACGATAATGCAAGAAACATATCTTGCATATAAGTTTGACATGACCATAATGGTATAACTTTCTCTTTAAGAAAGATATTCACCACATGGATGTTGATGAATTTGTGGTAGTACAAAATTAATTGAGAGCTCTAGAAGAGCCAATTATTACTATGTTGGAGAAACACAATTGAGTATTGTGCTGTAGTAAGTCTCAAAGAAACTTATTCAGTTTCCAAAGTACACGCGAAAGCGATTGATTATATTGAGACTATAAATAAAGGAAGGCTTTGATATCTCCTATTACTACAACTTGTAGCGGGAAAATTTGCATATGAAAAGCTACCCGCTTTGTTCTCCAGTTTGTACTACACAAAACAAAAGAATGCCACAATAAAGTGGATATCTATCGGTATAAAAACCCATGTCATAATAAACCCGAAGTTTATTGATAAGTGCACATGTCATGGTGTAAATTTGAAGTTTACCAATATTGATAATTTATTCAGTCGACATTCGTGTTAGCCATCTCATTTTAAGTATGATGTGCAAATTCACATAGGTGAATATTAAAGAACTAGAAAGTTCTTTACGAATTCTCTTGTATCACTTGTTCTCATTAATGAACTGACCAACTAAAGAATTCGGGTTGAAGCCCATAAATTCTGGAAATATCAAAGGTGAATATGGGCCCAACCCGCAGCCTGGCCGGTGCTTGCGAGGTAAATTGCTCAGTAATCTAACTTCGAGAATAATTTCCAGATTTTCTACTCAAGATAGTTCATCTTGATAAGTTGGTTTATATCAAAGTTGGTTTAGCAAGATAATTATTGAGTGCTTCCACTTAATAGCTAAACTGTTTCTTATGAGAACAAAGTTATATATATCAATTTGATATACGTTGTATACGAGAGTATATTCTCCCCTCACAAGTGGTTCAAGGTCAGGAACCAAATAATTTCATCTTATTATTATTGATGTGCGGTGTATATTTTCATTAACACCATAATGCACAAAGATGAACTCTCAAAGTTGAGGAAACAAGTTAGCTTTTCTAACATGAGGGGGAGACATGATAAACACTTGAGAAAAGGTTACATGGGATGAATTATCATTTGTATATGTATATCCCCGAATATCATGATATGAACCTGAAGTTCATAAAAGGGATAATTCAATTGCAACATATTGCAAAGCATGCTATACGCATTTGCTGACCCAAAGAAAGTAACTAAATGGAAGAGATACAATTCAAGAAGAATTGATTCCATATGAAAGACATGTAGTTTTGAACCTATAGTTCAAATGCTTGAAAGTATAAAGTCAAAGGTATGTATAATCAGTTTTCGATATCTTATTTGTCTAGCATGACATGGAAAACTTGATATGCATCTAAAGTCTATTATATGGCTTATATGACTTAACTTGAAAGATTTAAGTTGCTTGAAGCATATGCAATTCTTGGTCCTGAAGTACCACATCCCAAGTACAATTTGTGTACATATGAATCTTGCTATAACTATAAGCATGATGGCATTGAGAATGCATCTATGGAGATATTGAAGAGTTATTACATGACATTATATGAAGATGTTCATATCTATCAAGAATGATGATTTCAAGGTGCGGAATATTTATTCAAGTTAATATGGTTGATTTATCAAACGTCCACCAAAGATCGTTTTGAAGATGATGCACAAGATTGGAATGCAAATGCTCAAGGATATAAATTGATGTACTCATTAGGGGGAGTTAATGCGCGTTGCACTCTTTTTCCCTTACAAGGTTTTGTCCCACTGGGTTTTCCTTGCGAGGTTTTTAACGAGGCAACCAATAGGCGCATATTCAAACATGTGTACTCTTTTTCCTTTCTTTAATTTTTCCCATTGGGTTTTGGTTTTAAGGTTTTAACGAGGCACATTGTTGAATAGACATTCAAGGGGGAGTGTTATAAATAGACTTCTATTTAAGGTGAATGTCTATAATTAGAGAGATTCTAGAGTATTATTCTTGGTAGCTAAGTCATTACCTCCCTATAAATAAAGGGGTCTTCTACCATTGTAAACCACTCCTAACATTCTCTAAGTATCAATAAGAAGAACTCTCTCTATTCTTCTCTCTATTGCTCTTGTTCTTGCATTATTGTTCTTGTCTTTTATATTATTTCATAACACATTTCAAGTTTTCAACGACATCTGCAGAATATGGGCAAAACTAATCCAAACAAGTCTTTGCCGGTTACATGCAAAATCACAGAAAGTGGTTTAAGAACTTGATTACGACGTTACTAAATGTAAAATGAATAACTGTCTTTTCTTCAATGTTTTGTGCATGTTTTACCCCTTAATCTTTAGTATTAGACAAATAAGCCCCTCCATCTCCGATATTAATATTTACATAAGCCCTCTGGCTTTGATTAATTTGGAATTGAAACTCATGAAATTGAGAATATTTGACAGATTTAACTATATCCGAACATTCGGGATTTCAATATTCTTTTCCATTACATATGGTAATTAAAAAGAAGAGAAAGGTGAAAAAGAAATAGTGAGATCTCCCAATGATAATGCTTAATACTTTGGTGGTACATATTTAATTCATTTAACTATTTACTAATTTTAATAAATAATGTGTTAGTCCAACTTGTCGAAGCTAGACCTAGAACTATCAAATTTGGTTTTTGAATAATTTTGGATTAGAAAAGTAATCCTATAACAAATATGGTTGGGCTAGTTTAAGTGTTAAGGTCACCTCCCATGCTCATACATCACATTTTGTAGACTAATTTTAAAATGTGTCACATTCCTTTCTTTGAGTATAGAAAACTAGATTCTTCTGCCCAAAAATTAACATATAACTAAACTGCCAAAACCTAAAAACTCTTCATAGGGAACCCCTACCTCTACCTTCAATCAACAATTATAAACCTTGTTTTATGAGGGTTTGGCAACCTTTCCTTTTCTTTTCCTTTTTTTTGGTGTACAACTCCAATTTAAATAGAATTTGTTTCTTTCCAATGTCTTTAACGAAATATAATTTGGATCTGATTGAACGTTAATTCATAATTTGGAATGCGTTACGTCTTCATTATTGAATAACGTATGAAAGATAACTCAAATAGTAAAAGTGTAATTAGCAGTGACTTACTTTTTTTTTTAAATTTCGAAAGGGGTCAAAAGAAAGGAACTTCGACATCATCACAAGATCAATCAAAATTATTTTGGCTAATTGTAATCAAGTAAATGAATTTCTTGGATTTCATTTATCTATTGTGAGACACAATAATGCCATTTAGAACGTCTATGTTGCTTGTTTGCTTGGTTATGAAGCAACTCCACAAGTGAAAATAAATGGAATTTGGAAAACTTAAGAAAGAGACACGGCAACTTTAATTGCATTGAATAAAGGCGCAAATATGATCAGTTCATTTGTAATGACTATTCCGTCCGATCCAAAATAAGTAATTTTTTGATATTTTGACACAGATTAAAAAATTCATCTTTTAGCATTGATTAATAATGGAATTGACCATATTAACCTTTACCATCTCACATAAACACTCCTGACACATATTCCAACACTATTTACTCTAAGGACAATATAGGAAAAAAATAATTAGTTTATTTTTATTTTGGACCATAAGAAAAAAGCCAAAAAATTACTTATTTTGGACCGGAGGGAATATTAATTAAAAAATTGACTATTTAAGTTTTAAATTAAATATTTATTACTTAACTAAGCCTAACGGGGAGTTTTCTTGTTGAGAGTAATAATCACTACATCAACCGAGTCGAATTAATTAAACTTTGATCAAAATCAAGTTGAATTATAGTAAGTTAAGCTAATATAATCGAGTTTGAGCTTAAATACATGTGAATTGAGACGAACCCCTTTCCATGGCTTAAAGGTTTAGGTGACATTAGCTTATACTAGGGAAAAAATACGTAATGCTCAAAAAACTGTATGTGTAAATATGTTAAGAGGACATTACAGTTTTCAAGAGGTTTAAAGTGTTAGCGTTAAAATGGACCAAAGATATTTTTAATAGTGAAATTTTGTATATATATTATATATGAAACTATATTATCAAATATGTTCATAGTTTACATATTACCATTCATGCTAAATAGAATTCCTACATAATGTATACAACGAAAATCATACACATTAATCTTTTTCATCAGTTTAGTTTCAAATTTAGCGTCTCTGATTATTCGATACACTGTGTTTCAAATTGTTTTTTGATTTCATTATTAATAAACAACTAAATCTTCTACAATTATTCTACATCAAATGTAATTATGTCCAAATTTCAGTAATACAAAGCAAAGGAAAAGAGAGTAGCAATTGACAGCAATTAAAAAGCTTTGAAACTTTGAATTGAAATTTGAGTTTTCAAAAATCATTATTTGTTTGGATTGGGTGTTGTTGCAAATAATTGGTAATATGATTTGGAGTTTATATCTCAAATTTGAGGAATTTTGGTGAAGATTAGACTTGGGTTTGGCTGAATTTCGGATTGAAACTCAAAGAAGAAGAAGAAGAGGAAGAAGAAGAAGAAGAAGAAGAAGAAGAAGAAGAAGAAGAAGAAGAAGAAGAAGACATGACATACATTATATTGCAGAAATTGTAAAAAAATTATAGAAAAATTATAGACTGTTGTTTATTTATTTTTTCTTTTATTCAATTACCTATTATATGAGAGTTAAAAAACATTATATAAAAATTATATTTAAGTGGATGATTTAGTATTGTTTTGGACAAAAATATGTATCAAAATATGAAATATACATTTCAGGGAAAGCATGTCGAGTCCGAATATGTACCCAGTTTGTAGATATTTTATACATAAATGTAGATTATTTGTACTCTGATTGTAGATGCTTTATTTTCCCATTTTCACAAATAAAAAATGACTAAAACTTCTACAAATCTTCTGAAAAAATGCAATTATGTCAAAACTTTCAATTTTGCTACAATTTAATGGGAATTGAGATATTAAAATTCAATCCCAGTTTATAGATATTTTGTAGATAAATTATAGATTATTTGTATTCTGATTGTAGATGCTTTGTTTTCTGTTTTCACAAATTAAATATGACTAAAACTTCTACAAATCTTCTGCAAAAAATGTAATTATGTTGAAATACTAATTATGCTACAATTGAATGAGAATTGAGATGTTAAAGTTCAATGTAACCAGTTTGTAGATATTTTGTAGAAACATTAAAATTCTGTATTTTCATAATAATTTTTCAAATGATATGTAGTTTAGTTGTATATTAAATATAGAAAATAAGCCATTGTGAGTCTTATTTGACTCATTCCTCACATTCAACCTATTCTACAAATTCACGCGTCTTTAAATACAATACAACCATACTTCTTGAATTTAAAGGTATAGCAATATGTATAACTTAAAAACTATCTTCTCCTCTGCACAATTTAGCTCTCAAATATACGAAGTGGAATAACAAGCTTCCATCAAAACTTTTAACATAAAATCTAAAAGCTGAAAAATAAATAAATAATAGCCTACAATTTATCTACAATTTCTTCAATATAATGTATGTCATGTCTTCTTCTTCTTCTTTGCATTTCAATCTGAAATTCAGCCAAAATCAAGTCTAATCTTTACCAAAACCCTGCAAAATTGAGCTATAAACTCCAAACCATATTCCCAATTAATTACAATTTCCAATCCAAACAAATAATGTCTTTTAAAAACCCAAAGTCGAATTCAAAGTCTTGGCTATGGAAGAAATAATGAGATTTTGATACAGAAATCGTAAGTGTGGAAGGGAAACGTGGGTGAAGATGTGAGAATTCGATAGAGAAACGTGGGGAAGTGGTATTAGAAGGAATATACAGTACCATTAAATTAGGAGTGTAATTAATACCCTTAAAAATCATAATGGTATATAATTGGTAATTAGGTATACTAAAATTAATTATATCAAATCTTAAACATTGAGGGTAATATCGTTTCCCATATCGCATGAGAATGTAAAAAGTCATTCTTAATATAGTGTAATATTATCCACTTTAAGCTAAGTCTACATATTTTTTCTCAAAATACGTCACAATATTTAGAGCATCCAACAACTTATAAGTAGAATATTTTAAATAACTTTTCATGTGGGACTTTGTTCATCCACCTATACTAAGGGCACATTTAGTGAAACATTCACAAATTGGTGAAGTGTCAAAGTTGTTTGCTCGATTTAGGTGTTTCAAATGGGAAGGTTAAGATGATTTTGGGAGAGTCAAAATATGTTGAGTCAATAAATGGAAGGATCATTGACCCTAATGACATGTCCAAAAGTTACTTGGGATGAATCAAGATGAGCTAAAATTGGAATTTTTACCTTACATGGCAAATGTATCACACCCCATTTTGGCTACTACAACCCGGCGAAGGGCGTAGATAAGGGAGTTTTTCCAATTAAAGGATAATCGAAACTGGATTCAATTATTTAAGAGAATTTCAGAATCGCAACTTGGGAGATTTATGGTGTCCCAAGTCATCGGTTGGAACCCCGAATCGAGAAAAGAATGACTCTGTTTAACAGTCCGCGAACCAGAAATCTGCGTAAAGAATTCTGTTAATCCGAGAGAAGGCGTTAGGGATTCACGGGTTCCGTGGTTCTAGCACGGTCGCTCAACTGTTATATTTGGCTTAAATTATCCGATTTTGCACAATTACGAACCTATGTGTTAATTTTAACTTTTTAATCGCTTTTATTGTTATTATTATTTTTAAGGAGAATTGCAACTTTGTTAAAACGTATCTCGAACTACGTCACATAAATGCACCCGTGATTTTTGACACATTTTAACTTCGTTGATATTTAGATTTGGGTCACATAAATGTGCACCCGAATATAGGAAATGTAAAATTATTAAAGACGCGCCTAAAAAAGACTATCGCGTTCTTATCTTTGCGGGAAGCCGTGAAATTCGCTAAACGGCGTGTCCCAAATTTCTAAATATTTTAATATAAGCATTTCACGAGCGGCACTTAGTTTTGGATTTTGTTTGGCGTGGCACATCTCGTTTTTATTTAAAAGGTCCATCCTAAAGCAAACTAAAATGCGCCTCTAAAGGACTTGGCTAATTGATGTTGGAGTCCGGGCTTTCAAAATCGGGTCCATATTTAAATAAAGATAAAATTCTCTTTGTTCCAATGTACTATCTAATTCGATAATCCCAATTTCTCTTATTTATACTTCCAGCTGAAGCAGCCCAGCGTGTATTATTGTATTTAGGCCTCAAATGTGAGCCCAATGGAGAACCACGCTAGGAAAATTTAATAAACACGCAGCCAAGTTCCAGATTTTGTATAACACCAAGTAAATGCAGAATTAGAGCCGACCCTCAAGCTCGCATATGATTACAATTTTTGCTTACTGGCTCTTAGGAATAATGCTACATAGACCCACCATAGTCATTCGTATACTTTGCATTTAATCATGATATAATCACATCCATTAACCTAAATCTGTCACCTTACCAGGGGTATTAGAATTACATATTACATTACTAACTACTCTAAATACTATTATCGATATTTATTCATGAAATTGAAATAGGACTGATGCTAACAGTCCAGGAATAACCCTATAATCATTTACAAGGCAGATTAGTTAAATGTCCAATTTTACAAGACCTTGTCTTAACTTTGATAAATAACACAAAGCAATACAAGCTGAAATAAAAACATAAACACTTTTGTAACTGGAGCATCCATTAAGTCCAAACTTCCTACATCATTGGAGATGGAAAATATACCTGGAATTTGTGCAAAACAAACTGAAAGTCAGCAACACTCAAACAACATCATATCCACAAGAATCCACAGCTTATGAATAGTTCATAAACCCAGAAATGATTCCAAATGACCAGAGAAGTTTTAATCCAAACTCAAACTAGTAAGAAACCACCCAAATGGCTAACAGGAACCTCTACCAGCCATACATGACCCTGACCAGCTTGAATTGAGACTAGGACAGTACTTGAACATCAAATATATGTAATTTCAGATCATTTTTCTACCTCCTATAGCTAAATCACTGATAGAGAGTTGAGATTAAGAGTTTTAAAAGGTAAAATCCAATGGAACTGTAAAAAACTTGGATTTTTGGAGATTTTGAGGAATTTTTGAGAGATTTTTTAAGCTTCAAAATTCTGGGAATTTTAGAGATAATTTCAGACTGTCTAACCCCTTTTTTGGATGAATTGGGGTGCCTTTTATAGCCAAAGGCTAGTGCAACCCTTTTATTTTATTTTAACTACTCGTCTCTCTTTTGATTTTCAAACTTTACCTGCTTGGTCATTAATCTTTTGACTTGTTTCCCAAGTTACTGCACTAAGCTACTGATTTTTAAACTAAAATCCCCTTCTAGAAGGGTCTATTAGATTCTAGCATTGCTTCTTGCTTACGGGATGCCTATACTATCCTATTTTATTCTAAAAACTACCAGAACTAAGCTAAAACCCTATATTACCCTTTAGCATACTGAAATTACCATTTACTAAGCTAAGTCTTACAATTAACTACTAATAACTATAGCCAATCCCTAATTATATTTGAACTATTAATCAGAAAAAAAAAATCCAACTTAGAATTCAAACACTACTGAATCAAGAATTTAAATTAAATCCCGAAATTAAAAGAAAAACACGAAAAGCTGTAATTATCATGCCATTATAAAAATTGAAACTGATTCTTATTCGAACTATCATCAACTGAACAAATCAAAACTAATGCTACAAGTATCAGGAATTGGATATATGGTGGAAAACTTAAACTTAAATATGCAACTGAACTAAATGGTAATCAAAATCAAAAATCGAAATAACAGAACTTAGTCATGATTCCTAACAATTAAACTAGACCAAGTAAAACAATAATGAACAGAAACATAATAAGAAAAAGAAAACATGAAACTTACTGACATGAGTCTTCAATTAATTCGGCTAATTTTAATTTGAGTCTTCAAACGGAGTTGCAGGTTTGTTTTTGGCCAAAACGAACATGCAACTTCGTTTTGAAACTCAAGCGGCTTGAAAAAAATTCAACCTCAAGATTAGGTCAAATCCAGATTTGAAATTTGAAGGGCCTAGGAGCTATTCAAATGAAACTAACCTTGTTTTTGGGTAGGGGAGGCCAATGGGGGTGGGTGGTATTAATTTGGAGGCCATTGGCAACTGGTTGCCGCCGTGGACGACAGGGGTGTCAACTTTTAACTGAATATTCGGCAAGATCGGGATATATTCGAGGGTAATCAATGATGTGGTTGGAAAGAAATGAGCGAGGAGAGGATGTGGTGTTATTTTGGGGTCCATCAGAGTTACACCGACGGCGGTGGCGATTTCTTGCCGGCGGCGGGAGGTGGTGATACGGCGGGGGATGGGCGATGTAACACCGGTGAATTTAGGGTAACTTTGGACAGGGTACGAGGTTTGACTGGTAGGGGTGTGTGCGACAATTATATAGGGTGATCAGCCCTGCATCTTGATCGTTTGATCATGTTTGATCAATATATCTGGTTTAATGATGTAAAACGACGTCGTTTTGCACTTGTGGCTTTTGGACCGGGCAGAGGGGCTGGGTTTGGGTCTATTTCGGTGGGTTTGGGATTTTGGGCTATGTCTTATGACCAAAAAATGGCCCAAAATCAAAGTCCAACATATATACAAACATTTACTCTCTTTTTGTGCATTTATTTTATTATTATTTTTTTTCTTGATTTTTAATAATAAAAATAAAAATAGCCAAAATCATATTTAATAGGAAATAAACTAAATAAACTTCTAAATTCTAAATTTAAAAGAAAATTAACCAATTTTTGTTATTTTCCCTCATTTTTAATACTTACTAATTAATAACCTAAATATGTAAAAATTCAAATCTTAGATGCAAATATGCCATTTTTATATTTTTATAAATTAAGAAATTAAAGCGTGCAATATGCAAATAAACACAAAATTATGCAATTAATTTCTAAAATTCAAACATATACAAAAACACACAAATGAATCATAAAAATTCAAATAATAAAAGAAAAATGCAAATAAATAGAAAATCACACAATTAATTCCTAAATATTAAAATAATAAAAGAAATATCCTAATTTAATGAATTTTCTAGGAACATGTCAAGCGAGGCAAAAATCACGTGCTCACAGCTGCGCCTCTTTGCTCTGAGACATGAAGGGTTTCCGGGCAAAGATAAATGAGCAACTGAGAGATTTTTGCCTGCTTTGCATTCCATGAGAAGCCTCTTGAAAACTATTTGACCGAACCCTGCTTCAAAGATTGCCTACATATCCTTAGCTATAAAGGAATCAGGTCAGTGTAGTTCTGGAGTGTTTGGTAGCTGGGACTACCATCAGCTCTGATTTCACTGCTGATACTGTTGTTACTGCTTGCTGACCTCCTTATTACACTTTGTGAAGAAAAATAAAAAAAACAGACGGAGCTATGAACTACAGATTACAAAAGAACCTATCTATGTCTTCAATCTTGCTCTTGATCCTTGTTGCTTTGTTGCCTTGTATTTCTTCCTGTGAACTCCTTGTTGCCTTGTTGACGGGAATTCCTTCTTGTAAACTCATTGTCGCGTTGTTGACTCCTTGCCTTCTCTTCTTCTATATTTGATGCTGAATTGTTGGACTTGACGTGTATTCCCTTGTTTTGCAGGTGGGTGCCTGATTACAATACTTTGCAACTTGAAAATCATTCCCTTGTTCTGACAGGTGGGCGCCTGATTACCAAACTTGAAGCTTGAAAACATTCCCTTGTTCTACAGGTGGGCGCTTGACCGCCAAGACTTGAAGTTTTGAAAACTATTCCCTTGCTTGAAGTTTTGAAAAATATTCCCTTGTTCTACAGGTGGGCGCCTGATTTTCAAAACTCTGTAAAACATTCCCTTGTTCTACAGGTGGGCGCCTGACTATCAAACCTTGAAATTTGAAAAGTATACCCTTGTTCTACAGGGGGGCGCCTCATTTTCGAAACTTTAAAATTTTGAAAAGCATTCCCTTGTTCTACAGGTGGGTGCATGACTATCAAACCTTGAAATTTGAAAAGTATACCCTTGTTCTACAGGTGGGGGCCTGATTACTAAAGCTTGAATTCTGAAAAATATTCCCTTGTTCTACAGGTGGGCGCCTGACTATCAAACCTTGAAATTTGAAAGGTTTTCCTTGTTCTATAGGTGGGCGCCTGATTACCGAAAACTTGAATTTTTGAAAAATATTCCATTTTTCTAAAGGTGGGCACCTGATTACCAAAACCTGAATTTTTGAAAAATATTCCCTTTTTCTATAGGTGAGCGACTGATTTTTGAAAATTTAAAAATTTGAAAAATATTCCCTTGTTATCCAGGTGGGCTCCTGATGCCAAGACTTGAAATTTGAAAAATATTCCCTTGTTCTCTAGGTGGGCGCCTGACTACAAAACTTGAAATTTTGAAAAATATTCCATTGTTCTCCAGGTGGGCGCCTGACTGCCAAAACTTGAAATTTTGAAAAATGTTCCCTTGTTTTCCAGGTGGGCACCTGACTGCCAAAACTTGAAATTTTTGAAAAATATTCCCTTGTTCTACAGGTGGGCGCTTGATTATCAAAACTTACATCTTGAAAAATATTCCCTCGTTCTACAGGTGGACGCCTGATTATCAAAACTTGAAATTTTGAAAAATATTTCCTTGTTCTACAAATGGGCGCCTGATTACCAATATGTACTTGATCACAACAAAATAAACAAAATACAAAAATTCTTCCTGCCCCAGTTGGGTGCTGGGCGGATCCGTGAGTTTTAATCAAATCCTCTTACCAAATATCTCTAAATCTAAGCTAAGTCCCATTATCCAGGAGGGCCCTGACAATTCTTAACTGATGACAAATTTAAGACTATGTTATGGTTCTCAAAAGGTATTATTTTCCACTATGTCTTGCTATGAGTTATATTTTCTTGGGGGTCTGCTGGTGACTGGTGATTAAAACTACTTCTCATTATCCAGGCGGGTCTTGACAACTCAGAATTTGATGACAAAATATGACTGCTGGGGGTTAGTATTTAGAGCTACGTCCCATTATCCAGGGGTTCCTGACAACTCCTACGATTAAATCCCATTATCCAGGCGGATCCTGATAACTCTTGTTGGGGGAAGTATTTGGGGTTGACCATGCTGCCCGACTGTTTGTGTTCTAGGCTAATTCCCATTTTTCAGGAGGGTCCTAACAACTCTTAACTGAATCCTACTTCAACATGCAAGTCATTTTATGCCCTTTTCTATCCATGATTACCTCTACCCTTTAAATAAGTCCCATTTTCCAAGAGGGTCCTGAAGGTTCCATCTTAAATGCCAATTCTAACTTCTGGTTGTTTCTGGTAGTGATTATTGCCCAGGAGGGTTTCTACGACTCTTACTGGGGGAGGTGTTGGTGCTTGACCATGTTACCCGCACATGTTTGATGTTTGGTTGGCCCTTGCCATTTGTTCCTTGACTTTCCCAGAATTCTTTATGTCCTTCCCCGACGATTGATGAGTTGATATATCATGCTGGGTCGACCCTCACGACCATTTCCATCTTTGTGTTGCCTTTTGCCTCTTTTGCCAGAAGACTTATACCCTTCTATGACTATTGGAGAGTTAGAGTGTTATGCTTGGATGACCCTCTGACCCTTGTGGCTTTGTTTTGTTCCTCATATTTGTTTACATTTTCGAGCCTTCGCTAAAATCCTTACACCCCTCCCTGAGATCACTCGGTCTATTTATGATGCTTGACTGACTGTTGTTCTTTGTGCCTTTACTTCGCTCCTCACCTTGTGTTGTACTTTTGATCCTTTGCCGGAATTATTTATGTCTTTCCCCAACGACTGATGTATGCCAACCTTGCGTCCCTTCTGAGATTGCCCGATCGGTGTATTATGCTCGGCTGACCCCAGAACCTTTGTCGTTTTACTTTACATGCCCGTTTCTGTATGGTACTCCTTCAGTTTGCCGACTCCTGTCTCTTCCGTCAATTGAAGTTCTTATGTATCCCTCCCCTTACTATTTCAACTTCGTTATCTTTGTTATGCTCTCGGGTGCCATGTGCTTTGTCCCCTTGGGAGCTGATAATAAGCTTTGAAATTCCTCTCGTTTACTTAAGCAAAAGACTTTAGAGACTCGAAAGAAAATGATATGCAACGACTCGGAACGGTATTTAGGGTAAAGACTTCCAGATTCACTGACTATTGAAAAGAAGAGAAAGAAAACTTATCTGAGGAAGAATAACTGTTTTTCATGACCGACCTTCTGTTGCCATGCTTTTGTTGTTGTGACCATTTCTAACCCTATTCCTTGAATCAAATCCTAGCTTTTCTTTCCTTAGAGTTTTCATGAACATATTTCCACCAACCGCCCCTTTCTGAGTGTTGCTTCTTGCCTTACGTTTGCCTCACGTTGCCCTTGAGGGTTTTCACCAATGAGGCTCTCTTATTTTTATTTCTCTCAACTATCGTCGCCTTAGGGTGCCCATGTGTGTTTTCACCACTAAGACTTTTCATTTAATTACTTTCAGCTCATGTCACCATACGGTGCCCGTGAGGGTTTTCACCAATAAGACTATCTCATTTTTATTATCTTTCCTGCTTGGAGCGGAGTGTTGTCCCTGACATGAATCACATCTACTTGCTCAACTTGGCGTCTTTTAAATACTGATCAGAAGGCCTTTCTTTGGATCGTAAGGTAGCCTTTTTGGATAGGGTTAGAAAGAAAGGGTATCAAAGGCTCAAAACAATTCAAATGGGTTTAAAACTATAACTTTCGGAATCAGATTTCTTACAACAACCACCATTTCTGCCCTAGTTTCTTGCTTGGGTATTTTTGGATTTTTATTTTGATGAGATCGAACCGTGAGGCTGCCTACGTATCCTTTTTAATCATGTCAAACGTAGTTCATACCGATTCCTTACTTTTACTACTGTTTGTTTTCCTTTTCCTCCTCTCTTTCCACTGTTTCTTTCTCATTTTCTCTTTTTCTTTCTCCTTTTACTCTTTTTTTTGTTTTTCTTTTCTTTTCTTTTCTTCTTTTTCTTCTTTTCTTTTTCTTTTTTCTTTTCTTTTTTGTTTTGCTGCTTTTTTTTGTCTCTTCTCTTTTGTTTTGCTTTTCATGTTTTTTCCTTTATTGCGCGTTCATCGCCTTTTATAATTGCGTGTCTGACTCTTGTTATGGATTCCGAAAGAGGAGATATTAGAAGAAAAATAACGGAAGCTCAAAGAGTTTAACAAAGGGTAAAGTGTTTAGATAGATGAATAAAATGCCTTCATCATTCCAATCTGTAAAACCTGCCAAGTATGAACATATGTCAAGTATAGATAATGATCCAAAAGAAAATCATACATAATATCTTTTGACAACATCTGAATTGATAGCCATTTCCACATATTTCTCTTCCACATCTATCAGATACAATGCTCCATTAGACAGCATTCTTGATATGACGATCGGTTCTTGCCAGTTGGGAGCGAACTTGCCCTTTGCCTCGGCCTGGTGCGGGTAGATGCGCTTCAATACCAATTGACCTACTTCAAACTTTCTTGGACGTACTTTCTTATTATATACCCTGGCCATCCTTTGTTGATGCAACTACCCGTGACATACCACCGCCAATATGTTCTCATCAATCAGACTCAATTGCTCCAAACGAGCTTTGACCCATTCTTCGTCGTCGATTCCTACTTCGGCTAGGATTCAAAGATAGGGGATTTCAATTTCAGCCGGTATTACTGCCTCTGTGCCATATACCAACAAGTATGGAGTTTCCCCTACTGAAGTGCGGACAGTGGTGCGATAGCGTAATAATGCAAATGGTAGATTTTCATGCCACTGCCTGGACCCTTCCACCATTTTTCAAAGTATCTTCTTTATGTTCTTGTTGGCCGCCTCAACTGCTCCGTTTGCCTTAGGTCGGTACGGGGTAGAATTCCAATGTGTGATCTTGAACTTCTGACATACTTCTCTCATTAAGTGGCTGTTGAGATTTGCCCCATTGTCAGTGATGAGAGTCTTGGGGATTCCAAACTTACAAATGATATTTGTATGTACAAAGTAGACCACAACCTTTTTGGTTACTGCCTTGAAGGTCTTGGCTTCAACACATTTGGTGAAATACTCAATAGCAACCAGGATAAATCTGTGCACGTCAGAAGCTACTGGTTGGATGGGCCCAATGACGTCCATGCCCCACGCAACGAAAGGCCATGGTGTAGACATCGTATGCAATTCAGACGGCGGAGAATGAATTAAGCCTCCATGCACCTGACATTGGTGACATTTGCGCACAAAGCTGATACAATCCCGCTCCATGGTGAGCCAATAATATCCTGCTCGGAGAATCTTCTTTTCCAAAACATATCCGCTCATGTGTGGCCCGCAGACGCCAGCATGCACCTCATTCATAATGGTTATCGCCTGCCCAACATCTACGCATCTTAACAAACCAAGATCTGGCGTTCTTTTGTATAGCATTCCTCCACTGAAGAAAAACCCACTTGACAGATGACGGATTGTTTTCTTTTGGTCACTCGTGGCTTGTACCGGATATACACCTCTCCTGATATATTCCTTGATGTCGTGGAACCAAGGCTCGCCGTCAAGATCTTCTTCCACCATGTTGCAATAAGCATGTTGATCATGGATCATGATATGTATCGGGTCAACATAAGTCTTATCCGGGTGATGTAGCGTTGATGCTAGAGTAGCCATGGCATCAGCAACCCCATTGTGAATTCTAGGGATGTGCTTGAACTCTATTGACCGGAATCGTTGGCAGAGATCATGCAAGCACTGGCTGTATGGTATGATCTTTAAGTCTCTTGTTTCCCACTCCCCTTGAATCTGGTGTACCAGAAGGTCTGAGTCTCCCAAGACCAAGACTTCCTGGACACCCATGCCTGCTGCTAATCTCAGACCCAAAATGCATCCCTCATTCTATGCCATGTTGTTAGTGCAATAAAAATGGAGTTGAGTTGTGATTGGGTAATGATGCCCTTCTTCAGAAATGAGCACTGCTCCTATCCCAACGCCTTTCATGTTGGCAGCTCCATCGAAGAACAATTTCCATCCCGATCTCTCATCCCGTTCTACTTCATCAATATGCACCACTTCCTCGTCGGGGAAGTATGTGTTCAAGGGCTCATATTTTTCATCTATCGTATTTTCAGCTAAATGATCTGCAAATTCTTGTGCTTTCATGGCAGTCCTAGTCACGTAGATAATGTCAAACTCCATGAGAAAGATCTTCCATTTCGCGAGCCTTGCTGTGGGCATGGGCTTCTGGAAAATATACTTCAATGGTCCAAACGTGAGATGAGATAAGTGGTGTATGATGACAAGTAATGCTTTAACTTTTGGGCTACCCACGTCAAGACGCAACACGTCCTTTCAAGATGAGCATACTTAACCTCGTATGCCGTAAATTGTAATGCTTAAGATAGTTCCATTTTGATGTTAAAACCTACTGGAAATCCCAAAAGAGTTGCATAATAATTTCTGTACAGTTTGTTTTCTAGATTTTGCCTCTATTTTGTTTCGCCATGTTTGGGCTCAATGTCATACCCAAGAATATTTACCCCACCACTTCTTCTTTTTCTTGTATTTCATGCTTAATGGACTGGTTTGTAGTGGAAGCCTAGTGTTTCACCGGCCTTTTGTTTGGCTCGTCCTCAATGCTGGGCGTAATTAGCTTTCATTCTGAGAGATTGGCTCAACTTCGAGCCTGGTCCAATGCTTGATTCGTGAGTATCAGCTGGTCTGCAACTGGTTCAATTTCCTTTAAGTAATCAAAGATTATTTAATTACCTTGCTGCATGTCAGTAATTAAGGCTTTAGACTAAATTACGAGTTGGATAAATCTTGAATTAGATTAGTCAATACCCTTACAATCTCCTAGTTTAACTAATTATTCTTAGAGTGAGGTGTGTCATACTAATTAAATCACCTATGACCCTCATATAAGGCTGTTTGGTGACCCGGTTTCGAATCGGGATCGGACCGGGACCGCGTGCCTGGCGGTTCTACCGGTTCTGCTGGGCCGGTCCCGGCGGTTCTGGTTCTACCGGTCCTAAATACCCATGACGGGCTGGTCCCTTCTCCCGAACCGTTAGGACCGGGACCGCCAGACCCGGGACAGTCTGGCGGGCCTGGACCGTTTCTGGCGGGCCTGAGCCGGTTCTGGAGGGTCCAACAACTATTTTTTTTTTAATTTTTTTTTAAAATTCAGTAACGGCTCTTTGCAAAAAGTAGCCGTTTGGAAGTTTAAAAAATAGCCATTTGGCCCCCAAATTTAATATAATTATACTTTTTCCCATTTCTCAACTATAAATACCCCCTCATTCTTTCATTTTTATTCACCAATTCAACAATATCTCTCAATCTCTCTCAAGTTCTCTTTCAATCTTGCTAGTACAAGTGCTTAATTTATTGTTGAAAAATCATGAAAAATTGTGAAGTTGTTGAACTGAAGTTTTCAAGTGTTCAAGTTCAACGATTTTCAATTTTCAAGAAGTTGTTCGGCAATCTGGTAAATTCGTTTCTACTCTTATGTGCTAATAGTATATTTTTGTGTTTTTAGTTTGCATAACTCTAATTAGTATGGCATTTTCTTTGAAAAAAATATTCGGTAAAGGAAAAGGTAAAATCGGTGAAAGTAGTGGCCATAATACTACCCTTTCCCCGGATCCCCGACCTAAAAAAGATAAGCAAGTTGAAAGTAGTAGCCAACCTAAACGTCCTAATCCGCCTCCTGTAATCCTTGATAGTGATCACCCTTGTTTTCAATTTACCGATTCTGAATATCTACATGATGTTGCAGTAGGTGATAGATTAGATGATGATATTATGAATGCTCTTTATCCTAATGAACATATCTTAGAGGAAAATGAGGATGATGATGATGATGATGATGATGAAACCCAAGCACCAGATTTAGATGATACACCTACTAGTCCTGCTCATAACTTAGGTAATGAACCGGCACACCCACCTGTACAAACTCCCACTTTTAGTAGACAACCTCTTAAATGTCAAGAAACATCATTAGTTTGGCATTTTTTTACTCAAGTAAGAGAACAAAATAAGGCTAAGTGTAAAACTTGTGGGAAATTACTTGTTTATAGGTATACTGGAGACCGTAGTGGCACGGGTAGTTTGACTTAGCATATAAAATTACACCCTAGAGATAAGGCTAGATTTTTGCAAATGAAAGCGCAACAAGAGGGGGGGGGGGGGGGGGAGGGGACAAGTGTAGATTCTCAAGTTCACCCAAGTACTGGTTCAAATCTAGTTCAACCAGGAATAAACACTGTCACCGGAGGTATTTTTTTATATTACAATCCAAATGAGGTATTTTTTTATATTACAATCCAAATGAGGATCGTGAAGAATTAGCAAAAATAATTACTGTTATGTGCTTGCCTTATACTTTTGCTTCTAATCCTAATTGGATTAATTATATTAGAAGAGTCTTTAATCCTACTTATAAAGGTTGGCCTCGCGCAACAGTTAAGGCCGATATTTATAAATTCAAGCATGAATATGAACAATATTTGCGCTATTTATTTACTCATATACCTAATCGTGTTTCTATTATAACTGATATTGGTAGAAGTAATAATGACAGTGATTATCTAACCGTAACAAGTCATTGCATAGATGAAGACTGGACAATGCAAAAACGCATAATTGCATATAGAATAATTAATTCACGGCACACGGGTAGGTTTATAGCTAACATTGTTTCAGATATATGTAGATATTTTTGCTTTAGTGATAAAATAATAACAATTTCTATGGATAATGCTTTTAGCAACACTAGTGCAATAGGCATGCTAACACAAACCCTTAATCCTGCATTTAGTAATATTTTCCATGTTAGATGTATTTTTCATATTTATCATTTAATTGTTGATGATGGTATGCGAATATTAAACATAGAAATTGAAAAGGTGAGAATGGCTCTTAATTGGCTATTTTATTCAAACCGTAGAACTAGACTTAGAGAATATGTTGAAAAATGTGACGAATAAGGGTGTAATCTTATAACTTAGACATTAAAAAAATTATTTTCTTTAGGCTTGTTAATTATATAATTATCACGGCTATTACTAAAATTTGGGTGTACATTTCATGTGACCCCGTTCTAATTTCCAACAAGGTTAAATAAAATGTGTCATGAATCACATGTGCATTTCATATAGCGTGGCCTACAATGTGTTTTAAATAACCTTGAATTAATTCTTTAAACAAATAAAAGCGGTGATAAAGTTAAAAATGCACATAGGTTTAAAAATAATTTAAAATCAGATAAATAGCCAATAATAATAGTTGAGTGACCGTGCTAGAGCCATAGAACCCGAAAATGCCTAGCATTTTCTCCCGGATTAAAAGAACTCCTTACCCGGATTTTTGTGTTCGCGGACAATATAATAGAGTCAATCTTTTCTCGATTTGGGATTTGAACCGGTGACTCGGGACACCATAAATTACCCAAAGTGGCGACTCTAACTTCTAAATAAAATAATCCCGTTTTGTTTATCGCTTTAACTGAAAAAACTCTTTTATACCCCTTTCGAGGGTAGAAAAACGTATGTGTGACAGGAACCATTATAATATGATTCTAACCTAACCTTAGATCAGTTTTAGAGAAGATTGTAGCTCTACTTAACTCATCCAATAGGTCATTTATAATGGGAATTGGGAATTTTCTCTTATTTGTGCACTGATCTAACTCTCTATAATCATCATACAATCTCCATGAGCCATCTTTATTCCCTATTAAGACCACATAAGAAGAGAAAGGACTATTACTAACTCAATCACATATTGTTGTAACATTTCTCTTACCAACTTCTTTATGATGTCCTAATTACAAAAGAATACTTATATGGCCTAATGTTGATTGGTTTAAACTCCTCTTGTAATGGAATTCTATGATCAAAAGCACCCATTGCGGAGGCAAAGCTATAGGGTCATTGATGATCTTTTGATACTGAGTGATCAACTCCTTATGTGATCCTAGTAAAAGCTCTTTTGAAGGAAAATGGAGAGTATTAAATTGAATGCTATGATACATCATTGATGTAGGTGTTACCAACTGCAACATAAAGAGCCGACCTTCTTATTATATCCTTTATTGATAGTCTTGGAACTTGAGAGTTTATAATCCTTAGTAACTCTTAATAACACATGATGTTTGCCCGGAAAATTGAAGGACTTAGTAAGTTTAGTGTAGTCCATGGTGACATAACCCAATGTTTTCATCCAAATTGCTCCTAGAACTAAATCATATTTTCCAACAAGAAAGACAATCAAGTCTAGTGTATAAATGATTTCTTGTAGCATTCACTGGAAATCTCTAACTACACCAGAGGTAGCCATTATAGAATTATTACCCCAACTAACATAGCTAACTTAATTGGAGAAATGTGACAGCCTAACCTTTTTGCAGATTCTACATCAATGAAGTTGTTAGTAGGTCTCCCATCAAATAATATCATAAAGGGTCGTTTATCACTATAACCAATAACATGGGTATACGATCCCCTCGAAGTCCATTTAAAGCACACATTAAGGGAGGATCTCCATAAATCAAAGCACACTCCTCAATAGATAGTGCACCTTCTGACTTTGCTGGCTCCTCCTCTATATCACCCTCAAGATATTCTATGTTCATGATGAAATTTTGCAGAAATAATGAACACGTATGACCAGGTGTGTACTTATCATTAGAAATTAGCAAAGCCCCTGAGCTTTTTTGGCTTGCATTTAAGCTTATGCAATTATTGTTCTAGTCCTGGGTACAGTAATGTTTGGAGTTGACAAAGCTAGTTTGTTTGTAGGTGATGAATGCCGGTTATGAGTCTTAGTAGAGTGAGGTTAATAGGAAGGTTTTACTAGGGAAAGATTGTGTACGCGTAGAGAATTATTTCAGAGTTATAGCATTGGCTGCTAAGGTAGCTTCAGCGACTCTGACCAATCGGTAAGTATTTTAGAGAGTTCGGGGTTCATGCATCATAATTGGATGAACTAATTCTTCCTTCAAACCTCCTAGGAAGTATGATATATCTTGGTCAACTGACAAATTACATTGAGAAACTAGCCTGTCCAAAGCAAACTGAAACTCTTTCACAAAACCAGTTTGTCGCAGTTGCTTTAACTCAAGCATGGGATCTACAAACTCATCCCCTAATATTTCAACCAACACACTGAAATACTCATCCCAATCACTTAAACCTGGTGCAACCCTGGACTTCAAGTAGGACTGATGCCAAGCTAGAGCATTATCATTCAAATTCAGAGCTACTAACCTCATTCTCTCATTGAGAGACGTATTATCCATTGAAAAATATTGCCCAATTCAATACAACCAATTTTTAAAGTTCTCAGCATTAAAGTGAGGGACTACCAAAGTATAATTACGCTTGTTTGGACCTAAAGTTCCTTGACCTTTTGCAGTAATGTGAGCTCGATTAGTCAAAGTAGAACCACAGTGATGTGCTAAACGCCAATACCACACAAGAGGGGGGGGGGGGTGATATTTGTGGTACTTAATTTTCGCACTAGAAGAACCTGGTTCTTCTAGATGTATTAACTATAATTGTTTGCAGAATTAAGAGTGCATAAAATAAAGAACACAAACATTTTTACGTGAAAAACACCTGGCTCAAAAGGTAAAAAAAACCACGACCTACTACACAGTAGGATTTTCCCAAACATCCACTAAAATCACTGAGCCAAAAGAGCATTTACAAAACTCTTTGTAAACCTAAGGATTAACTCTAATCCCAGTGTGGCACACAGTCTCAACTGTTGCGACACCTTTAAGTTAACTCTAACTTGAATACTCAAAGTACTTACTGCAATTGCTTCTATGAATGCTGGAAAGGTACAATTTTAAACCACCTACTAAATTGAACTAGACTAAGAATAAACATAATGGAGCTGGTTCTTCTGTCTCGTTCAAGTAGTTGCAGGATTGCACACTTCAATCTCACAGAAATTGCTTGAAAAATAGCCTTGCTCTTTTGCTCTCAATTTAGTTTAACTTCTGCATATGTGCATGCCTGTAAAAGAGAACAAGTATTATTATTTATAGAGTTAGTAATCAGAGTTTGATTAAACTTGAATTGCTGATCCTTCATTAAATTTGAGTCCTAGAACAATTCAAACTCCCATCCTTATTCTTTATCCTTATGTAGTTCTCTTTACACAAGGAGACTTCAACTCCTTACCCTATGCAACCTTTTCGATCAACTCAGGAGATATTGTTGTTGATCATTGAGACTTATCATCTTCACAGGCATCTCACGTGTATAAGTATATTAACAATGTGTCCACATGATGGACCTGATTCATGACTGAGTTCATTTTGTCAATCTTCAAAACTTCATCTGAACTTAGGCCAACAAATTCCCCCTTTTTGATGATGACAAACTATGTACTTTTATTGATCATAGACCCTGTGGAACTCAGCTTAATTTTTACACTTTAATTATCTTATCATTAAGGACCATATTTAATCAGGTTATAAACATCACTTTATTTCAAAGTACAAAGCACAATATATTTTCCCCGTTTGGCATCATCAAAAAGTTGAATATTATATGAATCCCAGATGTTAATTAATAGTCATGTCCGTTGGGGAAATTACAAGTGAAAACATGATTAGTTAATCAATAATCAACTTCAAGAAAAAATAAAGCACATTGTCATTGATTAGGAGGTGTTTCTACAAAACAGACCACAAAAAGAAAAACAAACATCCAACCATGAGCAAAAACAAACAGAGAAAAGTCCCGAATCTCGGTCACTGAGGGGGTTTCTACACTAGTTCTAAGGCTTGGAGGAACTAGAGGGTTTGGATTGAAGAAGATTGAGCATTGTTTGGAGAATCCCTTCACTCTTTTCTTTTTCCTTTGCTAGCTCAGCTTTGAGGCCATTTCTTTCACTTTCTAGTTCAGCAATGAGAGCCCGGAGCCTAAAAATTTCTGCATCTTTTGTTCCATACTCTAGAACCAATTCCCTAACTTTGTTGTTCATAGGAGTCTTTAAGGATGAACCATGTTCAACTGGGGTTACTCTTAGCAGATAGTCACAAGCCTGCAGAGTTTTTATTCCAAAGTACTCTTTGCTGGAGGGCATCTCCCACTTTTTCAATGGCACATCTAACTTGGCCAAGACAGTTGTCAGTATAAACCCATAAGGTGTGGCATGGGCTTTGGATCCATTAATGACTTTATCCAGCATCTTGACAGTGAAAGCAGGCCAGTTAATCTGCTTTCCTCTAACAAGACACTCCAGAAGGACCAGGTTCATGTAATTTGCAGTGTGTCTTCTCTCCTGTCTAGGCAGCAAAAACTTGTTCACATATTCAAAGAGCACCTTGTGCTTAGGCTTCATCTCACTCTTTTGCACAAACCTAGCCTCGGGAACTTCTTCAGCAACCTTGGTATCACAGAAATTTCTTGTGATTTGGAGAGCAGAAGGGACAGAATCTAGATAAGGCCATCTTTGCCTAGTATAATCATCATATCTCTCACAAGGTATGCCTAGAATTTTGCCCAACTTATGTGCATCAAGCTGCACCTCTACTCCCCTCACCAAGCTGGTAACAACCCCATTCACTACTGTGGCATTTGCCATAAACTCGATCAGTTCTTTTCTTTCCACCCTACCATCAAGTTGAAGAACCAAGTCCTTCCACCCTTGTGCATCCAGTGCATCAACCAAACTTTTCATGTATGGCTCATACAGGTCTTTCATAATTCTTCCTTTCAAGATCTTTCTTCTACCAAAGAGGACAAATCTGTCTAGTTCCTTATCAGATTCCTCTTATTCTTCCTCTCCCATCCATGCTTTTTCTTCTTCAGGAACTTTCACTCGTTTTCCTTTGACTGTAGACATGGTCTTTTTTGCCAGCGAGGGTTCAGCAGATATTGATTTTGAAGACATCTTAGTAAAAGTCTTGGAACTCTTTTTTGTAGGAGTGGGAACCTCCTCAATTGTACCTCTTTCCTGATGGACCAGTTTCATCTCCTCCTCCTCAGCCACATAACTTTCCACTACTTTAGCCTTTCCCTTTTCCTTCTTCTTTTTCTTACTTGCCTCTAAGGCTTTCTGCAACTCAACCTCACATTGCTTTATCCTGCTTCTAATAGCTTTCACCTTTGGTGCTGAAGGGACAGTAGACTTAGGAGATGACACATTTCTCTTCTTTGTTGGCTTGGAGGCGGTTGGAACCTTTTGAGAAGAAGATTTGTGCTTCTTGGGATCATAGCTTGCTTCAACCTTCTTCAGAATGTCAGCCAAGGTTTCTTCCACAGATGAACCAGGTTCATCTTGTTGTTTACTCAGGTGTACAAGGCCTTCAATAGCCTCCCAAGTTTTACTTCCCCCTGGCTTGTTGCCACACTCCTCTATTCCTCAACAAATGGCAAGAATTTTATCTTTCATTTTCTTTCCCTTTCTACTCGACTCTCCCTCATTTACATCTCTCACATAACCTACCAACACAAACCTATTGTCTACTTTCTCGACTACATCAGAAACAACATAGCAAGCATATACCTCCCTAGGGTTTTCTTGATTTTTGTCCGAGTCAGAAAACCCACGTTCTTCTCCATAGTTTGCATAAATAAAAGCTTCAGACTCAAAGCTCGAGTCAAATGATTCCTCATCAAAGCTCTCCTTTTTCTGGCTGGCTCTCAATTTTTCATTTAGAGCCGTTATCAAAGCACCAGTAGCTATAATCTTTCTTGCCAACATCTTCTGTCGGCGGAATCTGGGTTTAGGGTTGTCGCTAGGGGGTGCAGATGAGGATGTGTTGGGAGATACAGGTGGGGGAGTTCCTTTATTTTCTTGAGGATTATTCATGGTGAAGGATTTCTAAAAGGTTTTGGGGATTTTGGAGATTTTAGAGAGAAAGAGTATGATCAGAGGTTTAGCACTTAATGATGGTTATGGACTAAGATAGGAGTATGTGGAGTGTATTTAAAGTGGTGTATGATTAAGAGCAGTAACGGTAGCCTTTTTGCAGTGGTCAATCAGGAGTCTAGTCTTATTAGGAATTTAAGTTATGAATGGATGGCACTAATTTTTAGGGAAAAGTCTCGTTTTCTTTAGAATTCTAGGAGAATTAAACTGGTTGAATGCTTAGCGGTTATGTCTTTAGGATTTTGACTAGGACTTCTTCTCATAATTGGAATATTTATTTTTCTAATTGTGTAAAGTATAGAAACATACCTGACCTTTTCTCATGAGCATATACTGATGAACCAAGTTCTTCAAGTAGAACTTCTCTTGATTATGCCTCATATATCATAATAGAAAAAAAACTTTGTAAGAGATCAATGAATTAATATAAACACATGTCACATGAGTATACTGATTAGAGTATGAGGCTGAGTAAGAATTAGTCTAGATATTTACATAAAGTTAGAACTTCTAACCAAAAAAGTTTTGTTTTTTTTCATTGTATTCTGAACTGGTTCCTTTTTAGGTGATCTTAATCATCCCTAATTTCAACCTGTTCCTTTCAAAGTTTTCCCTATTCAGTGCTTTGGTGAAGATATCAGCTATTTATTTATCAGTGGCACATAAATCCATTGAGATTAATCCTTTCTCATAATTATCTCTCAAGAAGTGGTGTCTAACATCTATGTGCTTGGTTCTTTTATGATGAACAGGGTTCTTTGTCATACTTATAGCACTAGTGTTATCACAGAATATTGAAATACATCCCACTTCAATTCCAAGGTCTACAAGCTGTTGTTTGATCCATAGCAATTGAGCACAAGAAGAAGCAGCAACAACATATTTAGCTTCAGTGGTAGATAAGGCTACTGAATTTCGCTTTTTGGTAGCCCATGACACAAGACATGAACCCAAGAAATGTGGCATACCTGAAGTGCTCTTCCTGCCTACTAAAAACCCTGCATAATCACCATCAGCATATTCTACTCGATAAAAATTACTACCTTTGGGATACCAAAGACACAGATCAGTGGTGCCTTTCAGATATCTCAATATCCTCTTGACAGTAGTCAAGTGTGACTCTTTTGGATTTGCCTAGAAACGAGCATAAAGCCCTACGCCGAAAACAATATCAGGTTGCTGGCAGTGAGATACAAGAGTGAACCAATCATACCCCTATACCCTTTTGATCAACTGATGAAACAGGTTCATCAACATCTAATTTAGTGGCAGTTTCAATAGGTGTATCTATTTCTTTTGTATCCTCCATTTTAAACCTTTTGATTAATTTTTTGGTATACTTCTGTTGATGGATCATGGTCCCGTTTGGGCTTTGTTTGATCTGCAAGCCTAGGAAGAAGTTTAGTTCAGCCATCATACTCATTTCAAACTCACTTCCCATTAGTTTTTCAAAGTCCTTACTCAACCTATCAGTAGTGGCCCCAAATATTATGTCATCAACATATATTTGCACAACAAGGAGGTCTTTACCTTTTTTATTTAGGAACAAAGTGCTATCAATTTTACCTTTTTTGTACTCATGCTCCAGTAGGAATTTTGATAGTTGTTCATACAAAGCTCATGGGGCCCGCTTTAGCCCATATAGAGCATTGTCCAGCTTGTACACATGCTCAGGACATTCCTTGCTTTCAAAACCAAGAGGTTGTTTCACAAACACTTCTTCTTTGAGGTAGCCATTCAGAAAAGAACTTTTGACATCTATCTGATGAGAGTGAATTCAATATGTGCTGCAAGGCTATGAGTCTGATTGCCTCTAGTCTTGCAACTGGAGCAAAGGTCTCATTATAGTCAATACCTTTCTCTTGGATGTAGCCCTGAACCACCAGTCTTGCCTTGTTTCTTGTAACTGTTCTATCTTCATCAAGTTTGTTCCTGAAGACTTATTTCATACCAATGACTGATCTATCCTAAGGTCTTGGAAATAGATGCCAGACTTGACTTCTTTCAAATTGGTTGAGTTCCTCCTGTATAGCATTGACCCAATCTGTATCCTACAAAGCCTCAACAATATTTTTAGGTTCAATAAGAGATACAAAAGCATCAAATGCACACATATTCTTTAATTGTGATCTGGTCTTGACTCCAGATGTTGGATCTGTGAGAATGTTCTCAATGGGATGAGAACTTTAAAACTTGTGAGGTTTCACAATTAACTGGCTTTTGCTGGATGTTTCAGCCATTTGCTGAGAAATGGGTTCATGAACAAGTTCCTTCAAGGAGATTAATTCAATTCCTCTTTGATTTCTTCCCCCTGTCAGGTTGCCCTGTAAGGAAGAACCTGTTCCATCACATGTTCCTTCTGTAGGTGCCACTTTGACTTGAGCGATACTTCAGCCAAGTCTTTGAACAGTCCAATGGCTTCATCTTCATGTTCATGTATCTAAGAAAGAATGTTAGTTTCATCAAATACAACATGCACAATTTCTTCTACACATAAAGTTCTTTTATTGAACACTTTATATGCTTTGCTATGTGTAGAATATCCCAACAATACTCCCTAATCACTTCTGGGATCAAACTTAACTAGGGAGTCTTTTCCATTATTGTACACATAACACTTGCAACCAAATGTCCTAAGGCGGGATATGTTTGATTTTCTCACTTTAAGTAACTCATAGGGAGTTTTCTCAACATGAGGTCTAGTCATGCATCTATTGATTATGTAACATACAGTGTTTACAGCCTCTACCCAGAAGCTGTAAGGTAATTTACTAAAGAGAAGCATGGTCCATGCCATATCCTCAAGGGTCTTGTTCTTTCTTTCAACTACTCCATTTTGTTGTGGAGTCCTAGGGGCAGAAAAGTTGTGATCTATACCATTTTCATCATAATATTCAACAAATTTTGTATTTTCCAATTCAGTTCATTTCCTAATTGTTTCTGAGTTTTTCTAAAAAAAAAAGACGTAAACATTTCAAATACCTCATCTTTAGATGTCAGAAATATTACCCAAGTAAATCTAAAATAATCATCAACAAGCACCATTATATATTTCTTTCCACCTCTACTCATGGTTCTCATTATACCACAGAGATCCATATGAACCAGTTCCAACGTCTTGGGACGTACTTACCATTTTCTTGGACTTGAAGTATCTCCTTACCTGCTTCCCCCTTGCACATGCCTCACAAATTTTGTCTTGCTTGAACTTGATATTGGGTAACCCTATCACCAAATTCTTGGAGACTAATTTGTTTAGCTGATTTAGACTGGTATAGCCAAGTCTTTTGTGCCACTAGAGGTGATCATTGACTACACACTTAAAGAGTTCATTTTCTGAAAGAGTTGAAAAATCTATAATGTAAATATTGTTAACTCTTTTTCCTTGCAAAACAGTCTTGTCAGTGGTAAGGTTAATCACAAAGCATTTGGTTGAGGTAAAAGCCACAAGGTACCTCTGTCACACAATTGTGACACACTTATTAAGCTATATTTCAAACCATCTATTAGGTAGACATTCTCTATGGAATGAGAATCAGTCTTGCCTACATTTCCAACCCCAACGATTTCACCTTTCTTTCCATTACCAAAGGAGACATTACCTCCTTTTAAGTCCTCAAGTGAAACGAATCGGTCCGTGTCCCCAGTCATATATTTTGAGCAGCCGCTATCCTTATACCATATTTGGCTCATCTCTTTCACCTGGGCCTGCAAAAGGAAATCAGGGGTTAGTCTTACGAACCCAAACTAGTTTGGCTCCCTTTCTATAAACAAAAGGATGAATTAAGTTCCTTCTTGCCCATCCAGGCAACTGTTCTTTTCTTTAACAAAAACTTTATTCCTTTGATTGGCCATTTCTATTGCATTACATTCATATTTGTAATGGCCAGTCTTACCACAGTGTGTGCAGAATTTATTTTCAGGAAGACAGAGGTACTTGCTTTTTGGATCCCATTTAGAAGCTTGAATCCCATATCCAAGTCCTCTTTTGTTACTGCTCTGATGCTCTTGCAACTAGGAGAGAGCATCAGAGGATTTGTTCCACTTACAAGTTCTGTCTAGTTCATGTTTCACTTTTCCTAGGTATTCTTTTAAGACTTTGATGGATTCATCTTTCCTGTATAATTCATCTTTCATTTTTCCCAAACTTTCTTCTAGAGTGAGATATGTGTGATCAGCTATCTTCTTTCCTGTTCCTAATTTCAGTTTCAGATTTTCAGACCTAAGTTCTAGGACACTATTATCAAGTTCAAGAACCTAGTTCTTCAACTAAGCATTTTTGTTATCACTCGCATTTTCCCTAGACTCTATACTTTTACATTTTGCTTTTAGAATCACGCATTCCCTAGATAGAACTTCCTTCTCATTATTAATTATCTCAGACTCATCAATGAAGTCTATTAATAGCTCAGCCATCTTTTCTTTAGACAAGAATTTAATCTTGTCTTTGAAATTAAGAATACTTACCTCTTATTCATCATCTGATTCTCTGATGGCCAACTATCTTCGTTAGTGCTTGCTTCTCCTCGGCTTCATCTTCTGAGGTTTCTCCCCAAGCAGCAACCATAGCCTTGGTTGAACCCTTGTTTCTCTTTGGTTGAACCTGTTCCTTTGATCATCTCTTTCTTTCTTCCACTCAATTTCCCATTGAAGGTAGTTTTTGATCATGTGGTCAGTCTTACCACACTTGTAGAACCCCTCATTGATCTGTTTCTCTGGAGCTCTTGTTTTGTTGACGTTTGTACCTCTTGAGGAACCCTTTCCTCTCATCAGGTACTTCTTGAAATCCCTAGTGATCATAGCCACTTCATCATCTTCCAATTCTGCACCTTCAACAATTTTGAGAGCTAAACTTCTCTCCTTTTTTGGGGTATCCATCTTCATGGTTTGTCTCCTCATTTCATAGGCAGTTAAATTTCCAACTAGTTCATCCAGTCTGAGGGTAGCAATGTTCTTGGATTCCTGAATGGCAGTGATTTTGCTTTCCCATGTGACTGCAGAAATCTTGTCATAATGTTCTCAACCTTGTCTTCTTTTTGGATAGTCCTTCCAAGAGATTTAAGTTCATTTGCCAAGGTGGTGAATCTAGTGTACATCTCCTGGATAGTTTTTCCTTCCTTCATGGTAAAATTCTCGTATTGAGAATACAGAGGTTTTCCTCTTGATCTTTTCATTTGAGGTGTTCCTTCATGAGCCACTCTCAGAGTGTCCCATATTTCCTTAGCGGTTCTACAACTTTGGATCCAACTGTACTCGTCTGGTCCTAGACCACATACAATCCACTTCTTGGCCGTAGCATTTTTCTCCCACTTCTTCAGGTCCTCAACAGTACAATCAGCCCTTGTTTTTGGCACCTCAGTTTCAGCATTCTTCTTAGTGGTTTCTAGGGGACCATCAGTGACTATGTCCCAAAGTTCATAATCTTTCCCTATAATATGATCTCTCATTCTATTCTTCCACCAAGAATAGTACTAACCATTAAAAAGTGGAGGCCTGGCAGTGGATTGCCCTTTCCAGTTTCCAGGCGGTGCACTCATTGTTGATCTTCTCCTAAGGTGTTAGCATCTTCAAGGATAACCCGCTCTAATACCAATTGATGTTCTAAATGTCAACACCACATAAAGAACATATAGATTTTTACGTGGAAAATACCTGGCTCAAAAGGTGAAAAACCACGGCCTACTACTCAGTAGGATTTTGCCAAACATCCACTAAAATCACTGAGCCAAAACAGCATTTACAAAACTCTTTGTAAACCTAAGAATTAACTATAATCCCAGTGTGGCACATAGCCTCAACTGTTACGATACCTTCAAGTTTACTTTAACTTGAATACTCAAAGTACCTACTACAATTGCTTCTATGAAAGCTGGAAAGATACAATTTTAAACCACCTACTAAATTGAACTACACTAAGAATAAACACAATGGAACTGGTTCTTCTGTCTCGTTCAAGTAGCTACAGGATTGCACACTTTAATCTCACATAAATTACTTGCAAAATAGCCTTTCTATTTTCTCTCAATTTAGTTTAACTTTTGCGTATGTGCATAACTGTAAAAGAGAACAAGTATTATTATTTATACAGTTAGTAATCAGAGTTTGTTTAAACTCGAATTGCTGATCCTTCATCAAATTTGAGTCCTAGAACAATTCAAACTCCAGTCCTTATTCATTATCCGAAGGTAGTTCTCTTTACACAAGGAGACTTCAACTCCTTATCCTATGCAACCTTTTCGATCAACTCAGAGATATTGCTGCTGATCATTGAGACTTATCATCTTCACACGCATCTCACGTGTATAAGTATATTAACACTGTGTCTCACATGATGAACCTGGTTCATGACTGAGTTCATTTTCTCAATCTTCAAAACTTCATCTAAACTTGGGCCAACACACAATCCATCGGCTACTAATGAAGTTGCATTCCATCAAAAGAGTTTTTGAGAGCACAAACCATTTGAATAAGCTTAGTTGGCATGCAACCCATGTTATCTCTAATACCTTAAATATGATAAGGTAGATAAGTATGAAATATGGTAAGTAAAAATTTAGAACAGATATAGGCATAATACAGTCTACAGTTGAATAGTAAATACAAAATCCTTAATTATTGGATACCTCCTCAAATGGAATATTTAATGGTCAATACCAAATCAACGGCCACATCTCAAGTCAGGAAACTCATGAGTATGCGGACTCCTTGTCGAGTATTTCATACGATCCTGCCGAGGCGAGCAGTCCGATCCCACACGAGTACTGCTGAAGCGTCCAGCCTGATCCTATTAGAATATAAAATTTTAACGGGTCAGTAACCTCACCCATAAATATATGTATGAGTTATAAAATTCAAGAAAAACTATCGGACGAATACGTACAATGCGGAAGAAATCCGTAAAAGAAAGTACAATTTCACGATTAATCAAGTAGCTCATCAAGTATCTAAAATATCAAGTCTGATACTCTAACTGATTCTAATCTCAGGCTAAATATAAATTAAAGTAATTAAACAAGAATGAATAACTCAAAAAGTACAATTAAAGCATAGCGTCAGTATAAGCCAATCCGGAATCAAACTTTCTATCATATGCACAGACACTCGTCACCTCATACATGTGTAGCTCCCAAACATGTAGCAATTAATAAATATCGCACCTGCAAGATGAATTGTCCGTCAAACAAAAAAAATTACAAATTTTCAACTTTGGGGCTCAAAATCCCAATTTTTACAATCCATAAAGGGATAAAAATAATAACCAACAGAAATTATCATGTAAAAACATCAAAATAATATATTTACCCCCTTGTTGAGACGAGAACAACGTTGAAAAAACTACCTTAAATGAAACTCAAGATATGCTCAAAATACTAAAATGTTCGGTCTACCCGTTTAAAACACTGCCCAGGTAATTTTGTTCTTCGAGTTCAAGGGACAAGTTCGCGTTTGTGAAGAGAAATTTTTAGCATTGACTGGTCAAACAAGAAATTATTCTTCGCATTCGCGGAACCTCTCCCAAGTTCGTGAATAACAAAGGCTCGCACTAAAAACCATCAATCTTTCCCGATATGGAAATAGGCATAAGTTTCTCATACAACCTCGAAATTTGATGATTCGTGTTCATATAGTTCCGTTATTATGATACGGATCTAATGGTTTAATCTAATCATAAATCAAATGATTTTTTCTCAATATGTAGCCTTTATACCCAAAGAAACAATGATGAAACATCAAATAAGAGTCTGATACAACCTAAACACATTCGAAACACACCCAAGGCCCTCGGGACTCTGTCCAATCATGCAAATCTGTCCCAAAACATAACACAGACTTATTCAAGGCCTCAAATTATACCAAATAATATCTAAACCATGAATGGCATATCAATTCAAGCATAATAAACTTTTAAACTTCTAAAACGCATGTCGAATCATATCAAATCAATCTGGAATGACCTAAAATTTTGCATCCAAGTCCCAAAAAACACAATGGGCCAATACCAATTTTTATCACCATTCAAAAAAGTCAACTCTCGGTCAAACTTATCTCTCTTCTAAACCTTCAATCTTCAAACTTTTGCCAAGAATTATAATATCAACCTACGAACCTCAAATCTAAATCCGGGCATATGCCTAAGTCGAAAATCATCATCCAGACCTAACAAAACCGTGAAACTCCAATCCGATACTCAAAAGTAAAACCTTGGTAAACTCTTTCAACTTAAAGCTTCTGAGTTGAAAATTATTCTTCCAAACCAACTCTGATCTTCCCAAAAATCTATTCCAACTACACGTGCAAGTCATAATACATAAAGTGAAACTATTCAATGTCTCAAATCATCGAACAATATGCTAGAGCTCAAAATGAGTGGTTGAATCGTTACTAAAAGAAAATTAATTAAATTCAAAGTTCTTAATATTAAAAAAATAATTGAATAATAATTTTTTAGTAAAATCTATTTCTAAAAGTAAAAAAGTTGATCACTATTTTATGCATGGGATTAGTGATTTTATAATAGTATAGATAGATTATAGACTCATCACCAACTATAAATGAAAATAAATTCTTTTATATATTTTAATTATCTTAGTAAACAAAAACTAAAAATAAAGAAATTTTTTTGAAACATTATGTTTGATTATCTATGTGTATAATAACATATCCATAAATCTTTAATCAAATGCTTTTTCCACAAAGTTTATGCACCAAAATGTAAATACAAATTCTAATAAATATTATAATTAGAATAAATTATTTCAAGGCAGAATGATTTTCTGGCCACTTAGACTTGTCAGGATTTTAAAAGCTGATACATAAATTTTTAGCTTTCCATTTGAACACTCGAACTCATTTTTTCGTAACTAATAAACACATTTGCCATTGACCATGCCCATATGGCGTCACTTGGTCCTAATCAGAAGGCCACATGAGGTACACGATACACATGAGCGTGAAAGTCCCATTCCCAACGCCCAACAATACAAAATGAATTGTATTTAATTGTCTTCTTATTCATTCTTTCTAAAAATACCTTCTTCCTCCATTTTTAAAAACCTGAAGCCTTATTCCTCCTTGTAAAATTTGAAGGTCCATTTTTAATTTTTTTTCATTTCTCAAAACGTGAAAATGATGGAAAGTTTATATTTTGTCATTGTAGAGTTGAAGCTAAGTTTTGTATCACTTGGGCCGAACGAAGCTCGACCAGAACAACATTAACAAATAATAAACTAAAACAAAAAAGGGTGAGTGATTATGATCGATTTTGAAAGGGGTCAGTGATATAATCGATTTTGGAAGTTCATCCAGCACGACTGACCTCACGCCATATCCACCACCATAAACAAGTCCTTAATGAATGTTGGAGAAGGTGAAAAGAATGTGGAAGATTCTGGAATTTAGTGATTGGAAAAGGTGAAATAACCTTCTAGAATTTTGATGCAAATAGCGATGAGGGTCTTAACCGGGAGGAAATGACAGCTTTGATGGTTGCTGTAAATTCTAGGGTCAAGTTTGGCAATGAGTAGATCAGACGCCATTCTCCACAAGGTTTTCGAACTTATGAGGAGTTCATCGATGACGAGCAGGACATTACATATAACAGCCAATGAGCCTTACATATGATCCCCTCACTTTTCAGGTTCTTTTTATCTTTTTCGATCATTAAAATTCTGAAACAAGAGATGGGTTTCGTCAGAGAGGTTAAAATGGGGGGAGGGGGTTGGTCTATATTAAAACTAATAGTATTAATATAAAGGAAGACTAATCCAATATTGAGAAAGAAAAGTTCCACATGATTGTCTAAAAATGCTCCTAGTTTTGCATGATTGGTCAAATTACAATTTGATCCAGATAACTTAAAATGGTCCAAGTTAGCTTTTGCTTCTGACACACACAAAAAAAAGGGGGGAAGGAGGAGGGAGAAAAGCATGAGCACTTTACTCGCATATTTTCCATTGAACTATGATTTGGATGGTTGGTTTTTTATCTCTATGCCAAACCAAATCTTTCCTTTACCTCTTTACATCTCAAATACTGCTCAAGAACTGATTTTATCTACCCACCTTCATAAAAAATAAGGGAAGAAGTTAAATAAAGAACTCAAATTATAATGAAAAATTATACCACAGTTTTATAGCTATATCTACAAAGTAGTGGGGAAGGTTGGCACCTTAGAACATAAATCACCACTTGAAATAAAGTATTCTTATCCCTTTCTTTTTATGAAAACTAGCTTTTATGTGAAGATGCCTATATTATATTCACTTTCGGTATTATTTTTTGCACTTTAAAGCTTTTTTCGAATCATCAAGACTTGGTTCATGACATGTCCCCAATGTGAAATGTTTTTTCCCTTCATATTCTAAACTACCTTTTACTTTTTGTCTTCAATTGGGAATTTCTTTTGTTTTCCTTTCTCTTTTTCTTTTTTCCTAAAGAGGGAAAGTGACCCAAAGTGAAAATATTTTTTTGTGGAGATTTAGTCAATTGTAGAAGAATTGTGTCTAAGTGATTATGAACTTTGATCGAACCTTTTTGAAGCATTAAGGAGGGATGTGGCTAATTCTTGAAATAGCACTAAAAGTGGGAAGATATAATGGAAAACACATCTGTCTTGGATTAATGATTCTTAAAGCAAGAAACACAAGTATTCCTGTTGATTAAAATTCCATCATCTCATAAGTGGTATCTAAGGCCATTAATTAGCTCATGTTTACTTTTAGTTTACTAAAATCATATAAAAAGTGCTTTTAGATTTTTTCTTTTCTTGCAAATCGTATTAATGAACTTACGATTCAGTCACTTGGAGAGATTTTCTTTTTTTTGAAATACTTTTCATGTCAAATTTGGCCGGTGAATCTTGTTCATATTACAACACCAAAAACAACTACCCAGTATAGTCCCATAAAGTGAGGTCTGAGAAGCGTAATATGTAGATGAGCCTTACCCCTACACGAAAGGGCAGAGAGGTTGTTTCCAATCGACCCTCGGCTCAGTGAAGTAAAGGAAAAACAAAAACAAAAATAAAAACAAAAACAAAAGAGCATTAGTAACTCCAGCAGAAATAGCGTAAATAATTATCTAAACATAAGAACCATAAATAAATAGCATGCAATAATATCAGACAGTAACTACCATAAATAACTACCATAAGGGAGACACAATCCAATATACAAATCATCTACGGATAGCACTGCCAAGCCTCAACCAACCCCGGCCGAGGAGTACAAAAAACTCTAGGAGCCCCAATCCTACAACTCTGATACTAGACCTCCAGACTTTCCTATCAAGGGCCATGTCCTCGGAAACATGCATTCTAGTAATGTCATGCCTAATCACCTCTCCCCAATACCTCTTAGGCCTCCCTGTGCCTCGCCGTACGCCGACCATCGCCAGCCGCTCACAACTCCTCACTGGGGCATCAGGACTTCTCCTCCGCACATGCCCGAACCACCTCAGTCTCGCTTCTTGCATCTTTTCATCTACCGGGGCCACCCCCATCTTCTCTCGAATAACTTCATTCTTAATCTTATCTAACCTGGTGAGCCTGCACATCAACCTGAGCATCATCATCTCCGCAACCTTCAATCTCTGCACATGAGAGTTCTTCACTGGCCAGCACTCCGCCCCATACAACATGGAAGGTCTAACCACATCTCTATAAAACTTTCCATTTAGTTTTTGTGCAACTTTCTTGTCACGCAGGACTCCTGATGCAAGCCTCAACGTTAACCACCCCGCTCATATACGATGAGTGACGTCCCCATCAATCTCTCTGTCCCCCTGAATCACCGACCCAAGATATCTAACATTGTCCCTCTTGGCGATGACCTGAGATCCAATCATCACGTCCCTGCCTACTTCGCTCGGCTCGGCGCTAAACTTGCACTCCTGGTATTCTGTCTTAGATTTGCTAATTTTTAAACCCTTAGACTCGAGAGTCTGTCTCCATACCTCTAACCTATCAATAACACCGACCCTCGTCTCGTCTATCAAGACTATGTCATCAGCAAAATAGCATACACCAAGGCACATCCCCTTGAATATGTCGGGTTAGAGCATCCATCACCAAAGCAAACAAGAGAGGGCTAAGCGTCGATCCTTGATGGAGCCCCATAACCACTGGAAAATGGTCTGAGTCGCCACCTATCGTCCTAACCCTAGTCTTAGCTCCATCATACATGTTGTTGAATACTCTGATGTAGGCTTCCGGCACGCTCTTCGCCTCCAAGCACCTCCATAGCACCTTCCTTAGGACCTTGTCATACGCCTTCTCCAAGTCGATAAGCACCATTTGCAGGTCCTTCTTTTTATCCCTGAACTGCTCCACCAACCTCCTGACAAGGTGGATAGCTTCTGTAGTGGAGCGACCCGGCATGAAACCGAACTGGTTCACAGATATAAATGTCATCTCCCTCACCCTCGCCTCGATCACCCGCTCCCCAACTTTCATGGTGTGACTTATTAATTTGATACCCATATAGTTGATGCAGCACTGGATGTCCCCTTTGTTCTTGTACAAAGGCACCACTGTACTCCACCTCCACTCCTCCGGCATCCTTTAGGTCTTGAAGATCGCATTGAACAACCTGGAGAGCCACTCCACTCCTGACCTACCCAAGCATTTCCAGAACTCCACCGGGATCTCGACAGGCCCGGTCGCTCTACCCCTACTCATCCTACGCAAAGCCACCATGACCTCCTCCGTCCTAATGCGTCTGCAGTACCCAAGGTCTCTACGTAATCTTGTTCATATTATCGGTCTCAAATCTGAAAAAACAAGGATGGTTGCGATAAGCGGGCAGCTAATCTAAAATTAACAAATTCGTGATAAATCATCAAAATTTGAAGACGTTTAAATGAAGAAATATATTTAATAAAGATTCGTACACCTAACCGATCTCAACTTATATGAGACTGAAAATTACAAAAGTGAAAATTCAGTTTCTGGGGTATCTATTTTACTATAGTAGTAATTAGTAAGCTATCAATTTGATGTTTATATATAGTGGAGATTCTTTCTTTCTTTCGCTGCTTCTTCGTTTTTTGTTATTATTCATTATTTTTTGATAATATTCTCCCTTTCAATTCCACTTATCTACGTCGAAGAAGGTTTACTAATTAGCTGGCCTGCAAATATAGTGCTAGCAAGTGTAATAGCGGAATTGAAGATATTGTCTCCACGGATATTTGTAGTAAATCATTTGGCTTCGATGTGTCGGAATGTAGTACTGTAATAATTAGTGACACAAATAAAAACTTAGTCAAAATAACATGCAAATAATAGCTTTAGAGTAAGTGCTTGATTTTCACTCTCTTAGAAATTATTACTAGTGCTCTTCCACATTCTTGAAAGTTTATTGGGTCAATTACCAACTTTCCTTTGGAAGTTATCAGTACGTTGCCATAATGCCAAAAGAATAAATTGGGCTAGCGTTCACATTGGAAATATTAATAAAGTAATTTTTATAGTACATAAATTTTATATTTTTCCGTTATAAAAAAAAATTCAACCATAAAATACAATGAAATAGATAGAATACAGAGGGATATATTAAAATACAATAAGAAAAAAATAAAATACATAGAATACTACGAGATACATTGAATTACAATGGAAAAAGATATAGTCAATACAACGAAATACATAGAAATATAGCGAGATACATTGAAATGCTCTTAAAAAAAAGATAACAAAATTGTCAAATAGCTTAACCCTAAACTTCAGAAAACCTATTTCAGTCGAGAATTTTTTGACGACCCATCGAATTCCGACCATGATTCTATAAGCAGCGATGAAAGAAAATTCCAAATAATAAGGCCTATAGTCCACATGAACTCGGTAGAGTCGGGTCCTTTCCGACCTGAAATCGAGTGAAGACCCACAACTCTTGCCCCTTTCCCCTGTAGTTGAAAGTTGAAACCCTAATCAGACGGAAAATCTATAGAAGTCAGTCGTAGTGTTAGGGTAAATTGAGAGAGGGAAGATGTCTCCTCTGTCATTGGACAAAATCAGCAAGGTATTGCCCTTCCCCAGGCTGTGTTCTTGCTTTAGAGTCCTTGTCGCTAGAAACATTAGAAATCACAGCCTTGGAGTTTATCAAAATCGGAATTTTTTTAAAAACAATCAAAATGCCATTACAGTCCTTGTAGGGTTGATTTTTAGTGTTGGAGGGTTTGATTTTGGATCCGAAACTGAAAGCCTACCGTAGGGATATGCCGTTGCAGTCGTCGGATCGATGCGGGGCCCGGAGCAATTTCTGAAGTGGGCGAAATCGGAAATTCTATTGAGATGGGGGAAGAAAATGGGATGTATCAAAGTAGAAAGAAAAAAATAGTATAACCGATTAGTGTATTTGGTGGCTTAGGGTTACGAGATAACCAAAATTAAATATTTTACTATAAACCTTCAAAGGTTATTTATAGAATATAATTTTTTTAAATAATATTTATTTAAAATAAATAAAGTGTTAATATATTTAATATTCCGCACCTTAACATAATCTTCCATTTAATTCATATGCTACTTTAATTAGGAACAGCGCCTTCTCATCTAAATATTAATATGTTTAACTTCACTTCTCATTATCCATTTTTTTCCATTCTTCAGTCCCAAATATCACGTTTAAAAAAATATTAAAAAATCTTACCAACAAGATTGACCTATTAACTCTGTAGCATTCTCTGTATTGGCAAATACGAAACAAGTTGGTACATATCAAATTCACAAAGGACTACTTTTTTTTCCAGGATATACATTAATTGAAAACTTAACTTGGTAAAGGGAGGACTGATTCCATAAATTTAAAGTTTGAGTGGATACTCTCGTCATTACAAATATTAAAATGAAAGGATATAAAAGCAGTAAGAAATATATTCTATTTAAGTAGGCAGATAAAATGTCAAGCTATAATTAATTATTTAATTAATGAATATAATTAATCAATACAATCTCCAGTAAGCAAAATGTGCTTGGTCTTACATGTCAAAAGATGTTGTCACGAAAGGTATCAACAAACTTGGTACTTGTATTTATTTAGTAGTAACAAAATAAAATCATTGTGTCTATCCTAATATTTTAATCATTTCATGGCCTTTAAGTGAGAAGTTGCCAACCAGATGATTTACTACTAAGAAAAGAGTGCTCATCGCACATGACGTTTTAACCAACCAAAATATTTAAAGAGAATGGGGAAATAATATTATTTTTTTAAAGTCAAGATAGAGCAATTAATTGATAATCTTTTATTCTCAAGAAGATTTGATGTGACTCCTTGCTTTTTTCTTGTTTGGAATCATTTTACTTGGACGATCTCGTTTCTTTCTTTTTTTAAATATAATCTTGGTTTTAGTTGGGTGCTTAGCATTTGTGATTTCTAAATAAACAGATAATTAAGCAAGTAATTAACCATATTATACTTCCTCATCCAATTGATGGGATAACATTTGATTGAATAGAAAGCAGAAGTAAGAAATTTCTTGATACTCCATGCCTTATTAAAAGTTTATGGTATATGTAGGTCACTCTTTGGAAGAAAAAAATAAATGAAGTAGAACACATTAAACTGATTGTAATATTTGACCAATTTTGTTGACATCATAATTGTGATATTTGAATTTCCATTCTCTCATTAAATATTTGTGGTTGGTCAAATAGAAAAATAAATACTTCAAATCTTTGAAAATTAATTGGGATTGCTTTGTTAATTATTTTATTATTATTTCTCCCTAAGCTTGCAAAGTGAAGGGTCAATTATCTAACCCGAACCTTCCTACCTACAGCAAATTGAGATCTTGGATCATCCCAAATATTCTATTCAAACAACCCAAAATGATTTACATTATTCTTTTAGAATGAGAATAGTGAGAAGTTTCTTTCCTTTCTTTAAATATGTCATTAATTGATTAATGGGGTATTCCTTTCTAGAATATGTTGCAATTAGAATCCATAGCCAGCAACTATTGTTTTGAATTTCGATAATGCAGGCCTCTTCACATTTTATTCTTGCTCGCTGATGCGTATGTAATTGACTAACTTGTATCTATAAATTATTCTTTATTACGTAATTTATTTATAGCTGATTTCATGTGTAAGCAACAAATAAAAAATAAAATACCTTACTTTTGTCAAAGGTGAACTGAATTATAGTGCACAACATGCAACAAATAATGTTGTCCTTAGTCAAGGCTGGATCACAAAATAACTAAAAAATACAAGCCAAACTCAACATTTAATATCACTTCGCAAATTGTTTTAATGACACCACCATTAACCCTTTCTGCACAATATTAAATCCGTGGATTTTGCAGTTCTATAGTGCTATTTTCTAAAACGCTGGAAAATCCACTTTTTCTATTTCTCGTTGGCTTTGTTGCTTTTGCTTTAAGGAAAGAAATGAGAGTTGGATTCATAGATTAATCTTTCAACAAAACCAAGGCCAACAAGCCTATGTAAAGCTTTTCCACAACGTATACCTTAGAAGATTCAAGAAAATTAAGCAAAGGCTACCGCAATATACATAGTTGTGCCTACCAATAATAACCAACATGAGAACAACAATATTGAAAGTCCAAAACCAAAACCTAAAGAAAGAAAAATTGTTGACCTAGGAAAAATTGAGGAAAAAAGGAAAAAGGAAAAAGGAATTGGAAAAAATGGCAAGGAACAAGAAACTCTTCACGGGTTGTCGGCGTTTTGTCAAAGGTAAAATAAAGTTATACTAGTATGCTGTATCTAAACCATGAGTGTTAAAAGGATCGGGTTGACCCGGTTTTGGATCGACCCAAATTGGTTAAACTCAGAACCGGCTCGACTCGATTAGAGGGGGCTGGGCTGAGCTGGGTAGGGGGTTAGGGGGTTGGTTCGTTTAATTTTTTAGAAACGGGTAACCAGATCGGTTGAACTCGAAAAAGTCAACAGTAATTTAAGAAGAAAAAAAATATAAGGATATTGTTGGAAAAATGCAAGCAAAATTTAAAAAATTTTCTTTCCAATTTCTCCGATTCACTTAATTGGTGTTGTTTTATATTCTTCTATTAAGATGTCTGATTGTCATCAATCAATGAATGCTTTATATACTTATATGGAGATTGGACCAATTCAAACCCCAGATTTATATGTTTTTATGGACAAGCTAAATAATTATATACAATAATTAAATAATTATTATGCAAATGTAATTAATGATGATACTCGTGTTGTAGGCAATGTTAATCCTACTACGCATTGTACCACTTCTCCTACTGTGGATGATGATGAATGCCTTGATAGTTTTAATATTTTTTCTATATTTTCTAACACTCAAACGAGTAGCAGGAACATTGATAAACTTCAATTCTACTTGCAGAAGCAAAAAGAGCTTCGTACAAAGGAATTATCACCGTTGGGATGGTGGCATGAGAACGGAAAGCAATTTTCTATGCTTTTCGCTATGGCTCGAGACGTGTTGAATGTGCCAATTTCTATTGTTGCATCGGGGAGTACATTTAGCCAAGTAAGACAACAACTTGGAGACACCCGTCACTCATTGGAAGCAATGCATTGGAAGTTTTAGTATGTTTCAGAGATTGGATTAGATCGCAACGAAGAAATGTAGCATTTACAATAAGTACAATTTTTTTCATCTTCCTTGTATTCTTTATGTTAATACTTTGTATTAATATAACTTATAATAATTTTACAAAATTTTAAAATAATAAAAATAAAAATATACTAAACCCGACCCGACGCTTTTAACCCGTAACTCTTATGGTTCAATTTTTATCCGAATAAATCTGAACCCATTAAAAACCAATCTGAAATCGGTCCAAATTATACTCGTACGAATCCAAAAAATAAAGGCACAGCTTACTCGTTTAACACCTTTAATCGAACCTCATCACCATATCATGTGTGAACTTTGATTTACATAAAAGATTCTAACAATAATAGATGTATCGTGTTGTCATGTTAATTTGTATAATTATGCTAAGCACAAAGTACCCCAAATATGCATTTGACACTATTTCCTTCATCATCTATTCTAAATGCATTATATTACATTGTTAAAGATAATACTATTTGCAAACTATTGAATTACAATTATTTTTTATTTTAAACTTAATAACATAATTTTATATCTAGCCACAATTCAGTGGCGGAGGTAGAGTCTTTATAAAGGGGTTCAAAAAAATTATAGTTAGTGAGAATTGAGCTATGAAACTTAGAAAGTTTTAAAATTTCTTAACCATTAAGCTATATTTTTTTGTTGTGCTAAGAAAGTTCAAAACTTAATATATAAAGGTAAAAAAGATATTTGTCTTCTATATACAATATAATTTTTCAGTAAAGGAGGTTCGGGTGAACTCCCTTTCGCCCCTAAATCCGCCCCAGGCCAGGAGAAAATCATTCCAATATTTAAAATTGCAGTTCAAATGTTAATTTTTTTTTAAAGAAAAAATCGTGCTAATTTAATCTCTGAACAGTAAATTGATATTTCTCGTATTTAGGGAGTATAAGTAATTATGCATCAGCAAAAATACAGACTAAGCAGTAGTAATATGTTGTACTTAGCTTTATTCATGTTTATGCCAGTATGTATATATTCATATATGTGGACAAAAGCAAAAAAGTAAACACCAACAGAATGGTGCACTATGAGAGCAGGTAATCTTTTCCTCTTTCTCGTAGAACAGGTGGTCCGTACACAGACAACACCCAGTTAGGACTAGGGACAAGGTAGCAAAACAGGGAAACCCGCACATGAAACAGAAATTGAAATGGGTCCCACGCTATAGTACTACGTTTCCTGGGCCTCACTAACTGGGTCCCCCCTGTGAACGTGGCAACGCAGTTTTCACCTCACACGTGCGACAGTGTGGGTCGCACCTTACGGTACAGAAAAGGAAAATACCAACAAAAAATTTAATTCAAGAAAACCTCCCCTCACGTTCCCAACGAGTCCTCTCGAAATCATCAGTATTTTCATTCATATAATAAAAGGGGGAAAAAAACAAAAAGGATAAGAAAGAAAAAAGCCAAAAAAATATGAACAATAATGTGGTCTAACGGTGGCGTGGGCATCTGATACAGTGAAGATCAACGTGGCATAGACCCAAAATGTCAGTTATTGCCGCTAATAATCTCAGCCACGTAATCACGTCATCCCCGCAGCTTTCACTATTTTCAAGAAGTAAAGAAATACGATATTTTTTGCCTATAAATCAGCTGACCCGAGTGACTTTCATTTATTAAGTTATAGAAAAATCCAAATAGTGTGGGGACAGGTAATGGGTGTGGAGATTCTTTTGTTTATATATTTATGGAGAGATTTGAGAAATGAAGATCTAGAAAGATACAAAGAAAATTGATATAAAAATTTAATGTATGGAGACTAATAGTATTTCTTTTTACAGTTTGCATGGAAAATATAAATCCCACTATAGAAGGCATTGAAACCGGAAATTTGATAATGTTAAGGTAACTTTTACTATACAATTTTTCCTATTGTAGAAATATAAATTTTTATGTTACACGATAAGAACTATTCTCGAAGATATCATTCTTGTGATAGTAAAGATTATTATAGTAATTTTTGCAAATAAAATTTAAAGGTCATCTTGCAATATCAATAATCTTGTGCATAAAGTGAATTAAGTTATATAGTGCTTGTATACATATTTTTAAATTAACAGTAAATTTTATTTTGTAACAAATGATTGATAACCAATTCAACTTGACTAAAATGCACATTCTTAAAAGTTGAAATATTTTACCTATATTTATTTAGGCATAATTTTATAATTTCAAGAACTTATTTAAATAAATAATAATATAATTCTTTTCCTTTAATCCATTTTAGATCACATGTTAGGTACTCTATTTAAATAATAATAACGTTCTTTAAATTATTTTTATTTTACTTACAATGGCATAACTATAGTAGTACCTAAATGTTATGATACCCATGATTACCATTTGAAAAACATTTGTAATATGTGCCAAAAATTTATTTTCCTTAAACATTTTGTTCTATAAAACGTTACATGAGATAAAAAGAAAATAATGAATATCTAATATAGTAAGAGATGGTAAATATGTAAAATCTCATCCATCCCATACTTTTACTAATTTCAAAGCCTTTTTAATTGGATTGAAGACTTTTTCTCTCTCTAAAATTCTTTATTGACTTTCCCTACCACGTTACTCTCTCTATCCACAAAACTGAACGCATAAATAAAGGCAAAAGCCCCTTTCATTTCTCTCTAGTCGCCACCTCCAACTCCAAATCTACATATGCTCTCTCCCTCTTCTCTCTTTGTCTTATCAAAACCAAAAACATCAAAAGCGTTCACTACCAAAACAAGAATCAAAAAATTTAACAGACGCTTAAGTTTTTTCCATGGCAGTTGAAGCTAAGCATATCAATCTTTTTCCTTCACAACAGCAGCCAATTTTCTCGAATCAAGTAAATGGGTTTTCGTACAATACCCAGATGGCTTCTGCTTTGCCTTTGCCTACGATGGAGAATAGTAGTTTCTTGCCGTTTCATCACAGCCTTATGTGCGATTCAGTTCAGCCCAAAACGTCCGTTAACACCGACAGTGGCCTCACTTTTAACCTTCCCCCAACGGCCACTGCCACTGCCAACACCAACGCCAACACCGTTAACGCTGCTGCTACGAGAAAGCGTTCAAGGGATTCGTTTAATCAGTTTAATACTTGTAATAATATTACTACCTCGTTTGTTGGAGATGACGTTTTACCACTGCTTCAACAGTACCAGTTGGATATCGACCGTATCATTTCTCATCATGTAAGTCTACTGAAAAATTTCAACTCTATTGCCTTTTTCTGTTTATTTTTGTTCTGAATTTTTTGGCTAATAAGTTTTTATATGTTGGTGATTTACAGACTAAGAAAATAAGAATGGAATTAGAAGAAAGACAGAAGCAGCAAGCGAGAGTTTTAGTGGCTGCCATTGGAGAAGGTGTGACAAAGAAACTAAAAGAAAAAGATGAACAGATTCAGAGGATGTGTAAAATAAATTTCGTTTTAGAAGAAAAAGTCAAAAGTCTGTACGTTGAAAATCAGTTATGGAGGGATTTGGCACAGACAAACGAGGCAACGGCCAATTCCCTTCGTAACAACTTGGAACAAGTGTTGGCTCACGTGGGCGACGAGCGCCTCTCCGCCGGCGGAAACGTTATCGGAGCGGCGGTGGAGGAAGACGCGGAATCTTGCTGCGATAGTAGTGACCACGGCGCAGCGGCGGAAGAAGACGAAGAATTTGAAGGTAGGCGTGCGTTAGCGTGTGAAGCGCAGGATAACAGGATGTGCAAGAGGTGTGGGGAGAGGGGATCGAGTGTGTTGCTGTTACCATGCAGGCACCTGTGCCTTTGTTCAGTCTGTGGGTCCACTTTACTCCATACATGCCCTGTATGTAATTCTAACATGAATGCCACAGTGCATGTTAACATGTCTTCTTGATCAATAAAAAAAAGGAAAGAATTTCCAAAAGAGAGAAACTAGGAAAGAGGAAAAGCAATAGAAACAATAGAATTTCGTTGTAGTTAAAAAAGAAGGCTAGAATTTTAGTATGTAAATTCCCTCAGAAATTGTAAAATGCAAATTGTTCATTTTTTTAAATCTCTGTTGTTATTATTTAATCGCCAGTTTGAGCAATTGAGATTATGGTATGTCACAGTTCAATTGATTTATCATGTCGTACAACTATTACAGCCAGTTCTTCAAGCACTGTATTTGTCTTTGTATATCTTGAATCCATAGACGGTGGAATACAGAGAACAGGTTTCCATTTATGGTACAAAAATCCATGCCAAGCCAGAATATTTTTGTTCGTACAGATTGAAAATTGTTTCCACAAATTTGTTTACCTACAAAATGCTTAAAGGGGATTGAAAAGAAGTCATTTATTTTTACTATATTTTTTTTTTGACCTTAGCTTAACAGATGGATAGTAAAAGTAGAAGGACTGGAGGGTAAATGGTGATGAATGTTGGGTTAAACATAAAGTTACTTTTGCTTTAGTTGTGACTTTGATATATATTGGGTAGTTTAATAAAAATTGTCCAGTAAAGGTTGGGTGCATGCCAACTTTTGCAAAGAATCCTACTTTTGTGATTGCTCACAGTCACAACACCTCTTTGACAGAAAAATGTGGTCCTCTCTATTGAATTAGGTACTCTGCACTGCCTCTATGGGCGATAATTATGACTGTTTCAACATTTAATTTGTGGTGACATAAAGAGACATTTTCTGTTGGTAGTGTGGGGTTGATTTGGGATTTTTCTTGCATAAATGCTAGAGTACTAGTGGTACTGTTTGTTTGCTTAGGTGAGATGTCAAGAAATGCTGAAAAGAGTAGGATTGTATTGGTTTTAGTATTGGTAGGGTAGTTTCTTCTACTGTTATAGCAAAAAGCTATCCAGGAAAAAAACAAAGTGGACCCAAAAACAAGCTAATCCCCCTAACTTTGCAGGCATATATAGTGATGGTGAAAACAACAGGTTTTGAAAATCATGCTCTTGCTTTTCCCTAATCAATTAAATTAGGTTTCACCTTAGCCACCCTAAGAGGTTGCATGCATTGTCTTTGTTTATTAGTAATATCTTATTTGGTAGAATTTTTTTATTTTGTGCATAATTAATATAAGCATTAGTTATATATTCTATTTGGTATTAGTAATGCATAAGAAACTATGATATTAGCAATATATGCCAAGATTATTAATGCATGAATTAGCATGATTAAAGATAAAATTATCCTTAAAATTCCTAAAGAATATGGATGACATTTTTGTATATAACTAATTTCTTAAAAATTATGTACTATATTTTAATTTTTAATACATCACTTAACAATAAATAACAAATATCTCGGCATAATAATACTTGCACTATTAACCCATACATTACTAACTTTACTAACCCATGCATAACTAGACCCTACCAAATGACCGTTCAAATTATAAAGTATTATCACTTTTAGTCCACGTAAAAATCATTTATATCTTGTAGACGAAAGTGCATAAAATTTGTATACTTTTGTATATAACATACATAATGTTTATATATCCAAAAAATATACAAAATTTTATGATTTTTTTCGTCTATTATTTTTATAGTGGTCATACGGTGTCATTTTTTCTTTTAAGTTATTGTAACCATTTAAGAAATGTTTTTTAACCTTAATAAATGATTGCTTGTAAATTCAGGGAATTGGTTGAATGAACTGATGGATACGCATAGAACGCCTAATATTTATTATTTCTGGGCTACTTGCCTATCTTGCGAAGCTGAATGTACAATCAATCTCTAGGGTTGGCATCAGGTACGCCTAGGATGTCCTAAGTTATTATCTAAGTTAATCTATTTAAGAAACTGAACAGTACAGTGACATTGTTTATCTTATTGGTGTAACGTTTGATTTTTACATGATTCATTTCATTAATATATTTACCTCACCTTAGCCTCAAACCCCTTAGAAAAATTAGACGAATACACATGAATATCTACATATATACATGTGTTAGTTTGCACAAGATTCTATCCTTTAACTATAGTTAATTAACAAGTTATACTTAAATATATTAAAATGACATGATTCAGTGGTCTTATTATGCATTGATTCGGGACAGTACAAGTAGTGGTCAGTGGTCATGGTCCAGGGTCAGATTCATCAGGACAACCTTGCGTATTGATGACTCTTTTTGGGGTTGGTTCTCTTCTTGGAATCTTCCATTATGAGGCACAATTTTATAGGTGTTATAAGGACAAAAGTGTCAGTGGAAAATTTGGCACATTTCACATTTCTTGTCCCTCTTTATTTATTGTTTCTGCATTTGAGATGGGGTTTTCTGCATTCATTTATTTTCATTTTGAAACAAAAATGACCATACAGCTCCTTTATCAAATTTTCATAATCTTTATATTATATATACTGTTTTTAGTCCTCTCTTTTAATTTTCACACTACTATACAGCCAAAATCGGATCAAATTAAGTAGTAGTGATCCAACAAGGTCGAATCAAATTGAACGAAACAAAAGAGCTAGTGAACCGAGTTCAAGTTGGCTCGAATCCAAGCTTAACCAGAAGTAGCTATATTGTTCGAAAACATCCAATTTTAAGATTATAATGAAAAAGTAAGAAATACTGTTGCTTCTTTGTTTTTCTTTCCTTGTGTAATGGGTGTCAGGCCTATAAATATATGTAACGTTGTAATCAGAATCATGACCCGAAGTGCCGGCCAAGATTCTGACACGTCACATTCAGAAATGTCCCAAACAAGAAAAAACATTAAAAATAAAAACAAATGCAAAAATAATAAAAGGAGCTTACTGATAACGATGGATCTTAATTATATTTTGTGGTGGTTGAAAACTAAATGGAAAATTATATATAAAGTAAAAATGAAGAGTCAAAGGAAAAGAGGAGCCCCCACCACGTGTGAATAGAACAGGAAAGCGCATAATAGCAAAGCAATTGTCGTGGTGTATGGAAACAAGGACCAGTCCAAAAAAAATGAGAGGGCAAGCGCTTTACGCCAAAGGTACAGAAACAGAAGCGGAGGGGTGTAGGATAAGCAGGAATCGTACGCTGTATACAACACGCCTATGGATATGAGCAGAGAGATAAGAGGGGACTCTCCTTAAAAATCGCCGGGATGGGAACGAAAGAGACAGATAATGATAGCGTATGTTAGTGGGGGATGTTTATCAGTTCATGTCAGAGCCGTGAAGATCGGTTTTGGTACTCTCACCTCTATATTTTTGCAGACAATGTTGCCTTTTATTGATTCATCTCTTCCTTATGAGTTTTAACTTTCTTTCAATTTAACTATAAGGATTAATACCTTCTCCCATCCTAACAATAAATTTCACATTAAAATAATATAACATTAATTATTTTAATTATTATACCACTTTTTAAACTAAAAAACATATCTTTTAATAATTTCTCTCTTTTATATTATATTATTATTTTTTTATTTAAATTTTATTTTCATTTTCTTCGAATAAATTCTATCTTTTTTCTTTTTTCATATTTATCACATATAATTCACATTCATCACTTATATAATTATTTATTATAAAATTATTTAAAAAATGAATCAGCTACAAAATGGTATCATTGATAAAAGATAATTAAATAAATATTATATCATAGTTAAATTTAATTTAAGTACCACATAAATATTTAACTTTTGCCTCTATTCTCCCATAAATGCTCAATTAATGCATTACGAAGTACGAAATGCTCAACTTCATCCTTAAAAGAAGTCAACAATTTCAACAGCTACAAGCACAACAATCTTCTACATCGTTCTCTCAGTTTTTTAGCAGTTTTGGTGCATCTAAAAGTGACATACCGAATTATTAAAATTATGTTTTATATTATTTAATGTAATTTCAATTTTAATATATTCTTCTTTAATGTACTTTTAATTTTAATGTATTTTTATCTTATGTATTATTAATATTTTTTTAATTTTAATTTTCACTTCTCAATTTTAACAACATTAGATATCTTACGTTTGTATTTTTTATTTTTAAATAATGGTTATATTTCTTTTAAAACTATTATAATAATATTAAAATAAATATCACGACCCTAAATACCAGTCAAGATGGCACCTATCATATCACTTGGCAAGTCAACTAAACAATCAACGACAACCATTTTCGTTTTACATTAAGCCATTTTTACGCAGGTTTATATACCATAACTTTCATAATAAGCATTTAACACAACAAATAAATATGCGAAATTCAAAAAAATGGACTATACAGCCCTACAAATTTGGTGTCACGAGTCTAGAGCCTCTAATACATGTCTGAATACCTACTACACCAATAGTCTAGGAAATGCGGAAAAGATAACAAGATAAAGGGGAGAAAAAGGGCTGCGGACGACATACATCCACTTGAAAATCTTCGTCAACACACAGGATCAACTAAACAACCCTCACTCAGCCGCTCGGGCACCTAGATATGCAAACAAGGTGCAGGGGTAATGTGAGTACGTCAACTCAGTGAGTAACTAAAGTAAATAAGGATTGAAGGTAATGATGAGCAGTTCAAAAGCATATAATTAAAAATCATAGGATAATAGATCAACTTTACAGTTTAAAACTAGTTTCGTCAAAGAATCAGCTTTTCCATTTTATAACATTATAAATCAGATACTTAACAATACTATCAATAGAGGCTTATCTAAGAACAGAGTAAAATCAGGAAAAATACCATAACTGGGCCCCTCGAGCGAGGAATCTCTCGAAATATTGCCTCTCGGACAGCATTTCGGTCACTCGTGACTCAACCCTCATCACTCAGTCTCACAAATATCATATAATAATAGAAATCATAATAATCACTGCGACGTGCAGTCTGATCCATATATTTATAGTCGACTACGCTCACTGGGGGTGTGCAGACTCTGGAGGTGCTCCTACAACCCAAGCATCATGTCGCTGTGGCGCTCAGCCCTATCCAATTTATATACATTGTTGCGGCATGCAGCCTGGTCAATATATACATTCACTGTTGTGCCCGAGATGTGGTGAGGTTGATGACTGAGAGAGGTCGAGGACCTAAGTGTGAGTATATATATATATATATATATATATATATATATATATATATATATATATATATATATATATATATATATATATATATATATATATATATATATATATATATATTCTCACACTTAGGTCCTCGACCTCTCTCAGTCATCAACCTCACCACCTCTCGGGCACAACAGTGAATGTCACACCTCGTTTTTATACTTACACCCCCGAAAAGGGGTATATAAGGGAGTTTTTCCAATTTAAGTGACAATCAAAACGGAATTATTTATTTATTAAATTCATAATCGCCGCATGGGATAATTATGGTGTCCAAAGTCAACGGTTCAAATCCCGAATCGAGGAAAGATTGACTCTGTATTATAGTCCGCGAACCATAAATCGGGGTAAGAAATTCTGTTAATCCGGGAGAAGGTATTAGGCATTCTCGAGTTCTGTGCTTCTAGCATGGTCGCTTAACTATTATCATTGGCCTATTTATCTAATTTTTAAAACATGTTTTAACCTGTAGTTCAATTTTAATTTTATAACCGCTTTTATTTAGTTATTTTTTAGGAAAGATTCAGCGTCATCTAAAATATGTCTTGAACCACGTCACATAAATGAACCCGCAGTTTACGAAATATTTTATCTAACGTTATTGATATTTGGATTTAAGTCACATAAATACGCACTCGAGATTAGAAAGGTACATTATTAAATAACGCACCTAAAATCAACTACGTATTGGTACTTTGTGAGGGCCATGAAAATTCGTTAAATGGCACGCTTCGATTTCTAAAGTATTAAGATTAATTAAGTGAGAGCCGTAAGTGATTTAATTATGGATGGCACACCCCCAATTTACCTTTGGGACAGTCTTGCTTAAATAAAAAGAAAGCCCTAACGGAACTTACGATGTATTTTATGTTGAAGCTCAAATTCAAAAATGAAATCAATATGGAAAGTTCAATTCCTTTTTCAACTAAGCCCCATGATGCACTGTGGCAGAGGGGGGCTATCGATCCTAAAAGATTTGGGCTAAAACCCCAATAGTAAGCCCACTTCGAAAACAAACAGCTGAAAGAGGGAAGTTCAGGATCGAATTACTCTTAGGGGAAAACATAGGTAACGACTACAATACATCGAGATAAACCCAAATCCGTTTGGATCTGAACCCAAAATACACGCACAATTGTCATTCGAATTTCGGATTTGCAATTACTCTAACATGGAGCAATAGACAAGTGATTTGATCAACTAATCCCAAATTAAACATTCACTAGTGCATCATGCTTCACATCAATCTATTAATTAACTTCACAAACCCGTGTGATTCTTAATCTATTTTAGTCCCTAGCTTAATCTATGTGAACAACAAGTGGAATCCTATGAAATAGCATAAGAAGCACATATGAAAAATTCCCTCGTTTTAATTTTAAATTACAGTAATCCGCACACTTATGATTCTAGTTATAATACAAACCTTGATCTATCTAATTAAACCAAACTTCAGTGTAAAACAAGTATACATGTTCAATGATATCCAGTGTTCCCATATTTGCACCATTTAAGATGGCAATCATGAAACTCCAACTCATCAACCTTTTTGACTAAACACATCCTAGCCTTTCAGAATTAAAGTGACAAGCTAAAAAATAGAAAGAAGATGCCATTAGCTATAACATCCCTTTAGCCATTAAAGGGAGCTTGCATGAAGCTAGCAGATTCAATTACTAGTAGGACTTAAGTTTCTCAACCAATACTAAAGCTTCAGGAAGAATGCAAAATAGAGACAGAGGAAAAGCTCTACTAGCTATGCCCTCAATCAATCTGAAACTAGGAGAGGCTGTTTTCAGGCTTATAGTTCATTAGCAACTTGAATACACATAAATCCTATTATAGACCTACCATATAGCAAGCTGGACAACCTTAAAATGCACCAGCTAAAAGTTTAAAATAGTCCCTAAAACAATCGTGCCCAAGCAAACTCGAATCTAATAATAAATCATAACAAATGATATGAACAACTACAATTGAACAGCTAAGGAAATGGACATTGAACCAAAGTAAAGTCATATAACTAATAATTAATAAAATGCCAGCAATGATCAACTTCCTTAACTTGAATTCAAAAACTACACCATAGCTTAGCCAGAACTTCCATTCTCATTCATGATATGAAGGGAATACCTGGATTTCAAATCAAAAAACAGAAAAAATTGAAGGTTCAGCAATAGAGATTACAGCAGCAGTAGAATCAGCCCCAAAAAACTTTAAATCCAATGTTGAATCAACAGAAATAGCACTGAATACCCAGCAAAATTTAAATCAAACTTTTGATGACCAAGCTCAAAATTAGACCATTTCAACCCTCAGACATACCCGCAATTATTGTAGGAATTGAGAATCTAATCAACCACAAAACTCAATGAAACAGTAAAAATCAGTGCTATTTTCAACCGATTCCTTTTCAAAATTGTTTTTTTAGAAATGAAATAAATCACTCCAATTTCAATGGAACAGTAGAACTACTATCAAAATTTTTGTTGTTTCAATTTTCTGTCTCTTTTTTAACTCTCTAAAATCTGAATTTAGCTTAAGGTAACAATGCCTTTATAGGCAAGCAACTAAGGTAACTATCAATTTTTTTGTTTCAATCCTAGTCCCTTTTAAATTCCTAGTTTTACTACTTAATCCCTCATTTATTGACTTGTTACCCAAGTTGTAGTCTGAAATTCAATAAAAGACCCTTACTAGAAGTTTACTAGTTATGTTTTCACAAGATTCTCCTGCCTAATTACCCAAACTACCCTCTTAAACCCTGAAAATTACTCCTCTTTTTAAACCCATTCCAATCGGGGCCTAAATACAATTGGTCCAAACTAATGAGTTTATCTAAAACCCAATTCAACCCTTTCTGGGTCTTTTAATTTCAGAAGGTTTCTTTTTTCAATGAAGAGCCCACGTTTCACAAGCTAAAACACAGAGTTTCCAGGACTCGTGAAGTTTGGGTTTTAATCAAAATAAAAACAAAGAAGAAGAACAAAAGAAAGTTTCAAATTTATTCTTGAAGCCATTGTTGACTTCACAAGCTTGGGACCAAACAGGCAGGCATGAAACAAATGAAAAAAAATAGCAAAATGACGGGCTAAACAGATGATGATGCAATGTAAGAAAAAAGGACATTAACAACCTAAGTGAAGAGAAAACCATCTCTGAAGACGAAGAATCGCACTCGCACGAACCTTTGGAACTTGACCAGACCCTGGCAACTTCGTGATAGGTCAGAACTCACATTAATCAACGGCTTTTTCCCAAATGTCGTTGACTAATGTCAACTTCGACTCAAAGCATGCCAAAAATCATCGACGAAATTAACACGTGAGAGCTAGACAATTCCGGCTATTTGGATTTGAGATTTGAGGGGTTCCGTTGGGTATTTTAGGGAATGGAGGTTTGGGTATGATTTGGTCAGGTTTGGTGGTCGCCTGGTACAGATTTGGGGGTGGTTCGAGCTTCGCTGCCGCCATAGATAGGGAAGGGATTTGGAGATGGCGCTGGTTCGAATGGGAAAGACAAGGTACAGGGTTTCGGAGGAAATGATGAGTCTCTGACCACCCTTTGGACATATTAATGTCTTGAGGAGGTGGGTTTTGGACCGTCTGATGCATTAAAATGAACGGCCCGGTTCTGATATACTTGAAATAGTGTCGTTTGGTCATAAAAGGTAATTGGACTGGTATTGGGCCATGGTTTAACAAGTTTCAGGGTATTGAGAGCTAAAGATAAATCAGCTAACTTCAGCTCAAAATCCATCTCAAAAATCCATCTCTTCTTTTCCATTTCAAATCTATTTTCCAAAATTCCTTTTCTTCTCTTCCCTTTTTTTTTCAAAAAATTAAACCTAAAATCCTAAATTAATTTATAAGACCAAATTAACCTGTCAAAAATACTAACTAATCCTAAATAATTACCACAACTAATTAATTAGAGAAGAACTACTCAAAAATCAAAAATTAAAATTAAAAGGTGCAATATAATTATTATTATATATTTTTTGATTTTCCCTTTTTACAAAATGACCTAGCTGCTAATTAATTCCTTAAAATGCAAAGTTAAATCCTAAATGCTCATGCAACATATTTTATATTTTTTATTAATTAAACAAAATAAGGATATACCAACAAATGCAAACAATTAACACTAAATGCCACGAAAATTCACAAAATTGTAAATAGTGAATAGAAATCATTTTTATTTTGAAATTATGGGAGTAATTCATATAGGGCCAAAATCACGTGCTCACAGTAAAAATTAGGGAACTCAGTCCAAATAGTTCTCTGTTTTAAAAGTAATAAGAATAAACCAACTTTAGACATTTTAGGAAAATAGTAAAAATGCCCCTAAGGGTTTTCTACAGGTCACCACAAGGCCCCAAACTGGCATACTGCCCATAACATAGTATCCAAAATAAGGAATAACATAGTATTTTCAAAGCAAATAAGCAGCTTAATAGTCGGTACAGGATGGACCAAAGCCACAATCCCTACCAGTACATGCCCACACGCTCGTCACCTAGCATGTGCGCCATCACATTTATCAAAACAAGTCAAATATAGGATTTTGTACCCTCAGTTCTATATTTACAATGGTTACTTACCTTAAACCAGTGAAAATACTACTCTACGATGCCTTCTCCCTTAAATCGGCCTCCTCTCACAGTGAATCTATCTAAAATCAGAACGAGGAAGTCAAAATATGCAAAAGGAATGAAGTCCAAGCAAAAACAATCAATAAATGGCACAAATCTCGAAATTATCAAAGACAGACCCCTGGGCCACATCTCAAAGTTCAGAAATTTTTCACATCAATAGATTCCTTATCTCTACACATGTTCATACATATCAAAAGTTCTCAAATCCAACCCCAAATGGTCCTTGAAATCCCCAATCAAAAGTCCCAAGTTTCAAGCCCTAGTTCCTCAATTTTTAGCTTAAATTGTATGATTTGCTAGGTGGAATTCATATATAAACGAGATTTAAGTCCAAGGATCTTACCTTCCAACTCTTTCCCTTGAATCTCTCTTCAATCTCCTTCAAAAATCTCCAAAATGACCAACTATGGAGGAAATAAATCCAATCCTCGCTGACAAGACGGGGTAAAAAAAAACATTTTGTCCACGCATTATTTTCTTCATCGTGATCACGAGAAAACCTTCGCGATCGCGAAGCACAAAAACTCAGCTTCCAATTTTTACTCTATGCGAACGTGATAACTCTTGCGCGAACTCGATGCTTTACCCAGGTGACTCTTCGTGAACGCGGTCCCCCCATCAAGAATGCGATGGGTTTAAATCCTACTAAGGTTAAATCTCTCCATTTTTTCTATGTGGACACGACAATAAGCCCGCAAACGGATGCACGATCTCACAGCCCTTCGCGAACGCGTCCCATGCCTCGCGAACATGAAGGCTTAACTCCCATCTTCCTTATCTAACTCTTCGCGAACGCGAGGGCCCACTCGCGAACATGAAGAGTTAATTTCCTACAATAAGTGAAACTATTTTTTGCAATTTTTCTTAACTTAAAATGATCCGTTCAACCTCCGAAAGTCACCCGAGGTCCCCGAACCTCATTCAAAGGCAGCACCAACATATCTTTATACCTTATTCAAACTTGTTCCAATAATAAAAACGCCTCAAATATTATCAAATCAACCAAAACAGATCGGGTTCAAGCCTATGTTTCTAAAGATCTTTCGAATTCCGCTTTTGATCAAAAACCTAACCAAACATCGTCCAAATGACCTAATCTTTTGCACACACATCCCAATTGACATAACAAAGCTACTGAAACTTCCATTTTGACCCTTATATCAAAATCTCACCTTCCAAACGAAAATCACAAAAATATCAACTTCACCAATTCAAGCCTAAATCTACTCCAGACCTCCAACACTCATTCTGATCACGCTTCTAAGTCACAAATTACTTCCCGAAGCTAAGTGAACCATCAGAACTCACACCTGAGCCCTCTAACATATAAGTCAATATGCGGTTGCATTTTCTAACTTAATCTTCCTTAAAAGAGACTAAGTATCTCAAACCTAACCAAAAATCATGAGACGGGTCCTTAATATACTTTCGGAGCATGGAAACATGAAATACCGGATGCACACTCGGCAAGACGGATGACAAAACGAGCTCATAAGCCATCTGCCCAATCCTCCGGATTACCTCAAAGGGTCTAATGAACCGCAGACTCAACTTCCCTTTCTTCCCAAATCTCATAACATCCTTCATGGGGGAAACCTTCAACAGAACCTTCTCACTAACCATTAACGACACATCACGCACCTTCTTCTCAGCATAACTTTTTTGCCTCGACTGTGCTGTAGAAGCCTCTCCTAAATCACCTTAACTTTCTCTAACGCATCCTGTACCAAATCTATCCTCAATAGTCTAGCCTCACTTGGCTCGATCCAACCTACAGGAGACCTAAAATGTCTCCTATACAAATCCTCATATGGTGCCATCTGAATATTCAACTGGTAGATGTTGTCATAAGCAAACTTTGCGCGCGGTAGAATCTGATCCCATGAACCTCCGAAATCAATGACACAAGCACGCAACATATCCTCCAATATCTGAATAGTACGCTCGGGCTGCCCATCCATCTAATAATGAAAAGTTGTGCTCAACTCCACTTGAGTGCCCATATCCCCCTGCACAGACTCCAAAACTGCGATGTAAACTAAGTGCCCCTATTTGAGATGATGGAAACTGGGACACCATGAAACCGAACAATCTTCCGGATATATATCTCTACCAACTGCTCCGAAGAAAAGGTTGTACATACAAGAATAAAGTGCCCGAACTTGGTCAGCCGATCCACAATCACCTAAATAGCATCGAACTTCTTCAAAGTCCGAGGAAGTCCAATAACATAGTCCATAGTGATCCTCTCCCATTTCCACTCAGGAATAACCATCTGCTGAAGAGCGCCACCCGGTCTCTGCTGCTCCTATTTCACCTACTGATGATTAAGACATTGAGCCACAAATATCATAATGTCTTTCTTCATTCTTCTCAACCAATAGTGCTGCCTCAAATCTTGATTCATCTTCACAGAACTTGATTGAATGGAATACCGCGAGCTATGGTCCTTCTCCGGAATCAACTCCCGAAGCCCATCCACATTGGGCACACAAATCCTGCCCTGCATCCTCAACACTCCATCATCACAATTGGCCACATCCCGTGCATTATCATGCTGAAATCTATCCCTAAGGACAAGCAAATACGGATCATCACACTGGTGCTCTCGGATGCACTCATATAAGAAGGATCGAGAAATCACACAAGCTACTACCCGACTGGGCTCCGAAATATCCAACCTCATGAATCGATTGGCCAAGGCCTGAACATCAACTACAATTGGTCTCTCCTCTATTGGAATATATGCCAAACTCCCCATGCACATTTCCTTTCGGCTCAAAGCATCAGCCACCACATTGGCCTTTCCTGGATGATATAATATAGTGATGTCATAACCCTTATGTAACTCCAACCACCTCCACTATTTCAAATTAAGATCCTTTTGCTTGAACAAGTGCTGAAGACTACGATGATCGGTGAACAGTTCACCAGATACGTCATAGAAGTAATTCCTCCAAATCTTCAACGCGTGAACTTTGGCAGCTAACTCCTAAACATGAACGGGGTCAAGGATGTCTTGAGCTTCTGAAAGCTCTAATCGTAGTCGTTGGACTATACAAATGAAGCACCATTTTGAGTCAACTTGGTCAAGGGCGATGCGATAGATGAGAACCCTTGAACAACCCGGCGATAATAGCCTGCCAAACCAAGAAAAATGTGAATCTCTGTAGCTGAGTACGGTCTGGGCCAAATGTGAACCGCCTCTATCTTCTTTGTATTAACCTGAATACCCTCACTGGACATTACGTGTCCCAAGAATGTCATTGATCCGAGCCAAAAATCACACTTGGAGAACTTCACAAAAAGTTTCTCCTCAATCAATCTTTGCAATACAACCTTCGGATGCTCCACGTGCTCCTCCTGACTATCGGAATATACCATAATATCATCAATGAAGACTACGACAAACGAGTAAAGATAAGACCAAAACACATTGTTCATCAAATGCATGAAAACTGTTGGGGCATTGATTAGCCCAAAGACATCACCAAGAACTCATTATGACCATATCGGGTCTTGAAAGCTGTCTTATGAATATCCGAATCCCTGATCTTCAAATGGTGATAGCCCGAACGGAGACCAATCTTGGAGAACACCCTCGCTCCCTGAAGCTGGTCGAATAAATCATCAATGCGAGGCAAAGGGTACTTGTTCTTAATTGTTACCTTGTTCAATTGCCTATAATCAATGCACATTCTCATAGTGCCATCTTTCTTCTTCACAAACGGAACTGACGCATCCCAAAGTGATACACTATGATGAATGGACCCCTTATGAAGAAGTTCCTGAAGCTATTCCTTTAACTCATTCAAATCCATTGGTGCCATACAATACAACAAAATTGAAATGGGTTGAGTGCCCGGTACCAGGTCTCCACGAAAATCAATATCCCTGTCCGATGCCATGCCTTGCAGGTCTGCAGAAAATACATCAGGGAAGTCCCTCACAACTGGAAAAGATTCAATACTGGGAGTCTTAGCTCTGACATCTCTCACAAAGGAAAGATACGAAATACAACCCTTCCAACCATACATTGTGCCTTCAAGAAAGAGATCACTCTACTAGGAACATAATCAATCACACCTTGCCACTCGATCCGTGGCACACTCAATGTGAGTGTCCTAGCATGAAAATCCAGTATAGTGCGACACGTAGATAACCAATCCATGCCCAAATAACAGCAATTGCACCATGCTCAATAATAATAGATCAAGTCAGGTCTTTAGACACTCAATGGTCACCACAGACGATCGGTACACACGGTTTATAACCCACCAGGGTAGATACATGAACAGGTCAAGAAAGAATGTCACGAGACGTAACCAAATAATGAGAAAAGTATGATGACACATAAGAAAAGGTGGATCCGAGATCAAATAGTACAGAGGCATCTCTTTGGGAGACTGAATCAATACCTGTAATACTAGAATCTGAAGAAATAGCTTTGGGTTTTCCTAGAAGAGCATAGAAACGTGCCTCACCGCCCTGTAATCGACCTCCCGCTCTAGGGCGACCCCTGGCTGACTGACCTCCACCCCTGGCTAGCTGGGCGGGTGGTGAAGAAACTAGAGTAGAAGTCGAGGGCTATCCCCTCTGCTGAGACTGACCATCATGAAGCCGAGGACACTGCCTCCTTATATGCCTAAAATCTCCACATTCATTGCAAAATAGGGACTGAAGGGAACCCCTAGCACCAAAATGACCAGTAGAAGGACCTGACTCGGAGGAACCCTGGACATATGGAGCACATGACGAATTCTAATCTGGAAGGGAACTAAGTGATGAGTGGTCCTGATGAGAACTATGAAAACCATGACCAGATGATGCTTAATAGTAACCTGGGCGAGCAGATTGAGCCTGCCTGAAAGAACAGCCTCTGCCTTGCTGGAACTAGCCCTTCAAAGGAGCACCACTAAAGTTACCAGATCCCCGAGGCCTTTTGGCCTCTCTCTCCTCTCACCTGCCGGCGAACCAACTCAATCTCACGGGCGATATCAACAACCTCCTCGAAGGTAGCGCCTGTCACCCTCTCCTTAGTCATGAGAACTCGAAGCTGGTATGTGAGGCCGTCAATAAATCTCTTGATCCTCTCTCAGTCTGTGGGAACCAACCAAATCGTATGTCAGGCTAACATAAAGAACCTCACCTCATACTGCGTCACTCTCATTTCCCCTTGACGCAGTTGCTCAAACTGCCTGCGGAGCTCATCTCGGCGCGACTATGGTACGTACTTCTCTAGGAAGAGAACATAGAAATGCTGCCAAGTAAGGGGTAATGCACCAACAGGCCTATGCCTCTCATACGCCTCCCACCAAGTGAAGGCAGCCCCAGAAAACTAAAAGGTAGAAAATGCCACACCACTAGTCTCAAGAATCCCTATTGTACGAAGCACTCGTTAGCACTTATCCAAGAAACTATGGGCATCTTCGCCCTCTACACCGCAGAATGTTAGATGCTGGAGTCTACCAAACCTCTCAAGTCAATGCTTCTCATTATCCGGCATAATTGGTACCACAAACTCTTAAACTGGTGCAACCGGCTGGGTTGGAGGTTCCCCTAGTGTCTGGAGTCCAGGCACAACATGCTTAGGTGTGTGAACAACGGGGGTCTAGATGCCTCCCCCAGTCTGAGAAGTAGCTGCGGCCGTAGTAGATGAGACCGCCTTACCCAAACCGGTACTCAATAATAAGATCTAAGCTAGAGCCTCCTGAAGTCTTGGAATCATAATAGGCACAGTTGGTGCTGCTATAGCATCCAACACTTGGACCTAATCCGGAATGGGGGCAACTGGTGGATCTGTAGATGCTGCTCTAGCTGCCCGACCCTTACCACGGCCTCGGCCATGACCTCACCCTCTGGTGGCCCCAGCTGGTGGTCGTCCATCTTGCCCAGTAGCGCGTGTCATCACCATCTATAAGAGAATGGAATTATAGAAGTTTAGTACTAGAATCAACAGATTTGTACGACAAGAATTACAAGAATATGAGGTTTTTCCTAAAAATATGTGCAGCCTATCGAGGAAAAGTATAAAGGTCTCCGTACCGATCCGCGAGACTCTACTAAACTAGATAATGAATCACTATGCCTATGTAACCTAGGCTTTGGTACCAACTTGTCACGACCCCAAATACTGGTCATGATGGCGCCTATCACATTACTAGGCAAGCCGATTAAACAATTAACCAAAACCCTTTTCTTTTTATATTAAGCCTTTTTTATGCAGGTTTATATACCATATCTTTCATAATAAGTGTTTAACACAATAGATAAATATGTAGAAGTCAATAAAATATGAACTATACAGTCCCACAAATCTGGTGCCACGAGTCTAGAGCCTCTAATACATGCCTAAATACCTACTACACCAATAGTCTAGAAAATGTGGAAAAGATAACAAGATAGAGGGGAGAAACAGGGCAGCGGACGCCATGCAACTACCTAGAAATCTCCGTCAACACACATGATCAGCTAAACAACCCCCAGTCAGCCGCTCGGGCACCTGGATATGCACAAAATGTGCAGGGAGTAACATGAGTACGCCAACTCAGTGAGTAACTAAAGTAAATAAGGACTGAAAGCAGTGACGAGCAGTTCAAAAGCATATAACTGAAAATCACGGGATAATAGATCGACTTTACAGTTTAAAACTAGTTTCGTAAAAGAACTAGCTTTTCCAGTTTAAAACATTTGATTTCAACACATGATTATTTAAGAATAGAGTGAAATCAGGGAAAGTATCATAACTGGGCCCTCGGGCAAGGAATAACTCGAAATATGGCCTCTCGTGCAGCCTCTCAGTCACTCGTGACTCAACACTCGTCATTCAGTCTCAAAATATCTTATAATAATAGAAATCATAATAATCGTTGCGGCATGCAGTCCGATCTATATATTTATAGTCGACTACGCTCACTGGGGTGTGCAGACATGGAAGGGGATCCTACAGCACAAGCGTCATATCGCTGCGGCATGCACCCTGTCCAATATATACTCGAGTGGTAGTTGTTGTTATAAGATAACTCTGTGATTTGTAGAAACTGATCCCATGACCCTCCGAAATTAATGACACAAGCACGCAACATATCCTCCAATATTTAAATAGTACGCTCAGACTACCCGTTCGTCTGAGGATGAAAAGTTGTGCTTAACTCTACCTGAGTACCCAACTCTTGCTGCACTTACCTCCAAAACTGCGATGTAAACTGAGTGCCCCTATCTGAGATGATGGAAACTGGGACACCATATAACAAAACAATCTTGCGGATATATATCTCTGCCAACCGCTCTGAAGAATAGGTAGTACACACAGGAAAGAAGTGCACAGACTTAGTCAGCCAATCCACATCACCCAAATAGTATCTAACTTCTTCAAAATCTTGATACATCTCTGTGGCACCCAGATGAATGGAATACCGCGAGCTATGGGCCTCTTCCAGAATCAACTCCTGAAGCCCATCCACATTGGACACACAAATCTGGCCCTGCATCCTCAACACTCCATCATCACTAATGGTTACATCCCCGACATCATCATGCTGAACTCTATCCCTAAGGACAAGCAAATGCGAATCATCATACTGGCACTCTCGAATGCGCTCATATAAGGAAGATCGAGAAATCACATAAGCCAATACCCGACTGGGCTCCGAAATATCCAATCTCACAAACCGACTAGCCAAGGCGTGAACATCAACTGCAAGAGGTCTCTCCCCAACTGGAATATATGCCAAACTCCCTATACTTACTGCCTTTCTGCTCAAAGCATCAGCCACAACATTGGCCTTTCCTGGATGATAGAATATAGTGATGTCTTAATCCTTAAGCAACTCCAACCACCTCTGCTATCTCAAATTAAGATCCTTTTGCTTGAACACGTGCTGAAGATTGTGATGATCGGTGAACACTTCACATGATACGCCATACAAGTAATGCCTCTAAAACGTCAACGCATGAACTATGGCAGCCAACTCCAATACATGAACGGGGTAGTTCATCTTAGAGGCTTCAACTAGCGAGAAGCATAAGAAATAACTCTGCCATCCTGCATCAACATACAACAATTCCCTACTCTCGAAGCATCACAATACACGGTATATGAACTTGAAGCTGATGGAAAAACTAACACAAGAGCTGTGGTCAAGGCTGTCTTAAGCTTCTGAAAGATCTTCTCCCAGTCGCCCGACCATACAAATGAAGCACCCTTCTGAGACAACTTGGTCATTGGCGATGCGATAGATGAGAACCCCCTTAACAAACCGGCAATAATAGCATGCCAAAGCAAGAAAACTGCGAATCTCCATAGCTGAGGACGGTCTGGGCCAACTTTGAACCGCCTATATCTTCGTTGGATCAACCTGAATACCCTCACTGGACACCACGTGTCCCAAGAATGCCATTGAGCCGAGCCAAACTCACACTAGGAGAACTTGGCATAAAGCTTCTTCTCCCTCAATCTTTTGCTATACAACCCTCAGATGCTCCGCGTGCTCCTCCTGACTTCGCTGATATACCAGAATATCATCAACGAGTAAAGATAAGGCCGAAACACCTTGTTCATCAAATGCATGTGTGGTTCGGTCGGTTTAATCAATTTTTTAATATTCATTGATATCCCTAGTTAAAACTGATAATAAGCCGTTGTGTATTTAGTAGAAAAGTGCTATGAGTTATTTTTTAATTAAAATGATTAAAATATCCCTAAAACTTTATAAAAGATTACAAAATAAAAAAAATTATCTGTGAAGAAAATGATGAACAATGATTATGGAATAAAAGAAAGTTAGAAATTTCTTTTATGAATGAAAAAATATTATTAAAAATAAATTAGTAAAAGACTTTGTCATCATTAATTATTATTAACCAATGTTACTTTTCTTTTATCCTATCTTTCACTTCGTTTACTGCTCCCTCATTTCTTCTACTGATTTTTATTTGTTATTTATAAATTTTCTTAAATAGAGGTGAGATTGTTTCATCACGAAAAAGCATAAAATAGTTTTTCAGAACAATATTAAACACGATTCAGGTCACAAAATAATACGTGTTATATATATATATATATATATATATATATATATATATATATATATATATATATATAAAAGGCACGATAGAAGTTTATAATTTTAATATTAATTGATAATCTAATGATAGGAACTAACTTGCAACAATGATGACGGTGAAACATATATCCATTATCCATATCGTCATCTATAGAACATTAAATTCTCGTCTTTGAGTTTAGATTCACGCACTTAAAAGATAAAAGTATTGCATATTTATGTCACAAGTAAGTTCGTTATGATAATATTTTTTTATAACATGACATTATCTGTGTAATTAATGAAGTTCTTAATTTGACAAAAAGAATTTCTATTTTACTTTCTTTTCATCATAATCGATGCAATTTGCTAGTACAAGAACCCAAGATTTTGTTTCATTTGAAAGAAGATTGTGATGCAATTCTTATCATGAATTCGATAATCCATGCGTGAATTGTGCAAAACAAAAGGACAACAACCTTACTCCTAAAACCAAACAAACTACTCTGATTGTCCCAAAATATTTATTATATATCGATAGCCAATTATACAAATTATGATATATATATATCTACTCTAATTTAACTTTTAAAATTAATCAAATTAATTTTTTGAAAATCGGAAAGTTCCAAGCATTTTAGGATGGAAGGAAAGTTATATTTAAAATACTTGTTTGATTATTGATAAGTTTTTAAGTGCAGTTATGAAGATGTTACAGAGAATAAATTTATTTTTAATATTACTGCTACGTAACATTCAAAAGTAAGAAAAATAATATTCCTTTCCTCGTAGTAGTATTTATGATTCCTTTAGTAGTAGTTAGTCAAATACTTAAAAGGCATGATGGCTAGCCTGGAATATAGTAAGGTAATCGATGAATAAAGAGCTTTCCTTACTAAAAATTGGTGCCTTATCTTTTGTGTGGTTTACTTTATGCGAACTAGTAATGTCTACAAAAGTATTTTCTCACACTTCTCCGATGTTTGTACTTTTTGTTATAAATACACTTCTATTTAAGGTGAATGTATTTAATTAGAGAGATTCTAGAGTTCTATTCTTGGTAGCTAAATCATCATCCTCCCTATAAATAGAGGTGCCCTCTACCATTACAAATCACTCCTAACATTCTCTAAGTATCAATAAGAAGAACTCTCTCTACTCTTCTCTCTATTTGCTCTTGTTCTTGAGTTATTGTTCTTGTTCCTATATTATTTCATAACACGTTATCAGCACGAGACTCTACCGTCTCAAGAACCATTCTCGAAAAATCTAAGGTATTTCCCTCTTCCTAATTTAATTTTCGATTATGTCTGACATTACGAAAAGAAAGTTCGTTGCCCTTGAAATTTCGGGCAAGAACTATATGACATGGGTGTTGGATGCTGAAATCCACTTAGATGCTATGGGTCTCGGAGACACCATCAAAGATAGAGAAAAAGCATCCACCCAAGAATGTGCGAAGGCCTTGATTTTCTTGCGCCATCACCTTGATGAAGGTTTGAAGATTGAATATCTCACCGTCAAGGATCCACTCATCTTGTGGAACAGCTTAAAGGAGAGATATGACAACCTGAAGTTGGTCACTCTGCCACAAGCACGATATGATTGGGCTCATCTGAGGCTCCGGGACTTTAAGTCCGTTTCTGAATATAATTCTGCAATGTTCAGAATTACTTCTAAATTGAAGCTATGCGGGGATAATATCTCCGATTATGATATGCTTGAGAAAACGTTTACAACGTTTCATGCCTCCAATATAGTACTGCAACAACAGTACAGAGAGAAAGGCTTTACAAAGTACTCTGAACTGATTTCTCTTCTACTAGTGGCTGAGCGAAATAATGACCTGCTCATGAGAAATCATGAAAATCGACCCACCGGGTCTACACCACTGCCTGAAGCAGATAAGGTGCACTCTCATTATGCCAAACATGAAAAGGACCATGGTCATGGTCGTAAACGGGGTCATAACCAGGGACGTAGACAAGGAAGAAATTCCAATGAAGTCCGTCAACCCCCAAGGAGAGATAACCGCCGAAAGCAGAAACGGGGTCATGAAGATCCTAAGGCAAATGGTTCAGAAACTATATGTTATCGTTGCGGTGGGAAAGGGCACTGGTCAAAGACTTGCCTTATACCAAGACACTTGGTTGACCTTTATCAAGCATCTCGCAAGAGAAAAGGCCCTGAAACAAATTTTGTCTATGACGACGATGAGGACATCACCCACCTGATGAAAGAAGATGGAGTTATTTGATTTTATTCTACTTATTTGTATTAGTTAGTGAATAAACTAATAGTCATTAGTATTAGCTCGTATTAGTTAGTTCATGATGCAATGTTAGCAGTAGTTCTTTAGAATATCTTCAATATGCTCAAATATCAATAATATTTTTATTTTCAGAAGGGGTAATCGACTAGCCTGAAAAACTAGTCGATTATCTACTATTTTTGCATTAAAGCTGAAAAATAATTGATCAACAATCGATTGTCTTTGTCTAACAATCGATTGTCGTTGAGACAGTGTAATCTGGAATTTTTCAAAAATCATCCACAATCGATTGTCTTTGTCTAACAATCGATTGTCGTTAAGACAGTGTAATCTGGAATTTTTCAAAAATCATCCACAATCGATTGTCTATGCATAACAATCGATTGTCTTAAAACAGTGTGCTCTGGAATTTTTCAAAATAGCCAACAATCGATTGTCTATACTTAACAATCGATTGTCTTAAAACAGTGTGCTCTGAAATTTTTCAAAATAGCCAACAATCGATTGTCTATGCATAACAATCGATTGTCTTAAGACAGTGTGATCTGAAGTTTTTCAAAATAGCAAATAATCGATTATGTGTGTTTAACAATCGATTGACAATGTTCAACAATCGATTGTTCGTGTTTAACAATCGATTGTTTGAAGAAAACGTTTAAACTGAAATTTTCAAACTGCAAAGTAATGGATAACATATCTGATTTTGTTAGTCAACTGTTAGCAGCAGATTTTGAAAATATTATGTGACACAAACGAATTGAACTTGTTTATTCTTATGTTCGTGTATCTCTTTTGTATGTCAAACTATGGGATAGCAAATATGGATATCTCCCAAAGCGAACTTGGATCAACGTCCAACTGTAAAAGTATTTGCCTAGTTGATTCATGTACTACACATACAATACTCAAAGAAAGGAAATATTTCTCTCAACTAAATATGTGTAAGGCAAACGTTACTACAATTTCTGGAAGTAGTAAATTGATTGAAGGCTCCGGAAGAGCAATTGTAACTCTGCCCAAAGGCACGACGTTAATCATAGAGAATGCAATGTTCTCCTCCAAGTCTAAGAGAAACTTGTTGAGTTTTAAAGATGTACGCCGGAATGGCTATCATATTGAGACAATGGATGAAGATAATCTTGAATATCTCGTCATCACAAAGAATGTCTCCGGCCAAAAGAGGATTATTGAGAAATTCCCGTCTTTATCTTGTGGCCTGTATTGGACAAGAATTAGTTCAATTGAGGCACATTCAACAGTAAACCAAAGGGTTACTGATTCCAATACCTTTGTACTTTGGCATGATCGATTGGGACACCCAGGATCGGTCATGATGAGACGGATTATAGAAAGCTCATATGGGCATCCGTTAAAGAATTTCAAAATTCTTTCGAATAATGAATATCCTTGCACTTCGTGTTATCAAGGCAAGTTGATTATCAGGCCATCACCAACAAAGGTTGGGACTGAGTCACCCACGTTTCTGGAACGTATACAAGGGGACATTTGTGGACCTATTCACCCACCTAGTGGGTCGTTTAGGTATTTCATGGTCTTGATAGACGCATCATGTAGATGGTCTCATGTGTGCCTGTTGTCATCACGCAGCCTTGCGTTTGCGAAATTAATGGCACAAATAATTCGACTACGAGCACAATTTCCAGATAATCCAATCAAGTCCATTAGACTGGATAATGCTGCTGAGTTTACATCCCAAGCATTTAATGATGATTGCTTATCAATCAGGATAAAAGTTGAACATTCTGTAGCTCATGTTCACACTCAAAACGGTCTTGCAGAATCGTTAATTAAACGCCTGCAGTTGATTGCAAGGCCATTACTTATGAAAACGAGGCTGCCCACTTCGGTATGGGGTCACGCCATCTTACATGCAGCAATGCTAATTCGTCTCAGACCGACGAATTACCACAAGTATTCCCCGTTGCAATTGGTTTTGGGTCATGAACCCAATATATCCCATTTAAGAATTTTTGAATGCGCAGCATATGTGCCTATAGCACCGCCATCCCGCACCAAAATGGGTCCACAAAGAAGGTTAGGAATATATGTTGGGTTTGAATCGCCCTCCATCATTCGCTACCTCGAAACATTGACAGGCGACTTGTTTACTGCACGATTTGCAGACTGTCGATTTGATAAGACACTTTTCCCAAAATTAGGGGGAGAAGTTGGTGAAACCAAACGGGAAATTTTGTGGAAAAATGCATCATTATCTCATCTTGATCCACATACCTCTATTTGTGAAAGAGAGGTACAAAAGATTATCCATTTGCAAAGAATAGCAAATCAAATGCCTGACGCATTTACGGACTTGAAAAGGATAACGAAATCCCACATTCCCGCGGAAAATGTTCCAATCCGTATTGATGTCCCTGTTGGACAATCATCTAGTGTCATATCCAATGAGTCGAATGCACGCCTGAAGCGTGGCAGACCATTAGGTTCCAAAGATCGAAATCCTAGAAAGAGGAAAAAGAACGATCAAAATGACACTACGAAAGAATCTCATGAGGAAATTCATGATTTGACAAATTCTGAGATTCATGAAGAATCCATTGAGCCCGAGACTCTGGAAAATACGGAACTATCCCTAAATCCAATTAATATTGAGGCAAATATTAATCGAGTGGATATTGTGGTGGATAATGCCTTTGCTTATAATGTAGCATCGAGCATTATGCAAGAATGTGAGGATCTCGAACCTCAATCTGTTGAAGAATGTCGAAAAAGACATGATTGGCCAAAGTGGCAAGAAGCAATTCAATCAGAATTGAATTCGCTGGCAAAACGTGAAGTTTTTGGCCCTATAGTTGAAACACCTAATGGTGTTAAGCCTGTCGGCTATAAATGGGTTTTTGTACGCAAAAGAAATGAGAAAAACGAGGTACAAAGATATAAGGCACGCCTTGTTGCACAAGGTTTTTCTCAAAGGCCTGGTGTCGATTATGAAGAGACATATTCGCCTGTAATGGATGCGATAACCTTTCGTTATCTCATAAGTTTTGCTGTCCATGAAAAGCTTGACATGCACTTAATGGATGTGGTTACTGCCTATCTTTATGGCTCACTTGATAATGAGATATACATGAAAATTCCCGATGGACTCAAGATGCCAAACGCGCATAATTCAAAATCTCGGGAAATGTTCTCAATTAAATTGCAAAGATCCTTGTATGGTCTAAAGCAATCTGGACGAATGTGGTATAATCGTCTTAGTGAGTACTTGTTAAAAGAAGGCTATATAAATGACGCCATTTGCCCCTGTGTTTTTATAAAGAAAACAACATCGGAATTTGTTGTACTTGCCGTATATGTTAATGACATAAACCTTATTGGAACCCCTATAGAACTCCAAAAGGCAATTGATTATCTAAAGGATGAATTCGAGATGAAAGATCTCGGAAAGACTAAACTATGTCTTGGTTTGCAAATTGAATATTTGGCAAACAGAATTTTTGTTCATCAATCTACCTATACAGAAAAGGTACTGAAACGGTTTTACATGGATGAAGCACATCCTTTAAGTACACCGATGGTTGTTCGATCACTTGATGTGAACAAAGATCCATTCCGACCACAAGAAAGGAATGAAGAGCTACTTGGTCCCGAAGTACCATATCTTAGCGCAATTGGCGCACTAATGTATCTTGCAAATACTACAAGACCTAACATATCCTTTTCAGTTAATGTCTTAGCAAGATTTAGCTCGGCTCCTACGAGGAGACATTGGAATGGGATCAAACACATATTGCGGTACCTAAAGGGAACTACCGATATGGGCTTATTTTATGGCAAGAATTGCAGCCCGGATCTTGTTGGTTATGCTGATGCTGGATATTTGTCCGACCCACACAAGGCTCGATCTCAAACGGGTTATGTGTTTACCTGTGGAGAAACCGCCATATCTTGGCGATCGACTAAGCAATCAATTGTGGCTACTTCATCTAATCATGCCGAGATAATTGCTATTCATGAAGCAAGTCGGGAGTGTGTGTGGTTAAGGTCGATAATACATCATATCCAAGACAAATGTGGTTTGAAGTGTGATAAACTACCCACAACTTTGTATGAAGACAATGCAGCATGTATAGCTCAATTGAAGGGAGGATTCATAAAAGGAGATAGAACGAAGCATATTTCACCAAAGTTATTCTTCACACATGATCTTCAAAAGAATGGTGATATCAATGTCCAACAGATTCGTTCAAGCGACAATATGGCTGATTTGTTCACAAAATCTCTACCAAAGTCAACCTTCAAGAAGCTAGTTCACAAGATCGGGATGCGAAGACTTAAGGACATAAATTGATGTTCTTATCGGGGGGAGTTTAAGGCGCGTTGCACTCTTTTTCCCTTACAAGGTTTTGTCCCACCGGGTTTTCCTTGCAAGGTTTTTAACGAGGCAACCAATAGGCGCATATTCAAACATGTGTACTCTTTTTTCTTACTTTAATTTTTCCCATTGGGTTTTGTTTTAAGGTTTTAACGAGGCACATCATTGAATAGACATTCAAGGGGGAGTGTTATAAATACACTTCTATTTAAGGTGAATGTCTTTAATTAGAGAGATTCTAGAGTTCTATTCTTGGTAGCTAAATCATCCTCCTCCCTATAAATAGAGGTGCCCTCTACCATTGTAAATCACTCCTAACATTCTCTAAGTATCAATAAGAAGAACTCTCTCTACTCTTCTCTCTATTTGCTCTTGTTCTTGAGTTATTGTTCTTGTTCTTATATTATTTCATAACACTTTTATATTAGTAATATTTTATATTAGTAATATTTTGAAGTGAGCATCAGACAATGCCTTGTATAAATGCTGCGTCCAATGGTCCCCGTATATTATCTCGAACTTATCAGAAAGAATAATTTGTTTAATATCTAATGCTATTAATTTCATTGCAAGTTCAACTAACCCACGTCTTGGCTGTCTTAATTTTGATTATTTTAATAATGCAAAATTTATGTTAGTTGTGCTTAAATTTAATGGTTATACTTCCCGTTCATATCAAGTGACCAATTAATTTTTTATTTTGGTCCAAAATATATGTTCATTTATATAACAAAAAAATCAGTTTGTTTTTCTCAAAATTACCTTTGTGTATATATCTCTAGAAAGTCATTTACTCCTCACATTTGAGAAGAGAAGTAAGTATTACTATCTTCGTCTAAAATTTAATATTTTTTTAATGGGTGTGTCCAAAGTAAATTGATCACTTACTGTAGACCTGAGGGAGTATTGAACTAGAATTTTAATTCTAATATCTATTCTATTATTTTATTCAGATAATTAATTACAGTAAGGTTGCTTGATCTAGACTCCCATAATCTCTTCGATACGTTAAAAGGCTAAAATAACCTCAAAGATTTAAAATGATGAAGAAGAAAAGAGGGTTATTAATCGAAATAGAAAAATGAAAGAAAAGAAATTATATTTGCTATCCTTCATAAACAGTTGAATAACATAGAGGATAATGTTAGAGATATTATGAAACATAAGTTTTTCGTAATTTATCTTTTGGCAATAATAATTACTCCCTTCTGTTACTTTAATTAATTTTTTGAACTTTATTTTAAGATTCACAATAGTTAATATTTTCAGATATCAAAAAAGAAATTAAATTTTTAAAAAAAATTGATCTTTGGAGTAAAGAGTTTTTAGAGTATTTATTGTGTTCCTAATGAAGAAATTAAGAATAATATGGTTAATTATTTTATTAATAAATATTAAAAGATAAAATTTTTAATATATATAAGAATAATCCAAAAATCAATTAAGGTAACCGGAGAGAATAAGGATTAGCTAATTCCGGATTCCTATAGCATAAAGCTCATTAAAAATTAAAAATGATCATTATCAAGAATCACTACAAATTTTTAATTAAGAACAAACAGATTTTTACATATAAATCGAGTCAACTGAAAAATAACAATGAAAAGAAAAATTTAAAAGGAGCATATGCTTAGTATAGTAAGTAGTTACCAAGAAATCAAAGAAAGAGGAGGAAAAAGACAATCTGAAAGCAGTGGAGACCTAAGGCTGTTAATGAGGACAAGGCAGAGGAGCAGCAGAATAAATCTCAAATAGAAATGCATGTTGTGGAACTTTAACTAAACAACAGAAGCAAACGGATTGCTAGTATTAAATGGCCAGCAGACAGAGAGCAACCTAGTAAGTCCAGCTACACTGAAGTATTCAGAACCAACTCCTTTGAAGCCTTATCCATCACAGAGCTACCTGTTGAACCTCAACAGAAATGCAATTCCCAGATGCCCCCTAGGGATCCAGGAGGCATCAAACCCAACCTTTAATTATGATCATTGTCTCATGGAACATTAGAGGACTCAACAAGTCCAATAAACAAAGAAAGCTACTTAAATTCCTAAGAAACAATAGAGTAGACTTAGTAGCATGCCTTGAAACTAGAGTGAAACAGCATAAATCCATGGCACTTTGTAAGAAACTGGGAGAAGACTGGACAACAGAGAACAACTACACCTATGCTCCCAATGGAAGAATATGGATTATGTGGAAAGCAGCCAATCTTCAGATGACAATTCTACAAGTTACTGATCAACTGTTCCATTGCAAGGTGATAGACAAGCACTCAGATTTCTCCAGCAACATCACCTTTGTATATGGACTTCACACCACTCAACAAAGAATGCCACTGTGGCAGACTTGAGAAACCTCCAATATACTGGACCATGGCTAATTCTGGGTGATTTTAACAGTGTACTGGGGGTGGATGACAGACTAAATGGCCAACCAGTGCACCCCCTAGAGACAGCTGATTTCCAGAACTGTATTGAAGAACTTGGAGTAGGGAAGATTAATAAAAGGGGCAGCAGATACGCATGGAACAACAGGAGGTGTGCTGAAGCTAGAGTTTATAGCCATATTGATTGGGCCTTTGGAAATGCTGACTGGTTTACCTCTTACACAGGGGTGGAAGCAGTTTACCTGCTGCCTGGCTGCTCAGACCATACACCCATATTGATAGATACTGAAACAACTAAAACAAAACTGAAAAAGCCATACAGACTACTGCTTTCAGTCATGCAACAACCAGAATACAGAACATCTGTCCAGACAATTTGGAGCACAGAAATTAAGGGATATCCTATTCCACCATAGGGGAATTGGGCAGTAATGGTGGAATTGGGCCTACCCTACAAAATGGTGACCCTAATCCTGGAATGTGTATCTACGGCAAGCTACTCCATACTAATCAATGGAGGATTAACCAAAAGCTTCCCAGCAAAGAAAGGATTGAGACAAAGAGATCCAATGTCTCCATATCTGTTCAGATCTCTGAAAAGACTTCACAGGAACCCTAACTTCAATTTCCATCCAAAATGCTCCAAATTACTCATCACTCATATCTGTTTTGTAGATGACCTGCTGTGTGCTGCAGAGGAGAGGAAACCTCACTGAAGCTGTTAATGGGAGAATTTAGTACATTCTCTGCTATGTCTGTCCTGCAAGCAAACATGGAGAAAAGCTCTGTGTACATGGCAGGTATCTCACAGCATGACAAGGAAAAGCTACTGACAACCTTCCATCTAACTGAAGGAACTCTCCCTTTCAAATACCTAGGAGTTCCACTGTCAACAAGGAAAATCACAATCACACAATGCATGCCTTGTAGATAGAATGGTGGATAGAATCTGATGATGGACATCCAAATTCCTATCCTATGCTGGTAGATTACAACTGATCAAAAGTGTTCTGTTTGAGATGCAAACATACTGGGCCCAGGTCTTCCTCCTTCCTAAGAAGATCATCAACCTGGTCAATGGGATTTGTAGGAATTACCTGTGGAATGGCACCCCTGAGACAAGCCACATACATCCTATATCATGGGAAACAATCTGTAAACCAGTGGCAGCAGGTGGATTAAATGTTATCTGTTTCGAGAGATGGAATAAAGCAGTTGTATCAAAACTGTTATGGGCTCTCATGATGAAAAAAGACAAATTCTGGGTTAAATGGGTCCACTGCCACTACATAAAGCAAAAGGAAATTGAAAAAAATGGAAACACCAAAGCAAGCTAGTTGGCTGGTAAGGAAGATCTTTGCAGCAAGAGAATGGTGGATAACGGAAAACACTACAATCCAAGATTGCTGTCGGGAAGGAAAATATAGCATCAAGACAGCATATATCCATATTACTCCACAATACCATAAAGTTCAATGGAAGAAACTACTACTGATTCCAGGCTTGCTACCAAAACATAAATTTATACTATGGATGGCGTTGCATAAACGACTGGGCACAGCTAGCAGAGTAGTGAAATGGGGCACCCACATTGAACAGGCATGCTCGCTATGTGAGACAGATGCAACAGAGACACATGAACACTTGTTCTTTGAATGTGCTTACTCCCAGAGACTGTGGCAGGGACTACTGAAATGGTTGAACTTCAATAGACTGAAACAAAGCTGGGAGCTTGAGGTACAATGGCTTTCACCCAGAGTAAACAACACGCACCCAAGAAAATCCATATTAGCAATAGTGTTCGCTGCGATTGTGTACAACATATGAATGGAAAGGAATGATAGACGATTTCGACAGTCGAGACAAGAAGCTACTAGTAGAGCAAGGCAAATAGCTATTCAAGTGCATATCACTGGACTGAAGAAATCAAAATGGCAACCAACCTTGCGAAGCCTCAATTGTTACCCCCGATGTAATCCTTGAGTTTAATCCCAATACCCGTTGTGTGTGAGGATATGATTGTACACTAGTAGAATGTGGCGTAACTAGGGGTTCAAATATGAGAATTGTTCTATAGTCACTAAGAACAATTGATGTACATTAACAAAGGTTGAATACAAATTTTCATTTTCGACCAAAAAAAAAAGATACCCTCTTGAATTGAATAGAATATTATATAAAAAATACTATTTGTGAAGTTTGTTCAATAGAAGTCTGATATTGAAAAGCAGCATGCAGTATCTGCATTACCTCGTTGTTAGTTTTCTGTCAACATAGGACCATATCTATGGGTCCCACTTTTTTTTGTCTTTTTCTGTAATTTGACTTTTTGTGCTTTTGTTGGTCCTAAAAAGCTGATATTGGCTCTACAAGTAATTTTAGAGAATAAAAATATGCTAGATAAGATATAGAGATTGCTAAATTATGGGTGTAGGGAAAAAGGAGAGTAGTGGGTGCGTGGGCACATGAAAGCAATATGTGGTGATGCTGAAATAACTTTAATGATAACTTGATTTCATTAAACTGTAAGTGTTGATTAATTGTATTTTTGCTTATAAAACTCATGAATATTAACATTAATCCAGATTCGTTGGATTAATCAGTCTCAAACTTAATTTGTTATTCTGCTTAATTTCAATGTTTCTTTCACTCGTATTAAGGGTGACAAAATGGCTAAAACAAAATAGTTAATCACTCATATTATTCACTAAAAATAAGTTAGGTAATGAATTTTTTGAAAATGGGTCAAATATGAATAAGAACTATATTATCTATTTTGAAGATGGATAATTAATGAGTCTAACTTTTATATTTGTAAAACCTCAAATTAAGGTTTTCTCGACTTAGGAAGACTACGAATTCTCCCAAAAATGATCATATGCAAGAAATTATGAATAATCATATTATCCGCCGGTTAACTCTTTTTTACTCCTATTAAATATTGATTGAGTCTGATAATTAATCTATTTTTTCATCACTCGCTTTAACCCGAATCATATCAATCCAACCCGCCCATTTGCCGCTCAAACTTGTATTAACAAAATTACAAGTCTAAATTATGTCAAGTAAATGATATCAAATTCTTTAGACAATATTGAGGATAAAAGTTGTTTGATTCTCATCATTCAAATAGCCGTTCACTGAATTATATATATATATATGTCATAGCCTATCCACCTTCTCAAAGTACATGTACCGGTAAAAGGGAAGCCAAGTGATATAGTGCACTATTTTTAATAAAGCACACGTTTTTAGGTGAAGTTCAAGTCGAAACCATATTTGATTTGATCTATCATTAGTTATTTATCTTTTAAAAAAAAATATTTGATAGATTATTCAACACTCGAATTCCAGTTTTAATTTGTACTTAAACTTAACGTACATTATTCATTTTAATCAATCATCTTAGTAGTGTTTACAAGAAAAAAAAAGGTTCAATTTCCACTTAAACCAAACTGTTAATATATTCGTCACAAAAGGAAATTGAAATTGATGCATCTCTTGTGGTTTTGTTTTGTTCTACTTGAAAAATATAGTAAGACAATTTTTGGGATTTCTTTTAAGACAAGAATGAAAATTATTAACCTTTTTTTTTCACGGTTGAATGGTCCTTTTCAAGGGTTACATTAATTCGGACCTCCGGTTCTTTAACATAGAATATATACAAAAGATTAGTCATAACTGATAGTCTAATAATCATAAATTTAAGCAAACTTTGCTTGGAGAATGAAGAACCATAATTAATTACTATTAACCAAAACTTTAATTGGTTACATTTTAAGATCAAATGTAAGAAATTACATTTCTATGCATGATTAAACATTACTACAAAAGATAAGTAATACTAATGAATGTTCCGCTATATTATTGACACCTACTTAATGACTGTATAATCAATAGAGACGCTTTTAGGTAAAACAAGAATGACTTTGTTTTGTTTTTTTTTTTTGCCGTTCAATGAATCTTCCCTAAACATAATTATCAATAGCTTAAAATGACTTGTGAGATAGATTAGATTTTTTCTCATCTTTATGGGGGGGGGGGGGGGGGGGGGTTGCTGTCTAATTTCTTTGACTAAGCATTATTAGACGAGCAAATAAAATGACCTTCCTAAATCCAACATCATGCCAAGAAAACCTACTCTAATCCGTCCAAATTTAGGCATTTTTGTCCCATCTACAAAGGTGTACAGTTTTCAGTAGAGTAATACGTCTAATTATACAGAGTCATATGACACCATCCTAAATCTAGAAAGTTTTGTTATATATCGGTATTGCTGAAAATAAATTAAATGATAATTTTTCAAAAACAAAAAATAGAAAGTTAATAAACATTAAATTTCAAACAGTAAAATTCTTTAAAAATAAATTATAAAAATATTGTAGGAAGAAATAGAGCCCACTAAATGCATAGCGTGTCCTTACGAAAATTTCCCTTAAGTACCCGAGGTTCTACAATATATCCTTCCAAGATAGATGATTTAAGTCACCAGTGTATCAGTACCTAAAATTATGGTGATCGGCGAACCACTCGATGGTCATAAAACACATTGGAATATTTTGTGTAGAAGAAAAAGAAGATTCAGAAAATTTCGTAAGTAAATATTCTGGGATTTGAAGGGGGTATTTATAGCCGATTTCGGTGCTGTTTCTGAAAAGGTTTGCGACCTTTCAGAATAGTTATAGCTGTTGGAACAAGTGAGACACTGTTTCAAAATAGCCATAGCTGTTGAAAATATTGCGGGAAAATTTAAAGCGGATTTAAAATAATCCGGAAAAGAAAAACGGGCCGGACCGGATCGCGGTCATGGGTTATTCCGAATTGAATTTTCTTTAATTACGTTAATTAATTAATTAAATATTTAAAAAGAATTTTGTCCAAGAAGATTAATCAATCAATCTTTGACAAAGCCGAAGCCGAAGCCGAAGGCGAGCCGAGCCGAGCGACGACGACGACGATGACGACGCGAGGTTTGCCTTCAAAAGATGAGCTTATCTTTATATACACAAATATTTCTTTCCTTTTACCAATGAGGGACAAAGTGCATTAGTAAACTCATTCAAAATTTCACTTCCCTCTATTTCTTTTTCCACCATTTTCCATTCACCCTTTTTGTTATTAAACAATATCCAATAATCTCCCACATGAATGGGGAATGGCTATAAACTTAAAGGAATGCACGGACGTTTGTGTGTTTTACATGCAAAAATTAATTGCATATGGATAAGTAGGTTTTCCTTTGAACTTTCCGTAGTACACTTATATCGGATGCACTCGATCAATCGGTAGATTTGATATTTTTGAACCGTCGAGCTTTGTTGTATACTTAGACAACATAAGTCACACAATCAATCCTTAACCATCTATGGTTCTCACGGTTGTGTTCGTTTCAGCCATGGACACCGCCTGGTTCATGAGTGCTTAGAGAATGGGTCGTTACTTTCATTTTCCTTAAAGCAGCTTACACTTCACACTCACATAGGTGATTCCTAAATGTGTAATCCTAAAAACACACTATATGGTCATATCCTGTCAGACTTAGCAAATTATAAAAAAGCTTTAAGCTTTATTGACTCATCAAAAGCCTTTATGATTTACCTCGTTTTTTGAACATTGTTTCATCACGAGAATGAGTTGAGTTAGTTGACAATGTTGAACCGTCTTTCATAACTTTGTTTGATCTCTTTGAACCTAGCTCTTGGGATCTCGAGTTACCGCCATGATGAATTGTCCTAGGCCTTTAACCCCACACCTTTTGATGATCTTTCAACCGTCTCTTTAGATAGGCCTTTTGGAAGTAGATCTGACACTTTATCTTTTGACTTTACATAGTCAATTGTGATAACACCACTAGAGAGTAGTTGTCTAATAGTATTGTATCTCCGTCGAATATGACGAGATTTTCCGTTATACATAACACTACCTGCCCTACCTATTGTCGTTTGACTATCACAATGTATAAATATAGTAGCCAAAGGTTTGTGCCAAAATGAAATATCTTCCGAGAAATTCCAAAGCCATTCAGCTTCTTCACCGGCCTTATCTAAAGCTATGAATTCAGAATCCATTGTAGAATGGGCGATGCACGTTTGTTTGTATGATTTCCAAGATACCTCCACCCCCAATTGTGAAAATATATTCACTTCTCGATATAACTTCAGATGATCCGGTAATCCAATTTGCATCACTATATCCCTCGATCAGAGAAAGATATTTATTGCAACACAAAGCGTAATATTTGTTATGATTCAATACCCCAAAACTCATTTCATTACCATCCGATGTATTTGATTGAGATTATTTGTAAACAGACTTAGTTTGCTAATAGCACATGCTATATCTGGTCGCGTACAATTCATGATATACATAAAATTTCCCACCTCTTGCATAGTCGAGTTGTGAGTCACTATCACCTTCATTCTTTTAAAGTGCATAACTCACGTCAATTGGAGTCTTGGAAATTTTGAAATCCAAATACTTTAACTTGTCAAGTACCTTTTCAATGTAGTGCGACTGTGATAATGCTAGACCTTGTGGAGTCTTGCGAATTTTGATTTCTAAGATCACATCATCAACTCATAAGTCTTTCATGTCGAATTTGCTATCCAACATGCGGTTTGTAGCATTTATATCTGCAATACTTTTGTTTATTATCAACATGTCATCAACATATAAAAAACAATGACTTCATGACCTAGAGTATTTTTAATGTAAATATATTTATCACACTCGTTGATTTTAAATACATTTGCCAACATTGTTTGGTCAAATTTTGCATGCCATTGTTTGGGTGCTTGTTTAAGTCCATAAAAGCGACTTAACAAGTTTGCACACTTTATTTTCTTTATTAGGAACCATAAAACTTTCAGGTTTTTCCATGTAAAATTTTTCCTCCAATTCTCCATTTAGGAAAGCTATTTTAACATCCATTTGATGGATTTTAAGACCATACACTGCTACTAGTGCCACTATACCCTAATAGATGTTACCTTTGTTACTAGCGAGTAAGTTTAAAAGTAATCAAGGCCTTCTTTTTGTCTATAACATTTGACAACAAGTTTTGTCTTATATTTTTCAATTTTGCCATCAGCTTTAATTTTCCGTTTAAAGATCCATTTCAAACCTAAAGGCTTATTTCCTGGAGCAATATCAACCAATTCTCATGTATGGTTATCCAAAATAAATTGAATCTCACTATTGACTTCCTCTTTCCAAAATGCTGAATCCGAAGAAGACATAGCTGCTTTTAAAGTTTGAGGCTCATTTTCAAGCAAGAATATCACAAAATCCGATCCAAAGGAAGTAAACGTTCTTTGACGTTTGCTACGCCTTGGATCTTCTATACTTGGAGTATTTTCCTTTGGTTCTTCCCAAGGTCGTTTAGGTCTTTCACTTAACGACTCACTTTCAGTTTTATAGGGATATATGTTTTCAAAGAATTCAGCATTATCCGATTCCATTATCGTATCAACATGAATCTCGGGATTATTAGATTTATGAACCAAAAATCAAAATGCCTTACTATTTGTAGCATATCCAATAAAAATACAATCTATTATTTTTGGTCCAATTTTAACCATTATATGTAAAGGAACTTGTACCTTTGCTAGACTCCCACACTTTGAGATATTTCAAGTTGGGTTTCTTCCTTTTCATTTTTTCGTATGGAATAGATTACGTTTTGTTGTATGGTACTCTGTTGAATATTCGGTTAGTTGTAAGGATAGCTTCCCCCCAGAAACTCTGAGGTAATTCAGAATTTATTAATAAAGAATTCATCATTTCTTTTGATGTCCGATTTTTTCTTTCCTCAATTCCGTTGGATTGAGGTGTGTAAGGTGCAGTAGTTTGATGGATAATTTCATATTCGAAACATATTTCTGCAAACGAAGATTCATATTCTCCACCTCTATCACTTCTAATCATTTTGATCTTTTTATTCAATTGATTTTCTACCTCATTCTTATATTGCTTGTATGCTTTAATTGCTTCATCCTTAATATTAAGCAAATAAATAGTGCAGTATCTTGTACAATCGTCAATAAAAGTAATAAAATACTTTTTTCCACCTCTAGATGGTGTCGACTTCATATCGCAAATGTCAGTATGAATTAAGCCTAAAGGATTTGAAATCCTTTCAACAGACTTATAGGATGTTTTACAAACTTAGATTCAACACATATTTGACATTTTGATTTATTACACTCGAATTTAGGCTAAACTTCTAAATTAATTAACTTTCGCAAGGTTTTATAATTGATATGTCCTAAACGAATACGCCATAAATCATTTGACTCAATTAAATGAGAAGAAGCTGAAATTTTATTCATACTGTCAAGAACCATTACATTGAGTTTGAAAAGGCCTTTGTGAGGTAGCCTTTTCCAACATACATTTCGTCTTGCTTACAACAACTTATCAGAATTAAATACACATTTGAATCCATTCTTTATAAGTAAAGAAGTAGAAACTAAATTCTTCCTAATAGTAGGAACATGAAGAATGTTATTGAGTGTTAACACCTTATCGGAAGTCATCTTCAGGAATATCCTTCCATAACCTTTAATTTTGGTTGTTGCATTATTTCCCATGGAAATTTTTTCTTCGGGACCAGCAGTAGAGTAAGTCGCAAATGCTTCTTTGACAACACAAACATGTCGAGTGGCTCCAGAGTCAATCCACCAGTCCTTCGGATTTCCAACCAGGTTACATTCCAAAAGCATTGCGCAAAGATCATCAATTTCAGTATTCTTCTCCACTATTTTGGCTTGTCCTTTCTTAATATCCTTTTTCAGGAGACGACAATCAGGGCTCTTGTGACCAACTTTTCCACAATTGTAGCAACTGCACTTGAATTTATTTTTGTTCTACTCCTTAATTTATCCAGAAGACCTTTTTCTCTTCTTATTTTTGGAGCAGTCTCCTCAACGATATTATCTCCCATGACTATTGAATGTCCATGAGACTTATTCTCAACTGTTTTGTTGTCTTCCTCGATCGTTAGACGTATCACAATATCTTCCAACTTTATTTTTTTGCGCTTGTGCTTAAGATAGTTCTTGAAATTTCTCCACGAAGAAAACAATTTTTCAATCGTAGCAGCCACTTGAAATGCTTCATTTACGACCATACATTCAGCAATAAGGTCGTAATATACAAGATGAAGCTCCTGAACTTGGCTTCCCATAGTTTGGATGTCTATCATTTTATAGTCTAGAAACTTGACAACCACGAACTTCTTCAAGCATGCATCTTCTGTCTTGTACTTCTTCTGAAGTGCGTCCCATAAATCTTTTAAAGTATTCATTGCACTGAACACATTGTACAAGTCATCTTCTAAAGTACTTAAAATATAGTCTTCGCAAAGAAAATCGGCATGCTTCCACGCGTCAACAACCATAAAATTTTTCATTTTCCAGTATGTCCGCAGTAGGCATTGAAGGCTCTTCACTAGTGAATTTCTGCATACCAAGTGTGGTAAGCCAGAAGAACTCCCTTTGCTACCATTCTTTGAAGTTGGTTCCAGAAAATTTTCCTGATTTCTCAACGGAGGAACAACAGTGCGGCTTGACAAGACTATTGTCGTTGCACCAACAATCGCCGAAGGATTTCTATTTTCATTTGCTATTTCTTACTGTTAACAACAAAAGAAATCAATTAATGGGAAAACCAAAATAGTAAATGATACTATAATCAATAAACAATACGTAATACAAATAACTAAGATTTTTATATATTGTTTTACTAAAAACGATGAAGTTTTTATGTTCTTCAAATCGTTTTCTGAATTTTAATACCCTGATAAAGTTTTTTTTATATCTTCAAATAAGAATAGTAAAATTCAGACAGAATATAGAATATAATAAATATAATTTCCTTAAGATTGTTATATATTTGTATAGCTGAAAATAAATTAAATAATAATCTTTCAGAAAATAAAAAAAATAGAAAGTTAGTAGAAATTAAATTCCGAGAACAAAAAACTTCTTCAAATTAATATTCTGAAAATGTTGTAGGAACAAATCAAGCCCATTGAACACACAGTGTGTCCTTAAGGAAATTATTCTTCTCAAGTACCCGAGGTTCTGGAATATATCATCCCAGGAAAGAACGATTTAAGTCACCAGTGTATCGGTACCTAAAACTCTGGTGATCGGCGAACCACTCGATGATCGTAAAACACACTGAAATGTTTTGTGCAGAAGAAGAAAAAGATTCAGAAAATTTCGTAAGTAAATATTCTGGGATTTGAAGGGGCATTTATAGCAAATCTCGATATTGTTTCTGAAAAGGTTTGCAACCTTTCAGAACAACCATAGCTGTTGGAACATGTGTAACACTGTTTCAGAACAGCCATGGTTGTTGAAAATGTTGTGGGAAAATTTAAAACGGATTTAAAATTATTCGGGAAAGAAAAACGGTCCGGATTGAACCGGGTCGTGGGTTATGGGTTATTTCAGATTGAATTTTCTTTAATTAATTAATTAATTATTTGAAAAGAATTTTGCCCAAAAAAATTAATCAATTAATCAATCTTTGCCGAAGCCGAGCCGAGCGACGATATCGGCTCGAGGCTTGCCTTCTTCTTAACTCTTCAAGAGCTAAAATATGAGCTTCTCTTTATATACACAAAGATTTTCTTTACTTCTATCAATAAGGGACAAAATACATTAGTGAACTCATTCAAAATTTCACTTTTCTTCATTTCTTTTCTCACAATTTTTCCTTCACCCTTCTTTTGTTATTAAACAAAATCCAACATCTATAGCATAGAGTTTTAGTGGCGTTTGAATTATAGTATTTCCATTTATTTTTCTAAAATCTTAAGGGTTTAGATAGGTACTTAAATTAAAGAAAGACACTTATATATATAATATATCATGTTTATCCCATTTATTTAGTAAATAAGAGAAGAAGTAGTCTAACTAATCGCTCACTAAATTGCTTTAGTTAAAAATAGTCATAAGATATATAATACGTGTGTAAATAGACATAATTAACGTATAATTAATATATATTGATTAGAAAAAGTAGATGGTAAATTTAATGGTTATTTGAGTAAATATTTCAACGGATTGGATGATCGGGCCGAGGTACGTAGTCTCTGCGGTTCGTTTCACAGAATGAGTTGAACATAGTGAAACAATATTAAATAATCAATATTATCCATAGTTTTGTCCAAATTTGACGTGAAAGTGCTGTGGTGGCGGGCTGTATATGATATGACAAGTTGGAAGTTTTGAGGGGGCATTGGTTTTGCTTTTATTTGTTTCTTAGTACAAATCATGACAATGACATTTAAGAAAAGGTTGTTTATTGATGATCATGTTCATGGTTTCAACAGATGACTCCTCCTCAACCTACTTTCTTCACGATTTATTTGCCATTTTTTTAACTACTAGGGACCAACTAGTCATTAAAAAAATCAATTACATATTATGAATGGCGCTGCATAGATGCTTGATAACAATTAGCAGATTAGCTAAATAAGAAATTCAAATTAATCAATTCTGCATTTTATGTGGAAGAGACACTGAAGAAACACATAACCACTTATACTTTGACTGCTTATACTCCTAAACACTGTGACAAGGTATGTTACAATGGTTGAAGTATCAAAGAACGACAGACACATGAAAAACATAAGTGCAATATTTAACTGCTAATATTACCAGCAGAAACCCCAGAAAAACCATCCTAGGTGTGGTGTTTGCAGCAGTAGTTTGCAACATCTGGATGGAAAGTAACAACAGAAGGTTTCAACAATCGAACAGAGACGCCAAAGATCGAGCAAAGGAGATTACACTTCAAGTGCACTTTACTGGAATGAAGCTACCTAAACGGTCACCCATTTTGCAGAACATTAACAACTATAATTTTATGAAAGAAAAAGAAATCATTACATTCTTTTTAAGTGATTGTTTGCCATATATTTTCATGTCTTGCCGTTTTGGACTATATTGTTATTATCAATAAAATAGGGCATGTCCCTTAGTACTCCGTTCAATTTTATTTATTCACTAATGATTTTATATCTTTTAAAAAATAATAAATAAAATGCATGATTTATTATGATACTCATATTAATTAGTGTATAGTTTTAATAAACTTGAAAAATGATTTAGAATGAGTAATTAATGTTAAGCGTAAAACAAGAAAATAAATTATCTTTTTATTCATATGCGAAAAGTGACAAATAAAAAATAAAAATTTATTTTTATAATATTTGATAACCGAAAGTGAATGGAGAAGTATTTATTAAAGAAAAATTCCCTAAATAATGGAAGAGATAACATAAGGGCATTTGTTTTCAAACTTTTCGATTTGTCCAATATAAAAAATGAGGGTCCTAGTGGTTGTTGGCTGTTGCTCTCAAAGATACGATCGATGTGTTCTAGTCAATAATGGCCTGCATGAAGTAATAAAATTCTAGGTTAAAAGCAGACGAAGTGCGGTAGTAATTAAACCTTTAGAAATTTTGGAGTAAATTATTTAAAAAGTAATAAAAAAGCAAGGTGGTGAGTAACTTTATGTTTGTCACTCTCAAGCCATTATGTATTTCCAAATCGTGTGCTGTTTCTAGGAAAAACAAAAGTGAAAAAAGTACATTATATAGTTCCCTTGCAGCCGTGAATACAGTGTTTGATAATATATAGTATCATTTTGGCATTATCTTTGAGTCCTATCAATGCTTCCACATAGAAAAAGTTAAAGTATTAATGAAAGATATAGATACCCACTAGAGTTACATTACAAGACACTACATAAATTGATATACCATCCTTCTCGATCCAACGAGGAAAAAGTGGGAACTGTACATGCTGGTTAGTTGTGTTATATTCTTAGATTGAATAGGAATTTAAGGTTTAAATAATGAAAAAGCTTAGTATAATCGTGTTGGCCAAGAGTGGAATTTTTTGGTAAGTTGTTTATCTTTTTATGTTTGAAGATAGTGAAGATCGAGATGGAGAAAGAGAGAAAGGGAAAACTTGATGAGTTTTACACATTTTAAAATTGTTAAAGTGAAACAATGATAATACCTAATTATATTTGGTGTACTACCTTAGTAGAACCTAATCTATAAAAATGTAAAAAATAGTACAACTATCTAATAGGGAAAGTTATGTATGCATTTGCACTTTGGAAAGCCCACAAATAATGTATTGAAAGAAATCTTGTAAGCTTAGCACATGGAATAGTGGGAGAAAGTGATGTATGCACCAACCATTTGTCACAAAATGCCATAGAAAGAATAGTTTGGATTGTTTCACCTTTTTCTTTTTCCAAGTCTTTGCTTTCCAATATGTCATCATCTTTCTTTATTGCCTTTGATGGTTCAACTAGTTGGGGAAATAAACAAATCCACTTTACCTAGCTTTTGTTCCACTCCATGATTTAGCCAATTCCTCCAAATCCCACCAAAAAGGAAGCCTATGTTAAAGTCATTAAAATTCCCATTTAAAGGCAACACAATTTGAAGTGTTTTACCACACTTTTCTGTGGAAAAAAGTGATTTTAAAGAGAAGCAGAAGCAATTTTGGAGAAGCATAAAAAAGTAGCTTTTTCTAAAAGTACTTTTCTAATAAATACTTTTGAAAAAATACATTTAGAAATAATTTTCAAAAATTTAGCCAAACATTAATCACTGTTCAAAAATATTTTTCTAAATAATTAGCCACATACAAATTACTTCCCACCAAAAATATATTTTTTAAAATATTTTTGAAAAAAGAATTATTTTAGTTTTGGACTTAAATTCAAGATCTTTGATTAATCGTGAATAGATCCCTTTTTGGTGGTCACAAATTCCTTCATATTTTTCTCTCAAGTGGATGTATTAGTGAAGCCTACTATTTGTATTTAGGCCCGCACCTTATAAATGGGGCCATATCATATGTGCTGCAAGAGCACAAGGGAAGCAAACATCAAATTAAAGGTTGATGGAGGAGTAGATATGTGCCCACAATAAGGAAAGTTAAGTTTCGCATCTTGGGCCAAATGATTCCTTGATCGTATCCCTTATTTATTTATTTATTTATTTTAAATTTCAAATCTCCTATCTTAAGTCAATGAAGGGGAATATGGATAAATCACTAAAGTGGACAACTTTTGTGTGACACACCTTTCCATTTCTTTATGATTTCTTGGGGCCACACCCTTCTTTTCATCTTTAAGATTGATGTCAACAAACATGGCCAAGATACTTGGACCGTTACCTTTTGCCGTATGTGGGATCCACTCATGAAACAATATTCTTTTTAGCAGAAAAATATATTCTTACACATATTAAAAAATTTATTTTTTATTATTAGTTAGTAATATAATTAATTCTATTAATTTTTATTGTCTCATATAAACATTTCTAACATATATTTCAACACTATTTATTTTAAAAATAATGTAAAAAAATTAATTTATTTTTGAAATTTAAAAATCATTTATCTTAAACCATAAAAAAAAATATTTATTTTGGACCGAGTGAAATATTGAATACGGAAAATTAATCTAATTGGTTGCTACTGCACTCCTTTTAGTATGTTCGGCTTATGACATGTCCATCTTTTAACTGGGGAACATGAGATTATTGTGACTATTACTTGTCATAAGGGATATTTCAAATGCACCATCGAGGACTTGTTTGATACAACGTGTAATGAGTAATTAATCCTATTATTAAATTTAAAATAAATTTATTTTATATTTAACTAAAATAAAATTATTATATAATTAAATTCAAAATTAGTTATTTCGGAAATGCAATGTTATTCTATTCCTATTGATGTCTGATAATAAATTTAGGATAATTAATCCTGAAATATCTTATTTTGCAACCAAAATGACACCTAAATAGTTACCTCATATTATTGCAAATCTCAGCAAAGAAATAAACATCAACCATTTAACTAAGGCAAATTGCTTTTAAATGGAAAAAAGGAAGAAAAAATGGAGAAGGGGAACCTAGCAAATGTCAAGTGTTTCTCTCATACTTTTTGTTCAAAGAATAAGAACCATAACTTAAATCATGGGTATTTGAGTAGCACCAAATTAATTGTGAGAGAGAGACTTTGATGAGAAAAGTCACTCTCCACCCTCCAACCTCACTTAGCATTTAAACAAAAATAAAAAGGCAAAGGCAAGTGGTGGAGAGTGGTTGAGATTATTTACATCTTCGACTGTGTACTGTATTGATGTTGGAGAAACACAGTTTTGTGTGTGTGTGTGTGGAGAATAGTGATATTGGACCCCTCCACTCTATGTATGAACATGGAAAATCTCATCTTAAGACAACTCAAGAGTATGTTTTCTTTATTTTGGAATTTTTCCCCTCCAAAAGGCCAACAGCTTAAAGCAAAGGCAACAAAACTCAGGATAGTAAGAACAAGAGCAATTGATTTGAAATAAATCCAACCTCACCTTAAATAAAAGGTAAGGATATTATTGGAAATTCAAATATTGAGAAGTGAAATTATAATAACACAAAAGGTAAATTATTGTTTGTCAATTGAAAATAAGTTCGAGCCGAGAAGGGTTACTTTAGTGGTAAACACCTTTCACTTCTATCAGAGAGGTTTGTGTAAGGTGGGTATCTTTTGGAGAGAAGATTAATAAGGACCTTTAGGAAACAACCTCTCGATAGTTGTTATTGTTAATTGAAAATGAAAAGGAGCATCTCTCAAGATAGTAATAACAAGAGCCATTGAATTAGGAAGAAGGTTCTACTAAAGATTTTATCCATGCATGATGTTATGAGATTTGGGAAGAAGGGTAAATTGATCCTATCACTGATGGGATACATTTGTTCCTATCACTTCACTGATGGAATACATTTAATTTTTGTTTTCTTTTTCTTTCTATTTTTTCGTTTGTTTTAAATTTTTTATTTTAATGTTATTTTCTTTTCTTAGTGTTTTTAATTTTTTTTTGAGAGTCATGAAAAATGTTAATCCTCCTTTATTACAATCATTACTTACCTTAATTCGGTCTAAACTCTAATTCGTGATGCCTTTGCCTCTCGATTCGGCCTCCCGATGCTCCAAATTTAGCCAAAAACAATACCATAATATTAATACACGCTAAAGAAACAAAGCCCAAGCCAAAATAACTAATTTACATAAAAAATCCCTAAATTGGCAAAACCTGATCCCTAGGCCCACGTCTCGGATTCTGATAAAAATCACAAAACTAGAATCCTTACACTCTCACAAATTCATACATGCCAAATACATCAAAATCCGACAACAAGCGACCCCTCAAATCCTCAAATCAAAGTCTCACTTTTCAATCCCAAAACCCCCAATTTTAACCACTAATTTCCATAAATTTCAAGCATAATCTAAGAAATAACACCATAAAAATGAATTTTAGTTCCAAGAATCTTACCTTCACGAAGTTCCCTTGAATTCACTCTTCAAAATCCCCCCCAAAAGCTCTCAATCCGACTTAAAAATGGTGAAACAAAGCTGACAATCGCGATTGAAACATTATATAGGTTCTGGCCAAGGGATTCTGCACCTACGACCTAAATCACGCTTCTGCAGACCGCACCTGCGGTCAACACCACCGCATCTGCAGTTCTTCAATAAATCCTCCAGGACTGCATCTGCGTCCAGGAACCGCACCGGTGGTCCCACAGATATGCCCCATGCACCGCATCTGCAGCCAAACTCTACTTGACCTAAATCCACTTCTGCGGCCTCCTCCCCGCTTCTGCATCATTGCACCTACAATACGCAATCCACAGGTGCGGAAATAACAGAAGGTAATCTAATTTCTCCAGCACACTCCAAATATCCAAACTCTATGTCAACTATGCAAATCCATCCAGAGGCCCTCAGGACCTGAAGCAAACATGCCAATAAGTCACATACCACTATTCAAACTTGTACCAACCCTCAGAACACTTAATATAACGTTGGAATACCAAATCACCCTCGATTTCAAGCCTACAAATTTCAAAACTTCCAAATTCTACCTTCGATCAAAAAGTCTGTCGAACCTCGTTCGAATGACCTGAAATTTTGCACACCCGTCCGAAATGACACAATGGACCAACTCCAATTTTCCGAATTTCATTCCAACCCATATGCCAAAATCTCCACAATCAACTGAAAAATGTCAAAATTTCAATATCGCCAATTCAAGACTAAATTTTTCACGGACCTCCAAAATATATTCTGATCACGCTCCTAAGTCCCAAATCACCTCGCGGAGCTATTGGAATCATAAAACCAAATTCCTAGATCGTTTACTCACAAGTCAACTTCCGATTGACTTTTCCAACTAAATATTCAACTTAAGAGACTGAGTGTCTCATTTTTTCCACAAAACCACCCCGAACCCAAACTAACCAACACAATGCGTAAAATACAGTTGAATAACATATAAAGAAGCAGAAATGTGGGAAATAGAGCGGTAACTCATGAAACGATCGATCGGGTCATGACATCATCCCCCTCTTAAACAAACGTTCATCCTCGAATGAGTCAAGAAACATACTTGAAGCCTCAAATAGGTGAGGATATCTGCTTCATATCTCTTGCTCAAACTCCTAATTAGCCTCTTCCATGGGCCGACCTCACTACTGCATTTTTACTGAAGCTATATCCTTTGATCTCAACTTTCAAACCTGATGTTCCAATATAGCAACTGGCTCCACATCATAAGTTAGATCACCATCTAACTGAACCGTGCTAAAATCTAAAACTTAAGATGGATCGCCAACATACTTACGAAGCATATAAACATGAAATAATGGATGCACACTCGACAAGATGGGTAGTAAAGCAAGCTCATAGGCCACCTCCCCAATCCTCTGAAGCACCTCAAAAAGACCAATGAACTGAATGTTAGAATAAGTGCTTAACGCTAGAGGGGGGTGTGAATAGCGTTTTATAAAAAATTCTGCAGAAATAAAAATTAACTTGAATCAAATTTCGGAATTAAAAGAGTATAGAGGAGATGCACCGATTTTATACTGGTTGGCCACAAGTGTGGTTACGTCCAGTCTCCCGAGAGACTCTCTCGAGGTTCTACTAAACTCGTTAAGCTTCCGGTGCTTAACAAACCGTTACAACTGAGAACTTGAGTCACCCAAGCCTCAACAACCGTGGCTCGAAGATATCGCACTTCAAGACTTCAAACGAAGGAATAAAAATGTTCCTTCTAACAACAAGGGATTATAGAATTTCCCTTCAAGTGTATAAACACTCAATACTCACTTATAAAATTGCTCTCTCACAGAGTAGATATGAGTACAAATTAATAAGCTCAAGAATACAACAACTTCTTCAAGAAATTGGCTCTCAAAAGTGATGAATTCAATATGAAATAATTGATGCAAGAGTATGTAAGCTTTTGTAAGTTTATGCTCAGTTGTTGTGCTTAAAAAAATGATTTAGAGGTGTATTTATAGGCCCCAAAATGCCCCAGACCGTTGCTTAATTGCCAATCAAAATTCCTGATTCTGTGCTCATATAATCGATTAGATGGTCTATATAATCGATTATTTGTCCAACGTTCAAAAAACAGTCTCGTGATTTTAGGGAGAATAATCGATTATGTAGACTGTATAATCGATTATATGCAAATCTTTCAAAAGATCATATCCTGATTTAAGGAGAATAATCGATTGTTTATGAAACATAATCGATTGTACGTTAACGTTCAAAAATCAGTTTAAGATTCTGTGCTAACATAATCGATTATCAACTATATATAATCGATTATATTTCAAACTTTTAAAAGAACACTTTGGTAACGGTCTGAACATAATCGATTGTTAAAAACCATATAATCGATTGTTTTGCTGTTTGGAAAATTTCGGATCACACTGTCTCATTATAATCGATTATAGAAAACATATAATCGATTACTTTGCAGTTTGAAAATTTCAGTTTAAGCACTGTCTCAATGTAATCGATTGTTAAACATACATAATCGATTATTTGCTATTTTAAAAAACTTCGGATCACACTGTCTTGATATAATCGATTGTTAGCAAGTACATAATCGATTGTTTTGCAGTTTTTGAAAATTGTTTTGGCGGTCTTTACATAATCGATTATCTATTCTATATAATCGATTATATGTGTCCAGTTCTGAAAGACATGTTTAAAAATCATTTTGGCTAAAATGCAAATCATTTTTTTTGAATTCAAAGATGCATGTTTTGATGAAAATGATTTTACGAGAGAGGCCAAGACTTGAATCTGTTGTTGAATCAAGATCACAATATAAAACAAGCTATGTGTATCTTCGTTGCTTCACTTGATCTTCTTCTTTGCTTGAAGGTTACCGTTCCATGCTCGTTGGTTTGTCATTTATCAAAACCTACAAAGATGAACACACGTTTAGTTTTAGCAACTTGAGAACGTGTTTTCAACAATTTTTTCCTTTTTGATAATGGCAAACCAATGCCGGGATATGCATATTCAATTTATGATAATGACAGTTCAAGACAAGTATATGTATATATGAATGAATTCCCCCTCAATTTATGAGTTCCCCCTCAATTTATGCAAATGTGCATTAGTGTGCATAGCCCGTATTCTTCCCCCTTTTGACATTAACAAAAAGCAATAAAATTTTATTTAGAATACTTTGAAATACATAATGAGAAATAAAAAATAGACAGAAATATTAACCAAATTATACAAAATAAAAGCAAGAAAATTTATTCATTGTCATCATCGTCATCCTCTTCGTCATCCGGTACTTCTTCATGAAGGACAAGTCCAGCATATGGATAGTTAACATGATCAAAGTATCCATGAAGCTCATAAGTCAATCGAGTGACGTTTTGATCAATACGATTGACGGAGGTGGACAAAGAAGCAAGTTGATCTGAAATGGTTTGAAGAGCAGGAGCGTGAGGGCGACGCATTTGAGGAGGAGGAGGAGGAGCCACGTGTTCACCGACATTGGGAAAGGAAGATTCGGAAATTTCCCAATGTTTGGTGCCCTTTTTGAGAGGACCAACAGTGGTGTTGAAACCGGAAGCTTCAAGAAGATTCATTATAATAAAAGCATATGGAGGCGGTCTATCATCTCCAATGGCATCAAACATGTGAGTCAAGACGAACTTGCACCAATTGATGCGAGCCCCGGTGATAATGGCATGCATTTTTGCGTCCTCATGGGAGATTGTGGTGTGATTGAATTTGCGAGGTTTGAGAACTCGAGTGATAAAATAGAATATTAGTCGATATTCCGGGAGCATGCCCCTAATTGTTGGGCGACGGTTGTCAACAGTAAAATCAAATCCTCCAAGCCCAATTTGGTTAAAAAGAGGTTGTTCATCAAATAGTGCCCCTACTTCTCTAGTATAGAGCGAAACGTATCCCCCATTTCGAGGAAGTTGAGTGATGATTTGTAATGTTTCTTCAGTTAACAGAATTGGAACTCCATTAATGTTTGAAACAAGATCACCATCCGCGTCTTGCTGAAGATTGGAATAGAAAGCGCGGATTAGGGGAGGATGAATGTGAGGATATTGAAGATATAGAAAACCAAGGAGTTGGCTTTGCCTAAGTATAGTTGCAGTTGCCGCGGGGGCGCTAGATTCAAGATATTGACTGGTGGAAAAGCGAGGAGGGAGGATTTCTCGACTCTCAAATTTTTCAGTGAATCGAGAGAGTTCGGGTTGAGTATCAAACCGCAAATAAGAACCGTCTTTGTAGGGAAAAACGGGAGGAGGAGCGGCGGAAGAGGAAGCAACATTTTTGCCGGAACGAGAGCGTTTGGAGTGCCTGCTTGTCATTTTTGATGGAGGAGTGAGAGCTGTTGCAGAAATTTTGGAGAGGATTCAAGAATATTTTTGAAGCTTAGATTGATTTTGAAGTGAGGATAATGAAAGGTGGAAGACCCTATTTATAGAGTAGAGGAAAGGGAAGCATTGAATAGGAAAAAGCTACAATTTTAGAGATTGCAAACAGTCAGAAACGGAAAAAAAATTTGAACACTGACTGTTACATAATCGATTATGGAGTCTAAATAATCGATTATTAAGGAATTTTGAATTGTACTCAGAAGAAAATAAATCGATTATGTGAGTGTTGCAGGAGCCAAACGGTAACAAAATTCGAATATTGATCGTTTGAGAATCGATTATTAAACCTGAATAATCGATTATGGACAATATTTGGATTAGTCAGAAGACAGATAATCGATTATGCGATTGGGGTAATCGATTATATGAAGACAGTAAGTATTGTATGGTTAAGTGATTCTGAGATAATCGATTATGGGACTTTGAATAATCGGTTATATTAAGGCAGTGAGTTATAATGTCCCGAGTGATTGTTGGATAATCGATTATGGAATTTTGGATAATCGATTATATGAAGGTTGTGTTAAACGGACAACAGAGACGGTAAGAGATAATCGATTCTGCCAATGTAAATAATCGATTATTGTCAAAAACTTGTAAAACAATCTTAACAAAATCGATTAGCGATACAGATAATCGATTACAATATATGATTGCAACAATCCTGCATAACTCAGATGTTAGAAATAATCGATTATGCGTGGTAAATAATCGATTATATGACACCAGTGTTAAAGAATTCCCCCTGTCTTTGGGGCGATACCTGCAAAAGAAAATTAGGCACCTCCGACGCTCAAGTCAGTAATTATTCAAAAAATAAATGCAACCTAAGTGTATGCATTAGATCAACGTAGAGTCAAGAATTCCCAGTTCACTTCGAATACGGAAGAACGACTCTTTATCTAAAGGCTTGGTGAAGATGTCGGCTAATTGATATTTAGTTTCAACGAACTCAATTTCGACATCACCTTTGAGAACGTGATCTCTTATAAAATGGTGCCTAATGTCTATGTGTTCCGTTCTTGAGTGAAGAATAGGATTCTTCGTCAAGCTTATGGCGCTAGTATTGTCACATCGAAGAGGTACGTGGTCAATACTAAGACCATAATCTGAGAGTTGTTGCTTCATCCAAAGGATTTGTGCACAACAACTCCCCGCAGCTATATATTCAGCCTCTGTTGTGGATAACGCAACACTTGCTTGTTTCTTGCTAAACCAAGAAACCAATGAGCTACCGAGCAAATGGCAAGTGCCACTAGTGCTCTTGCGGTTCAATCTGCATCCAGCAAAATCGGAATTGGAATAGCCAACAAGTTGGCATGAAGAACCTTTGGGATACCAAAGTCCCACATTTATCATTCCAACAAGGTATTTCATTATCCGTTTTACCGCAGTTAGGTGAGACTCCTTCGGGCATGATTGATATCGAGCGCATAAACAAACGCTAAACATGATGTCTGGTCTACTAGCAGTTAAATAAAGAAGAGAGCCGATCATACCTCGGTACTTTTTGCTATCGACTTCCTTACCTGTTTCATCCTTGTCAAGATGGTCGGATGTGCTCATTGGAGTGCCCATTGCTTTAGCATTGCTCATTTCAAATCGATTTAGCAATTCTTTGCAATACTTAGTTTGACAAATGAAAGTGCCTTCTTTCATTTGTTTCACTTGCAGCCCCAAAAAGAAAGTAAGCTCACCCATCATTGACATCTCAAATTCACTAGTCATTAAATTTGAGAATTCCTTGCATAGAGACTCGTTAGTGGAACCAAAAATAATGTTATCAACATAAATTTGTACTAAAAGAATGTCATTGTTTTTACTCTTGATAAAAAGTGTAGTATCGACTTTCCCCCTATTGAATTTATTTTCTAATAGGAATTTGCTCAAGCGTTCATACCAAGCTCGTGGAGCTTGTTTCAGACCATAGAGTGCTTTCTTGAGCTTAAAGACATAATCCGGAGATTTGGAGTCTTCGAATCCGGAGGGTTGTTCAACATACACTTCCTCTTGAATAAATCCGTTGAGGAAGGCACTCTTGACATCCATTTGATACAATTTAAAATTCATTGAGGAAGAAAATGCAAGTAATAAATGTATAGCTTCTAAACGTGCTACGGGTGCATATGTTTCTTCATAATCAATGCCTTCTTCTTGATTATAACCCTTTGCAACTAACCTAGCTTTGTTTCTAGTGATAATTCCATTTTCGTCTAATTTATTCCGAAAAACCCATTTCGTACCAATTATGGTATGATTATCGGGTCTTGGCACCAATTCCCAAACGTCATTACGTTTAAATTGGTTAAGGTCCTCTTGCATTGCCAAGGTCCAATGCTCATCCCCAATCGCTTCGGAGATGGTAGTAGGTTCAATTTGGGAAACAAATGCCATATGACTTATGGTGTCTTTGAGAAGGTTTCGAGTACTTACCCCTTTCTCGATGTCGCCAATTACCTTGTCGAGAGGATGGTCTTTAGACGTCCTCCAAGCCTTAGGCATCATCGATTCTTGTGATTGTGTCTCCTCTTGCTGTTGTTCCATGGGTTCATCTTGAATCTCCTTTGAATTTTCCGTTTGCTCCTTGTCTTGAATATTCATCTTGTTTAAGGATTCTGCAAGATCATCACAAAATTCCTTTCTCGCCAAGCGAGCATCACTTTCACAAAATACAATATGAGGGGTCTCCTCGACAGTTTCAGTACGATTATTAAATACTCTATACGCTTTACTACGAGATGAGTAACCAAGAAAAATACCTTCATCAGATTTTGCATCAAACTTTCCCAAATTATATTTTCCATTATTATGGATAAAACATTTACAACCAAAAACTCTAAGATGGGAGATATTAGGCTTTCTTCCCTTATAGACTTCATATGGGGTTTTCATGAGTATCGGTCGAATGACTGCTCTGTTTAAAACATAGCAAGCGGTACTCACGGCATCCGCCCAAAATTTCTTGGAAACCTTTGACTCATCGAGCATGGTTCTAGCCATCTCTTCGAGGCAACTATTTTTCCGTTCCACCACTCCATTTTGTTGTGGTGTACGTGGAGCCGAAAAGGTATGTTCAATACCGAGTTCGTCACAAAAATCCGCGAAGAGATTATGATCAAACTCTCCCCCATGATCACTTCTTATGGAAGTGACGGTTGTACTCTTTTCATTTTCCACACGTTTAAGAAAACTTTTGAAAGCATGAAATGCATCACTTTTATGAGCTAGGAACAATGTCCATGTGAATCGAGAGTAGTCATCAACAATTACGAAAGCATATAGATTTCCACCAAGACTTTTAACTCGAGATGGTCCGAAAAGATCCATGCGAAGAAGTTGTAAAGGTCTATTGGTTGAAACAATATTCTTTGATTTAAAAGAAGCTTTTGTTTGTTTTCCTTTTTGGCATGAGTCACAAATAGTATCTTTTTCAAAAGTAATATTTGGAAGACCAATTACTAGATCTTGTGAGACTAGTTTGTTTAAAAGATTCATGTTTATATGAGCTACTCTACGATGCCATAGCCACATGGTGTCTACTTTACTCAATAAGCAATTTACAAAACTTGATGAAGAATTTTCTAGATCAACCATATAGATATTATCTATTCTAATGCCACGAAGAATAATTTTGAAATCACGACGACGAATAACCAAGCATTCTTCGGAATCAAATAAAACAAGATTTCCCTTGTCACATAATTGACTTATGCTCAAGAGATTATGTTTTAAACCTTTAACTAACAAGAAATTTTTAATAGCGGAGGTTTCGTCCTTACCGACCGAGCCAATGCCGATAATTTTTCCTCTGTTATTGTCACCAAAAATAACGCTTCCTCCTTCCTTGGGTTCTAGTTGAAGGAATTTAGATGCATCCCCCGTCATTTGTTTGGAGCATCCACTATCAAGGTACCAAAGTACACTTGATCTCTTCAAACATACCTACAAAACAAATCAATGAGATTTTGGTACCCAAGCCATTTTGGGTCCTTGTACGTTAGGTGCAACGTGGTAGTGTGATTGACTCGTGTTGATGTGCCGATGTCGAGTAAAACACACGGGAGCTATATGCCCTATTTTGTTGCAGTAGTGACAAATGAAATTTGGATTATGCATTCTTCTAGGATGATAGTAATTAGAAGGTCTAAATCCGTTCATCCTATTTTTATAAAAATAATTTTGATGCACTTTTCGAGGATTTTGTCTAGGTGGTCTAAACATGCTAACATTTCTTCGAACATTTGTTCTAGGATGATTAGCATTTCTAGGTTTACTATTTCTAGGTGGATTTATTTTAATTTCCCTAGGTTGAGTCTTAGGTGATTTAGGAATGGACTCAACCTTTTCTTTAGGCTCATTTTTAAATCCTATACCGAGCTTAGTGGATTTCAAATTATCAAGAACATTATTTAAATTTTTGTGCGAGGAATTAAACTTGTGTAATGTGCTTTTGTGACTATCTACTTCTTCTTTCAAAGATTTGCAAGAAGAACAACCTTTGTTTGAGCCTTCGGGTTTGTCCATGCTTCTTTTGCCATAAAACCGGTTTTCTTCTTTCAACTTTTCATTATCGAAATTTAATTTTTCAACTTCCTTTTCCTTTAAAGAAATTTGTTTTCTTAAATCAGTTATTGTTTTTGAAGCATAAATAAACTCATCATAAAGTTCATCAAAGGCGTCTTGCAATTCTTCAAAAGTGAATTTATTTTTGGAAGTGGTACATGTTGAAACACGTTCTCAAGGCACTATACTAAAACGTGTGTTCATATTTGTAGGTTTTGATGAATGAAAAACTATGCGCATTGGACATATGACGAAGTCCAAGCACAAGCGCGCAATTGATATATAACGAGATTCAAGCACAAGACCAAGATCAAGCAAAGATATAAAGTTATACATGAGTCGTTCTTTAATTGTGATCTTGATCCGATAACTTGACTCAAGACTTGGCTTCTCTCGTAAAAATATTTTTATCAAATCATGCATATTTAATTTAAAGCAAAATGATTTTAAATCATGCATATTTGCTTTAGTCAAAATGATTTTTAAACATGCCTCTAAAATCTGGACTAAGATAATCGATTATGTACTTATGATAATAGATTATGTTAAGTCAGCTGCATGACAATCGATTGTGAACTTATGACAATCGATTGTGTTAAGGCAGTGTGCATCAGATTTTTCAAATCTGCATGACAATCGATTGTGAACTTATGACAATCGATTGTGTTGAGGCAGTGTACATCAAAGTTTTTCAAAGCTACAAAATAATCGATTGTGAACCTATGACAATCGATTGTGTTGAGGCAGTGTCTATCAGACATTTTCAAAGTCATAAAATAATCGATTGTGTACCTTTGACAATCGAGTGCATTAAGGCAGTGTCTAATTGATTTTTCAAAGACTGATCATATTATTACTATAAATACAGCTTCAAATCAGTCTTCTATACACAACAACTGATCATATTATTGCTATAGCTTGCATACTCTATTGTTCATCACTTTCTATTCATTACATAAGTTTTGAAAGCCAAAATTCTTGACGAAAGTTGTTGCGTTCTTGAGCGTATCTGTTTATTCATATCTACTCTATTAAGAGAGTCTTGTTTAAGTGAGTGCTAAGTGTTTTATACACTTGAAGGGAAGTGTTAGTCCCTTGTATTGTAAGAAGGAACTTGTGTTTCCTTTGGTTGAAGTCTTGGAGTGTTGTATCTTCGAGCAAAGGTTGTTGAGGCTTGTGTCCTCAGTTTGTAAAGGTTTGTTGAGCACCCGTAAGCTTAACAGTATTAGTGGAAATCTCGAGAGAGTCTCTCGGGGACTGGACTAGCCACGGGTTGTGGTGAACCAGGATACATCGGTGCATTCGTTCTTATTTATTTACTTATCGCACTTATTTCTTTCCTGCAATTTTTAAATTCCGCAAGTTTACGCTAATTTTTGTTATAACGCTATTCACCCCCCTCTAGCGTTAAGCGTATTTTTTAACAATTGGTATCAGAGCCCAACTCTCTGAAGACTTAACCGTTTGAGAGAAACAATCCATGGCTTCTACTCGTGATTCTTTTGCAGGAATAGGTGAAGGACAATGCTCCACCCGACCACCACTATTCGACGGTACAAACTATACGTACTGGAAGGAGAGGATGAGAATATTTGTTCAATCAAATAGTTTTCATCTTTGGAAGGTTATAATGAAGGGAGAACAAATTCCAACCAAAAAGGTTGAAAATATAGATGTTCCAAAGTCCGAAGATGAATACGATGCGGATGATATCCGAAAGGTGCAAAACAACGCTAATGCCATTAATTTATTATATTGTGCTGTAAATGCTGATGATTACAGGAAAATATCATGTTGCACAACGGCGAAGCAAATGGGGGACAAGCTGGAAATTACGTACGAAGGTACGGACCAGGTAAGGGAAGCTAAAATTGATTTCCTAACCCATGCATATGAATTGTTTCACATGAAGGAAGGCGAAAAGGTCGATGAGATGTTCGAACGATTTTCAAAAATCGTTAATGATTTACATGCTCTTAAGAAGAACTTCACGGATAAGGAACTTGTCCGAAAAATTCTCCGAAGTCTCACTCCGGCATGACGATCCAAGGCCGACGCGATTCAAGAATCTATTGGCATTACAAATGTCACCATCGACGGATTAAGAGGTAATCTTAAAACTTTTGAATCTACTATACTTAACCCTCTTGTTGATGATCAAAGGAAACAAAAGATCGCTCTCAAGGCAAGCACAAGCCAACCTCAAAATGATGAGGACGGAGACAACGAGTTCGGACTCGTTATTAAGAGATTTCAAAAGTTCATGCGAAAAGAGTATGAACGAAAGGGAAAAAAGCAAGGAGATCAAATAAAGTGCTATGAGTGCGGAGAAACCGGCACATTAAATCAAATTGCCCAAATGCCAAAAAGGAGAAGAAACCCTTCAAGAAACAACGAGCATACATATCTTGGGGAGGCGACTCCGGAGACGAGTCGAGTGAGGAAGAAGAAGACGAAGCCGCAAATCTTTGTCTCATGGCACAAGAAGACAACCAAGAAAAGGTATGTCAAATTTCTTCCAAAAGTTTCTATTCTCTTGAGAAAATGCAAAATGCTTTTGATGAATTGTATAGTGAATTTATTAAAGCTTCTAAAACTGTTAAAAGCATAAAGGAAAATGCCTCTTTGAAAGAAAAAGATTTTGAAAAACAACTCTCTTTGAAAGAAAAGGATTTGGAAAAACTGATTTTGGAAAATGAGAAGTTGAAAGAAGAAAACAAATTTTTCGGCAAGAGAAGCGCCGACAAACCCGAGAGTTCTAGTAAAAGTTGTACTTCTTGCATGCATCTAAAAAATGAGGTAGAAAGACTTAAGGGCACCCTAGATAAGTTTAATTTTTCTCATAAAAATTTGAATGAAGCTCTTGTTAATTTGAAGTCGACCAAGCATGGCATAGGTTTTAAGAATGAGTCTAAAGAAAAGGTTGAAGCCAACCCCCAACAACCTAAGGCTCAACCTAGGATTAATAAAACAAACGCTCATCCTAGATATAACAAACCTAGAAATGGCTTTCAACAATCGCAACCTAGAAATAATCACTCTAGAAATAATGCATATTCTAGGCCAAACACTAGAAGGAATTTTGAACCTTTTAGAACACCTAGAAATGGCTTCCAACCTAGAAATAATTATTCTAGAAATGCTGCATGTCCTAGAACAAATAGTAGGAGAAATGACTTTCATGAAACACGCAATAGTCATATTGTCGAAAATAGAGTAAACAATTTTCATCCGTCCAACTACTATCAACCTAGAAGGATGCATAATCCTAACGTGATTTGTCATTATTGTAGACGAATTGGACATATTGCTCCTGCTTGTTTTACACGACATAGACATAACACTCAATCACATCACTATGATTTGCCTAACCCCCAAGGACCCAAAATGGCATGGGTACCTAAAACTCATTAATGTGTTTTGTAGGTGTGTTTGAAGGGGTCAAGTGTACTTTGGTACCTTGATAGTGGATGCTCCAAGCACATGACTGGAGACGAATCCAAGTTCCTTCAACTAGAACACAAGGAAGGAGGAATCGTTATTTTTGGTGATAACAACAAAGGAAAAATTATCGGCATTGGATCGGTCGGTAAGGATGACTCCTCTTCCATTAAGCATATATTGCTAGTTAAGGGTCTAAAACATAATCTCTTGAGCATAAGTCAATTATGTGACAAGGGAAATCTTGTTTTATTTGATTCAAATGAATGCTTAGTTTTTCGCCGTAGCGATTTTAAAATTATCCTTCGAGGTTTTAGAATGCGTAACATCTATATGGTTGATCTTGCAAATTCTTCACCTGAATAAGTGAATTGTCTTATGAGCAAAGAGGATGATACATGGTTATGGCATCGTAGAGTAGCTCACATCAACATGCATCTTTTGAATAAATTAGTTTCACAAAATTTAGTCATTGGTCTTCCAAATTAGAAATTTGAAAAAGACTCTATTTGTGATTCTTGTCAAAAAGGGAAGCATACAAAAGCATCTTTTAAATCGAAAAATATTGTTTCAACTACTAGACCTTTGCAATTACTTCACATGGACTTATTTGGACCATCTCGCATTGAAAGTCTTGGTAGAAATTGTTATGCTTTTGTTATTGTTGATGATTATTCTAGATTTACATGGACTCTATTTCTTGCTCATAAAAGTGAAGCTTTTCATAATTTCAAATATTTTCTTGAACGTGTTCAAAACGAAAAGGACACAACCGTCACTTCAATAAGAAGTGATCATGGGGGAGAGTTTGATCACAATCTCTTTGCGGACCTTTGTGACGAACTCGATATCGAGCACACCTTCTCCGCTCCACGAACACCACAACAAAATGGGGTGGTGGAAAGGAAAAATAGGTGTCTCGAAGAGATGGCTAGAACCATGCTCGATAAGGCTAAGATTCCCAAACATTTTTGGGCGGATGCCGTGAGTACCGCATGCTACGTTTTGAATAGAGTAGTCATAAGGCCAATACTCATGAAAACCCCTTATGAACTCTACAAGGGAAGGAAACCAAATATCTCCCATTTTAGAGTATTCGGTTGTAAATGCTTTATTCATAACAATGGAAAAGATCAATTGGGAAAATTTGATGCCAAATCCGATGAAGGAATTTTATTGGTTATTCCTCATGCAGCAAAGCATATAAAGTATTCAATAATAGAACCGGAACTGTGGAGGAATCCCCTCATATTGTGTTTTCCGAAAATAATGCTCGCTTGGCGAGAAAGGATTCTGGTTTTGATCTTGCAGGTATTTTAAACTCACTAAGTCCTCAAGACAAAGTACAAAAGGAAACTCCGAAGGAAACTCAAGATGAAATCTTGGATCAATTATCGGAGGAAGCGCCACAATTGGAAAAAGAAACGAAGCTACCTAACGAATGGAGGACAATTTAAGATCACCCTCTCGAACAGGTAATTGGCGACGTTGGAGAAAAGGTAAGTACCCGAAACACTCTTACGAACACCTTAGGACACACTTCTTAAGAAATCACGTTCTCACCTGGCCACATTGATCTAAGTCATTATTTCTTTACAAATTACTAACTTGAGCGTCCGAGACGTCTAATTTTCTTTTGCAGGTATCGCCCAAAAGGTAGGGGGAATGATAAAGCAATGGCATAGAACAATCGATTGTTACAACAAATAATCGATTATTTTTTTCTTATGTCTCATGTTTACTGTGCGGACAATCGATTAGCAAGTATCACTAATCGACTATTTACATTTTATGCTTATTATGCAGTTTCTTTATATAATCGATTTTTTACTGTATAATCGATTACCGTCTCGGCCATTCAGTACTGCTTTCCTAAAACAATCGGTTGTTTCAAAAATATAATCGATTATTTTCCGAGTCAAAAAAATCACTGTGCACACTGTGTCACAACAATTGATTACCATAATTCAACAATCGATTATTTTTTGTCAGTAATTCAAATATTTGTTACCGTTTGGGTCCTGCCAGATTCCCACAATCGATTTTTTTCAGTTCTGAGTTCAAGTCAAAACTCCATAACAATCGATTGTTTCAATTCCACAATCGATTGTGTAACAGTCAGTGAAAATTTTTCTTACCGTTTCTGACCGTTTTAGCTCATAAATTTCTGCAGATTTTCACCATAAATGAAATGCCATCTTCCTCATTATGAATAGGTACCATATGCCTTCAATTTCTTCACTCAAGCATCAATCTTAGCTCCCAAAATTTCAAAAATCTTTCAAGCTTCTTACAAAGGCCATTTCTACTTATTCAAAATGTCGGGCAGACACACTAAACGTTCCCGTTCAGGTAGACATGGTGCATCTTCTTCAGCTGCTCCTCCTCCTCCAAATTTCCCTTGCCAAGATGGGTCTATTTTACAATTCAATTCTGAAACCGAGCTAACTAGATTCTTGACAAAATTCGAAAAGCGTGACATTCTTCCTCCTCGCTTTTCTACAAGCAAATATCTTGAATCATGCGCCCCCGCTGCAAACATGCTTAGGAAATGCCAACTTCTTGATTTCCTATATCTATCCTATCCTCACATTAATCCTCTTTTGATTCAAGCCTTCTACTCTAATCTTCATGAGGACGACGAGAGTGAGCTTGTGACAAACATTAATGGTGTTGAAATTCTCTTAACCAACGAAAATTTACATTCTATTTCTCACCTACCTCGAAGTGGGGAAAACATTTCTTGCTACATTAGAGAAGCCGGCGCCTTATTTGATGAGAAAATTCTCCTAAACCAAATAGGACTTGGAGCTTATGATCCTAATCTATCTACTCGGCGTCCTACCATTATGGGAATGCTCCCCGAATATCATTTGATTTTCTATTTCATAACCCGAGTCCTCAAGCCTCGCAAACATATCCACACCACTCTCTCCCAAGAGGACGCAGAGCTCATGCATGCCATTATAACCGGAGCTCACATCAATTGGTGTAAGTTCGTCAAAATTCACATGCTTGATGCCATCGGGGACGATAGACCACTTCCCTATGCCCTCCTTATTATGAATTTTCTTGAAGCCTCCGGGTTCAACACCTCTATCGGTCCGCTCAAAAAGAGCACCAAGAAATGGGAAATTTCCGAATCCTCCTTTCCCCATGACGGCGATCATGTAGCTCCTGCTCCTCCTCCAACTCGTCGATCGCGTCAGCCTCAAGAACCTACTCTTCAATCTATTTCCGACCAAATTGCTTCTTTGACCACCTCTGTCAATCAATTGACATATGAGGTCCATGGATATTTTGACCATGTTCATTATCCATATGCTGGACTTGTCCCTTATGAAGCAGTGCCGGATGATGACGCGGGAAATGATGATAATGAATAATTTCTTTAGTTTATTGTTCTATGTTTTATTGTCTTCTTTTGTTGTACTCATATTTTTGTTTAATAAATAAACAACTTATTTACTTATTCATTCAATTTTTTTGGCTAATGGCAAAAGCGGGATGAATAAGGGATATGAACTCATTTTTTATTGGCATAAATTGAGGGGGAATTCATATGTTGAGGGGGAACCAATTGCATATCTTTACTTGTCTTGAATCGTCATTATGAATTATCAAATATGCATATCCCGACTAAAGTTTGCCATTATCAAAAAGGGGGAAATTGTTGAAACACGTTCTCAAGGCACTATACTAAAATGTGTGTTCATATTTGTAGGTTTTGATGAATGACAAACTATGCGCAATGGACATATGATGAGGTCCAAGCACAAGCGCGCAATTGATATATAACGAGATTCAAGCACAAGACCAAGATCAAGCAAAGATATAAAGTTATACATGAGTCGTTCTTTAATTGTGATCTTGATCCGATAACTTGACTCAAGACTTGGCTTCTCTCGTAAAAATATTTTTATCAAATCATGTATATTTTAATTTAAAGCAAAATGATTTTAAATCATGCATATTTACTTTAGTCAAGATGATTTTTAAACATGCCTCTAAAATCTGGACTAAGATAATCGATTATGTACTTGTGGTAATCGATTATGTTAAGTCAGCTGCATGACAATCGATTGTGAACTTATGACAATCGATTGTGTTAAGGCAGTGTGCATCAGATTTTTCAAATCTGCATGACAATCGATTGTGAACTTATGACAATCGATTGTGTTGAGGCAGTGTACATCAAAGTTTTTCAAAGCTACAAAATAATCGATTGTGAACCTATGACAATCGATTGTGTTGAGGCAGTGTCTATCAGACATTTTCAAAGTCATAAAATAATCGATTGTGTACCTTTGACAATCGAGTGCATTAAGGCAGTGTCTAATTGATTTTTCAAAGACTGATATATAATCGATTGTTCTCACAGCATAATCGATTGTGTAATTGACCGTTGCCAAAATATTTTCAAACACCGTCAGGTAATCGATTATATATTTCTAATAATCGATTGTTTTAAATAAAATCTGAAAAAGATTTTTTGAAAGTTGCCAAGTAATCGATTGTAGATTTCTGACAATCGATTGTTTTAAGTAAAATCTGAAAATGTTTTTCTGAACGTTGCCAAGTAATCGATTGTAGATTTCTGACAATCGATTGTTTTAAGTAAAATCTGGAAATGATATTTTGAACGTTGCCAGTAATCGATTATTGATCTTAGATAATCGATTGTTAAGCGTAAAATCTGGGAATGATTTTTGGAACGATTGGCAAACAATCGATTGTGGCATTTTGACAATCGATTGTCACTGAGTAAAATCAGCAATTCTTAATTGGCAATTAGGCAACGGTAATACAGCTTCAAATCAGTCTTCTATACACAACAACTGATCATATTATTGCTATAGCTTGCATACTCTATTGTTCATCACTTTCTATTCATTACATAAGTTTTGAAAGCCAAAATTCTTGACGAAAGTTGTTGCGTTCTTGAGCGTATCTGTTTACTCATATCTACTCTATTAAGAGAGTCTTGTTTAAGTGAGTGCTAAGTGTTTTATACACTTGAAGGGAAGTGTTAGCCCCTTGTATTGTAAGAAGGAACTTGTGTTTCCTTTGGTTGAAGTCTTGGAGTGTTGTATCTTCGAGCAAAGGTTGTTGAGGCTTGTGTCCTCAGTTTGTAAAGGTTTTTTGAGCACCCGTAAGCTTAACAGTGTTAGTGGAAATCTCGAGAGAGTCTCTCGGGGACTGGACTAGCCACGGGTTGTGGTGAACCAGGATACATCGGTGCGTTCGTTCTTATTTATTTACTTATCGCACTTATTTCTTTCCTGCAATTTTTAAATTCCGCAAGTTTACGCTAATTTTTATTATAACGCTATTCACCCCCCCTCTAGCGTTAAGCGTATTTTCTAACAGTACATACCTCGTCTTGTTTTTCTTCATTTGCCATGAGACATAAGTTTGCGGTCTCCTCTTCTTCTCCGTCGCTAGATTCGTCGCCGGAGTCACCTCCCCAATAGATGTAGGCTCTTTGCTTTTTACCTACCTTCTTCTCCACTTTGGCGTTTGGGCATTTTGGTTTAATATGCCCGAGTTCTCCGCATCCATAGCATTTTAACTCACCTCCTCGTTTCTTACCTTTTCGTTCATACTCCTTTCGCATGAACTTGTGGAATCTTTTGATGACGAGGCCGAGCTCGGTGTCATCGTTGCTTGAGTCCTCATCAATTTGAGGTTGAGCCGTTTTAGCTTTTAAGGCAATTTTCCTTTGCCTTTGATCATCTACAAGAGGGTTAAGAATAGTAGACACATATGTTTTAAGGTTACCTCTTAGCCCGTCGATTGTGACATTTGTTACCCCGATTGATTCCTGGATAGCATCGGCCTTTGAACGCCATTCTGGATTAAGGCTTCGGAGAATTTTACGGACAAGTTCCCGATCCGTAAATGTCTTCTTAAGGGCGTGAAGATCATTGACGATTTTTGAAAATCGTTCAAACATGTCGTCTATTTTCTCACCTTCCTTCATGTGAAACAATTCATACTCGTGAGTTAAGAAATCAATTTTTGCTTCACGTACCTAGTCTTTGCCTTCGTATGTGATTTCGAGCTTATCCCACATTTGTTTTGCGGTTGTGCAGCATGATATTTTCTGATAGTCATCGGGATTTACTGCATAGTACAACATATTAATTGCCTTTGCGTTGTTCTCTACCTTTCTTATATCATCCGCATCATACTCCTCTTCTAATTTTGGGATGAGTTTATCACCATCCTTTTTAGTTGGTAGTTGCTCTCCATTTTTAATAATTTTCCAGATATGAAAATTATTTGACTGGATGAATATCCTCATTCTCTCTTTCCAATAGGTGTAGTTGGTTCCATCAAATAGTGGTGGCCTTGTGGTGCATGAACCTTCACCTATTCCTGCATAAGCACTACGAGTAGAAGCCATAGAAAGATTCTCTCAAACGGTTAAGTCTTACAGAGAGTTAGGCTCTGATACCAATTGTTAGAATAAGTGCTGAATAGCGTTTTATAAAAATTCTGCAGAAATAAAAATTAACTTGAATCAAATTGCGGAATTAAAAGAGTATAGAGGAGATGCACCGATTTTATACTGGTTGGCCACAAGTGTGGTTACGTCCAGTCTCCCGAGAGACTCTCTCGAGGTTCTACTAAACTCGTTAAGCTTCCGGGTGCTTAACAAACCGTTACAACTGAGAACTTGAGTCACACAAGCCTCAACAACCGTTGCTCGAAGATATCGCACTTCAAGACTTCAAACGAAGGAATAAAAATGTTCCTTCTAAGAAATTGGCTCTCAAAAGTGATGAATTCAATATGAAATAATTGATGCAAGAGTATGTAAGCTTTTGTAAGTTTATGCTCAGTTGTTGTGCTTTAAAAAGTGATTTAGAGGTGTATTTATAGGCCTCAAAATGCCCCAGACCGTTGCTTAATTGCCAATCAAAATTTCTGATTCTGTGCTCATATAATCGATTAGATGGTCTATATAATCGATTATTTGTCCAACGTTCAAAAAATAGTCTCGTGATTTTAGGGAGAATAATTGATTATGTAGACTGTATAATCGATTATATGCAAATCTTTCAAAAGATCATATCCTAATTTTAAGGAGAATAATCGATTGTTTATGAAACATAATCGATTGTACGTTAACGTTCAAAAATCAGTTTAAGATTCTGTGCTAACATAATCGATTATCAACTATGTATAATCGATTATATTTCAAACTTTTAAAAGAACACTTTGGCAACGGTCTGAACATACTCGATTGTTAAAAACCATATAATCGATTGTTTTGCTGTTTGGAAAATTTCGGATCACAGTGTCTCAATATAATCGATTATGGAAAACATATAATCGATTACTTTGCAGTTTGAAAATTTCAGTTTAAGCACTGTCTCAATGTAATCGATTGTTAAACATACATAATCGATTATTTGCTATTTTGAAAAACTTCAGATCACACTGTCTTAATATAAACGATTGTTAACAAGTACATAATCGATTGTTTTGCAGTTTTTGAAAATTGTTTTGGCGGTCTTTACATAATCGATTATCTATTCTATATAATCGATTATATGTGTCCAGTTCTGAAAGACATGTTTAAAAATCATTTTGGCTAAAATGCAAATCATTTTGTTTGAATTCAAAGATGCATGTTTTGATGAAAATGATTTTACGAGAGAGGCCAAGACTTGAATCTGTTGTTGAATCAAGATCACAATATAAAACAAGCTATGTGAATCTTCGTTGCTTCACTTGATCTTGTTCTTTGCTTGAAGGTTACCGTTCCATGCTCGTTGGTTTGTCATTTATTAAAACCTACAAAGATGAACACACGTTTAGTTTTAGCGACTTGAGAAAACACTGAAGACTCAATTTACCCTTCTTCCCAAATCTCATAACACCATGTATGGATGAAACCTTCAGTAGAACCTTCTCCCTAACCATTTAAGATACATCACTGACCTTCCTGTTGGCATAACTCTTTTGTCTCGATTGTGTTGTATGAAGCTGCTCCTGAATCGGACGTATGTAAAATCTACACAATTAGTACTACACAACGAGACCAATCCAGCAAATTTACTATTTGAAGGTACAAGTAAGTCAATTAAAGCAAATAGCTGGGAATCATGAAATTATGAAGAAATCTAACATAATTGACAGAAGATATTGTATTAACAGGTATCAATTAAGCATGGAAAGCATCTAGAGCACATAACTGTTAAGATAGGTAGGGAAACAATTGAGGAAAAGCGATAAATCAGGGAAAACAAATAATTCGGCGGCATATAAGCACCCGTCACCTTGCATATACGCCGCTCACATGGAATTCACATAACACAAAGTCCGAGGGTTTCTAATTCCCTCAAGTCAAAGTTAGACACAACACTTACCTCGCTCCAAAGGCCACTCAAAGCTCAATCACAACTTTCCCTTTCAAACACGCCTCTGAACAAATAATATCTAGCAAATTACTAACCAAATGTTTCAAAATAAGCGTCAGGAACACCAACGATCAATAGGAATTCAATTTAGGTCATTATTTAAAGAGTCAACAAAAGTCACACCCGGGCCTCCTTGGTCAAACCAAAAATTTGGATCAAAACTTGATTATCCATCCACCCTCGAGCTTGAATATGTAGTTTATTTTGAAATCCGATCTCAATTTGAGGTCTAAATTTTCAATTTAGCAAATCCCTAATTTCTACCCAAAAGTCCCTAATTCCACCATGAAAATCTTAGATTTTAAGTTGAAATCTTGTAAACTGAAGTGAAAGATTGAAAGAAACTAGTTTAAAATCACTTACCAATGTTTTGTGAAAGAAATGGCCTTTGAAAAATCGCCTCTTATGTTTTAGGTTTTGAAAATTTGAAGAATGAGTAAAACATTCCGTCTAAATTACTTTTACACAACTGCAGATGTTGCATTTACGACCTGAGCTTCGGAATTGGGAAGCTCGCAAATGGGCGAGAAGTATCACAAATGCAAACTCCCCACACCTCTGCTGCCTTGGAAAATGCAAATAATTTTTTCACATTTGCGAACATGAACCATCACAATTGTGGCAGAAACCTCGCATATCGATAATCCCAATCCCCACCCATACCCGCAGATGCAAAGTGTCCTTCGCAAAGCAAGGCTCACATTTGCGTGTCAGACCTTGCATTTGCGAAGACCGCAATCCAGCACCAGATGAAATTTGCACCACCTATGCTTTTACAAAAACCACTTTGTTGCCTATCCGAAACTCACCCAAGCCCTCGAGGCTCCAAACCAACATGTACATATGTCTTACGACATCATACGAACTTACTCGCGTGATCAAATCGCCAAAATAACAATTAAAACTATGAATTTAGCACCAAATCAAATGAAATTCTCAAGAACACTTTGAAATTCCTATTTTCTCAACCGGACGTCCGAATCAGCTCAAACCAACTCCATTACTGGACTCCGGAACCAAAATACGGACCCGATAGCAATAAGATCGAACATTAATAATTTCTTAAAAAACCATTAAATTTTCAGACTTTTAGTTTTCAACAAAAATTCATAACTCGAGTTAGGGACTTACGAATCCAATTCGGGCATATGCCTAGGTCCCGTATTTTGATACAATCCATGGGACTGTCAAAACACGAATTCGAGTATGTTTACTAAAAATATTGACCGACTCAAATAAAGTTTTAAGCAAAAATTCTTATTTTTACCAACTTTCAGCATAAAAACTTTTCGGATACACGTCCGAACTATGCATGCATATTGAGGAGGGGTAAAATGAGATTTTTAAGAACTTGAAACACATAATTTAATTTTAAATCATAAGATAACCTATTGGATTATCACAGGTCGAAGACAGACAAATCAGAAAAATGCCCAGACGATTCCCTAACTGCTTCTGTAATGTCATTCAATTCCTCTCTAATATCCTTGTGCCAATGTAATATCTCATCAACTGGACGACTTAAAGTGGACTATTTAAGGTTGAAATTTGATTTGTTTTGTGGAAAATGTGGACTGTTGGGAGTATCTTTGATCCCAATATTCTGGGGAGAATAGGGAAGAGAGGAGAGAAAAAAGGAATATGGTATGACTATATTTCTTGATTAAAGATATTAATAATGGATTGAGAACCTTTTTACGTGGAATGTATATAATTTATAAGTAATCATTATTTAAGGCGGATAATATATAAAATTAAAATAATTTTGATAAATAAATTTCAAATATTATATAGGAACGAAAAAATTCCTTATAATTACTAGAGTGGACTATATATTATACGATTAAACCCATAATGCTCCCCAAGGAGGGGGCTTTGTTTTACATGGGCTTTAAAACAAAAAACTTCATACAACAGCCTCTTGTATTTGTTGGGCTTGGACAGAGTAAGATTTTACGAGAGTGAGTTACATATTGGTCGTTAGACCAAACATTAATATAAATGCTAGCCAAATATTATATATATATATATATATATATATATATATATATATATATATATACTTTGTTGATTATTATTTTTGGGAGTGATTATTCTATGTAGGTTTCCCATTTTATTTGTTTATTTACAACCACCCTAGTTAAAGCTTGGGCTATGAACAAGAGGAAGCTTCAGACCAAAATTCATTAAGAACCGGAACAAGCAACAAGAGTCTTAGCAACTGTTTCCTCGAGAAAAATGACAGCAAAAATACGAAATTGGAGTATAGATATTAAGTTTATATGTGGTCCGGGACTAGGTATGATCATATGCACAGTCAATTTTGGTGCAGCTCTTAACTTTTTATTTTTATTTTTCGTGCTTAGGCTAAATACGGTCCAAGCTCTTAACTTTTATAAGTTTGTACTTTATATATACACTAGTTTTTCGGTAGGTTCATGGCATATTAGTTTAGTAATATATATTACCGTAAACTAATATCACAACTATTAAAATTAAATTTTTAATAAGTTTAAATATACACGAAAGAATATAGTATAAGTTTTGTAAGTGTATCTCACATATTACTTGTGGACGATATTCCTCTGTATGCTCCTTTCATCCGCTTCGATTATTCTGTCATTCAAAGACTTCCTTTACGATAGTGTTGTAGTAAAAGCAATTCTCATTTCTTTGTGAACCGAGGTGTAGCTCAGATTGAAACTATCTAGATAGCTAATGATAATATGGTAATTTTTCTTCGATTCAACAAAGTCCTTCCACTTTTCTATATGCTTATTGAAGAGTGTTGCTTGGATCTTTATCCCCTATTGTGGATACAATCAATATTTTAGGTCATAAATAAAGATAATATAAATTAATAAATAATAGATGAAAAATATAGAATGACATTACCTCTTCATCAACTAATATAAGTGTTACGATCCGAATTTCCATCGTCGAAATCGTAATGACGCCTAACGCTGCACTTGCTAGGCAAGCCAACATTAGAGGTTTGCAACATAACAATCTTATAAATTACTGATAAACCACTACAGCTCAACACGTGATAATTAATATAAGAAACGGAACTTCCATAATAATACTACGCATGTGAAATATATATCAATTCACGAACTACTAAAATTAACTACATGTATTTGGCTAAAATGAAGAAATACAACTGTTTGTGAACTAAACGAAACAGTAAATAAGTATATATAGGAAGGGACTCCAGGAATCTGCAGACATCGGCAGATCTATCTCGGGTCTCCTACGTAATAGCCAGCTAAGAACTCAGAATTAGTTCGTACCAATACCTAAATCTGCACAGAAAGTACATAATGCATCATCAGTACAACCAACCCCTGTACTAGTAAGTATCGAGCCTAACCTCGATGAAGTAGTGACTAGGTGAGGACGAGACACCACATAAAGCCTGAATAGTGTAATCATGCTAATGGAAACAACGATAAACAAAGAAATAAAGCAGAAATAATAGGAAGGAGGATATGCAGTGGGGGATTCACTATATAAGGAGTGTGAAAATAATAGAAAGGCACAATTTTAAACAGAAATCCTCAATTTACTTAAACAATAAAGACAACAAACGAAAACTACATGGTATCGCCCTTTGTGCTTTTACTCTCAACTTCACCCATATATAAATAGAACAACACGAATCACCCTTTGTACATTAAACCTTACATAATATATACAACATCACCTTCGTGCTTTATCACTCTCATATAATGGCACGACATCACCCTTCATGCTTTACACTCACATATCGTGTGATGGCATCATCCTTCGTGCTTTACACTCCTCCTAAAAATCCCAGAGTTAACAACAACGGATAAATAAAAGTATCACAAAGTAACCAGTACTTCATGAATGAGTAATTGACAAATTGGACATTTCAACCTCGAATCGATGTTCAACAATTATCAGCCTCAGTGGAACCAGATGTAAGTCTCCGAACGTGTGCAATAACACCAATAAACATGGATAATAAGATTTAAGACTACAAAATATGTACTCGCATGCTATGACTCGACCAAAACATATAGGTGCTCGTCACATCACCTATACATCATATTCAATAGTAAAACATGTAGCAAATAATCACGTAATACCTATTCCCTCAAATCAAAGTTAGACACGGCACTTACCTCGATTCTGTGGCCAAACTTAAGCCTCAAACACTGCTTTTTCCTTAGAATTCACCTCCAACCCACTCATATCCAGTCCTAATTAACTTTAAAACATTAATTATTGCTAAATAATAACATTTTCCCCATAAGTCAAAAATCGACTCCGGGCTCTCTTGGTCAAAACTCGAGGTTCATACCAAAACCCATTCGCCCATTTACCCACGAGCCCAAATATGCCATTAGTTTTGGTATTCGATCCCATAATGAGGTCTAAATTGTCAATTCTCCTGAAATCCCTAATTTTAACCCTTAAAGAAGAAATTTCGGCTTAGAAATCTAATGGGTGTTGACAAAAATTGAAAGGAATGAGTTTTTGAACATGAACCTATGATTTGGTGTTGAATCCCCACTTCAAAAATCGCCCAAGGTCGAGTTCTTTGGATTAAAATGTGAAATTTTGGTCTAATCCCGTGCTAGTTATGTTTTTAAATTTGTTGGACAAACCTTCATCGTGTTTGTGGGAGGCCTGTCGTGATCATGATACTCAGCAGCCTAAGGCCTTCGCGTTCGCGGGTCCATCCATGCGTTCGCGTAAGGAAACTCCCCCAAAGCAATCACGTCTGTGACCCTGTGGTCGTGTTCACATAGAAGGACGAGACTCCCCTCTCCTAGGTCCCTTAACAATCGAATTCGCGGGAGGCTGATCGCATTCGTGAAGGGTACCACCCATAGTGCTTTGCGTTTGCGTCCAATCCTCCGCCTCTGCGAAGAAGAAGTTTCCCCTCAGGCTGGTTTAGACTTTGCGATCGCGAGAGAGGCTTTACGGTCGCGAAGCATAGAACATCACAATCTCTAAGTTCAAAACATCCCGTAGAATATCCTAAAGTCACGTGAACCCTCGCGGCTCCAATCCAAATATATTCACACAAGTCTGAAAACATCATACAGACTTGCTCGTGCGATTATATCGCTAAAATAATACCTGAAACTACGAATTTTGCATCAAAATCAATGTAATTCTCAAGAACACTTAAAGTTTGTATTCTCTCAACCGAGGGTCCGAATCACGTCATCAGACATCGGTTATCACCAAATTTCAAAAACATGACTTAAATATCATATTAAACATGTATCAGACTCTGGAACTAAAATACGAGCCCGATACCAACAAAAACAAGTATTATTCAATTTCTAAAAACCATTATATTTTTCAGTTAAATAATTTTCTTCAAAAATTTATTTCTTGGGCTATAAACCTCGAAATTCAATTTTGGGCATACGCCCAAGTACCATATTTCACTTCGGAACCTCGGGGACCGTCAAATCATGAATCTGGATCTGTTTACTCAAAATATTGACCGAGGTTAACTTAATTCAATTTTATTGGCAAAATTTAGTATTTTCTTAAATTTTCACATAAAGGCCTTCTGAAAACGCGCCCAGACTGTAGACACAAATCGAGAAGAAAGAAAAGGAGGTCTTTAAGGCCCCGGAATCCCAAATTGGGTTCTAAAATATGAGATGACCTTTTGGATCATCACATTCTCCACTTCTAAAACAACCGTTCGTCCTCAAATAGACATAGAAAAGTACAAAAGCTAGAGAAAAAATAGGGATATCTGCTCCGCATATCGGACTCGGAATCCCAGGTAGCTGCATCCATAAACTAACCTCTCTACTACACACGAACCGAAGGATATCTTTTCGATCTCAACTGGCGAACCTGACTGTCTAAAATAACTATCGGCTCCTCTTCGTAGGTCAAATCCTTTTCCAACTGGACACTTCTAACACGTGGGATGGATTGTCGTGATACTTTGGAAGCATGGAAACTTGAAACACTGGATGCAATGCTGATAAACCTGGTGGCAATGTAAGTTCGTAAAACACCTTACCTACTATCCGAAGGATCTCAAAAGGCCCAATGAACCTAGGGATAAACTTGACATATTTTCCAAAAAGCATCACACCCTTCATGGGTGACACCCTAAGTAATATTCTCTCTCCGATCATGAATGCCATATCATCTAGCTGGGTTGAGCTATACGAAGTCTATCCTGAATGATCTTAACCTTATCCAAGGCATCATGCACTAAGTCTGTACCCAATAAACGAGCCTTCAACAGCTCAAACTATCAAACCGATGATCGACACTGTCTACCATATTATGCCTCCTAGTGATCCATCTAGATGAACGAGTGATAACTGTTGTTGTAGGAAAACTCCCCCAACGGCAAGAACTGATCCCGAAAACCTCCAAAGTCGATAACACAAGCGCGGAGCATTTCCTCCAAAATCTGAATAGTACGCTCGGACTGTCCGTTCGTATGAGAATGAAATGATATGCTCAACTCGACCCCTGTACCAAACAAACGATGTACTGCCCTCCAGAAATGTGAGGTAAACTGCGTACTCGATCAGAAATGATAGACACAGGCACATGATGGAGACGAACGATTGTACGAATATAAATCTCTGCCAACCGCTCTGAAGAATAGGAAACTGCCACAGCAATGAAATGCGCTGACTTGGTCAGCCTGTCCATAATAACCCATACCGCATCAAACTTTCTCTGAGTCTCTAGGAGTCCAACAACGAAACTCACGGTGATCCACTCCCACTTCCACTCAGGAATCTCAATCTTTTAAAGTAAACCAACAGGTCTCTGATGCTCGTACTTTACATGCTGATAATTTAAATGCCGAGTTACAGATGCGATAATATCCTTCTTCATTCTCCTCCACCAATAATGTTGCCGCAAGTCCTGATACATCTTAGCGATGCCGGGATGAATAGAATACCAGGTACCATGGGCTTCCTAATCCACTCACAAAGCTCATCCACATTAGGCACACAAACACGACCATGCATCCTTAAAATTCCATCATCTCCAACTGTAACCTGCTTGGCACATCCGTGCCACAGTGTGTCCTTAAGGACAATCAAATGAGGGTCATCATAATGCCGATCTATGATATGCTCAAATAGTGAAGAACGAGCGGCTGTACAAGCTCGAACACGACCGGGCTCAGAAATATTCTACCCCACGAACTGATTGTCCAAAGTCTAAACATCTATAGAAAGTGGTGTCTCTCTAACTGGAATGTATACAAGACTGCCCATACTAGCTGATTTCACATAAAGTATCGGCCACAATATTGGCCTTTGCAGGATGATACAAGATTGTGATATCATAGTATTTCAATGGCTCCAACCACCTTGTCTACCTCAAATTGAGACCCTTTTGCTTGAACAAGTACTACAAACTCCTATGATCATCGAACACCTCACACTACACCCCATATAAATAATGCCTCCAAATCTTCAGCGCGTGAACAATGGATGCTAGCTCCAAATCACGAATTAGATAATTCTTCTCATGGATCTGTAACTACCACGAGACATATGCAATAACATTGCCACCCTGCATCAATACCGCACCAAGTCCTACACGAGATGCATCCCAATATACTATATATGGCCCTTAACCTGTAGGAAATAACAACACCGATGTCGTTGTAAAAACTGTATTGAGCTTCTGAAAGCTCACCTCACACTTGTCCGATCACCTGAACTAGGAACTCTTCTAGGTCTACCTGGTCATGGGGGATGATATAGATGAAAAACCCTCCACAAATCGATGGTAATAAACTGCAAAACCCAAGAAACTCTGGATCTTTGTAGTTGATGTGGGTTTAGGCTAGTCCTTGAGTGCCTCGATCTTCTTAGGATCCACCCAAATACCCTCCACTGATACAACATGACCCAAGAATGAAGCTGAAAACAAAAAACACATTTCAAAAACTTAGGATATAATTGGCTACCTATTAGAGTCTGAAGAACAATCTGAAGATACTGCTCATGCTACTCTCGGTTGTGGGAGTAGATCAAGATATAATCAATGAAAAAAATCATAAAGGAATCCCGATAAGGCTTGAACACTCGGTTCATCAAATCCATAAATGCTGCTACGGTATTTGTCAATCCAAATGATATAACTAGAAACTCATAATGCCCATACCAAATGTACAAAGCTGTCTTAGGAACATCAGATGCCCTAATCCTCAACTGATGATAGCTAGACCTCAAATCGATCTTTGAAAACACCTTGGTACCCTAAGGCTGATCAAATAAATCGTCAATCATCGGCAATGGATACTTGTTTTTAATGGTGACTTTGGTCAACTTCCAATAATCTATGTACATCCTCATCGATCCATCCTTTTTCATTGCAAATAACACTGGTGCACCCAAAGGTGAGACACTAAGCCTAGTGAAGCCCTTATCAAGAAAATCTTGCAATTTCTCCTTCAATTCTTTCAACTCTGTCAGGGCCATTCAGTATGAGGGAGTGGAAATGGGTTGAGTGCCTGGAGCCAAATCAATGCAAAAGTCAATATCCCTATCGGGTGGCATCCCCGACGGGTCTTCAAGAAATCATTCTGGAAATTCGTGAACAACTGGTAGAACATCCATCGAAGGAACCTCCGTATTGGAATCACAAACATAAGCCAAATAAGCCAAACACCCCTTCTCGACCATACGCCGAGCCTTCATATAAGAAATAACCTTGCTGGTAGAATGCCTCAGAGTTCCTCTCTACTCCAACCGAGGCAACCATGGCAAGGATAAGGTCACGATCTTGGCATGACAGTCCAATATAGAATGCTGCGGTGACATCCAATTCATCCCTAGAATAAAATCAAAGTCAACCATATCAAGAAGTAGGAGGTCTACATGAGTCTCAAGACCCCTAATAATAATGACACACAAGCAATAGACATGATCTGGAATAATAGAATTACCCACCGGTGTGGGCACATATACATGATCACTCAAAGAATCACGAGGCACAACCACATCGGAGCAAAATAAGCTGACACATCGGAGAATGTAGACCATGGATCGTATAGAACTGAAGTATCTCTACTACACACTGAAATAGTACATGTGTTAATAGAACCAGATAACTCATCCTTAGACCTAGCTGGGAAAGCATAACATTGGGGTTGGGTCCCACCACTCTGAACTACATTTATAGGACATCTTCCTGCTGGCTGGCCTCCATCTTTAGCGGCCTTGTAACGACCCGACCGGCCGTTTCATGAGTTACCACTATGGTTTCCCCATTTCTTATTATTTGTATGTTGTTTAGCTATATTACATCGCATCATATTGATTAGTTTAGATTCAGAGTGGATTTGTGAAAAAATAAGATACTTAGTCTCTTAAGTTGGCCAATTAGTTGAAAAAGTTAATCGAAAGTTGACTTGTGAGTAAAAGATCTTGGAATTTTGTTTTAGGATTTGAATAGATTTGTGAGGTGATTTGGGACTTATGAGCGTCATCATAATGTATTTTGGAGGTCCATGGAAGAATTAGGCTTGAATTGGCTAAATTGGAATTTTGATGTTTTTCGATTGATAGAGAAGATTTTGATATAGGGGTCGGAATGGAATTTTAGAAATTGTAGTATTTGGAATGTGTGTGCAAAATTTCAGGGCATTTGGACGAAGTTCGATGAACTTTTTGATCGAAAGCGGAATTTGGAAGTTTGGGAATCATAGGCTTGAATACGAGGGTGATTTGATTTAATAGCATTATTTTGAGTGTTCCGAGGGTTGGTACAAGTTTGAATAGTGGTATGTGACATGTTGGCGTGTTTGGATGAGGTACCAAGGGCCTCAAGATGGATTTTGATGGTTGACGGAGAGTTTGGGTTTTTGGAGTGTGCACAGATTTTGTGCTTCTATTATTTCCGAACCTACGAATTGGGAACCATAGGTGCGGCGCCATAGAAACGGGGAAGAGGCTGCAAAAGCAGATTTGGATCAGCTGGATTTTGGCCGCAGATGCGGTGAATGGGGCGCACCAGCGGGACCGCAGGTACAATTCCTAGATGCAGATGCGGCCCTGAAGAATTTAATGAAGAACTGCAGATGCGGTGGTCTTGACCGCAGGTGCGATCCGCATGAGTGTGATTTAGGCCATTGGTGTGGAATCCCTAGGGTAGAACCTATATAAGGTTTCCTTCGCGATTTTTATCTTTGTTTCACCATTTTTAAGTCGGATTGAGAGCTTTTCGGGATATTTTGAAGAGGGAATTCAAGGGAACTTCGTAGAGGTAAGATTCTTAGAACTAAAACTCATTTCTATGGTGTTATTTTACTGAATAGGCTTGAAATTTATGGAAATTAGTGGTTACAATTGGGGGTTTAGGGCTTGAAACTTGAGACTTTGATTTGAGGATTTGAGGGATCATTTACAACAAAAACAACAACAACGACCCAGTATAATCCCACAAGTTAGTTGAGGGGTCGTTTGTGGTCGGATTTTGATGTATTTGGTATGTATGAACTCATGAGAGTGTAAGGATTCTAATTTTATGATTTTTATCGGAATCCGAGACGTGGGCCTGGAGTTGGGTTTGGTAAATTTCAGGATTTTTAATGTAAATTGGTTATTTTCGCTTGGGTTTTGCTCATTTAGCGTGTGTTAATTATGTGGTACTGTTTTTGGCTAGATTTGGAGCATCTAGAGGGCAAGTCGAGAGGCAAAGGCATCACATGCTAGAGTTTGGACCGAAATGAGGTAAGTAATTATTGTAAATGTTATCTTGAGGGTATAAACCCCGAATTTCACATCGTTGTGCTACTTTAAGGTGACGCACACTACAGATGATGGGTGTTGGGTCGTGCACCGTTAGGGATTGTGACTTTGGTCCATCCCGTACGACTACTAAGTCACGTATTTTATTGAATACTATTTGATATTAATGTGTTTTGGAAAGTACTATTATGTTTGGGCTGAATGCCATATTTGGGGCCTCGTGCCAACTGTTTGGACCCTTAGGGGCCTTTACTACTATTCCTTACATTTTTGGTCCAATATTTATACGCAGTCACGTTGTGTTCTACTATTTTCATAATCTAGCCATATTTACTCCGTTTTGATGTTTTAGAAGATATTTTGGGCTGAGTATCATGTTTTACTATTGCCCTAGGGGCTTGAGATATTTCTGACTGAGTGAGGCCGAGGGCCTGTGCTATGAGGGTATTATGGTATCGGGCTGCGCGCCGCAGCATTTTGTACTGATTTTTGATATATCAGAGGTCGAGGGCCTGATTTGTTATGCCACGAGATGGCTTGTGATAGTGTTTGGGCTGTATGAGCCCCTCCGGAGTTTGAGCACCCCAGTGAGCATGGGTACCCAATGTGAAATGTGATATTGCTAGAGGAGCTATTGTTGTTTGAAGTTATTGCCTGAGGGGCTGATTACGAGTGATTGCGAGGTAGCCCGAGGGGATAATTCTGTTGATATTTTTCCTTAGCGGTGGTTGTGGTACATCTTTTGCCCGAGGAACTATTTATGTTTCTGTGCTTTTACACACTGTTTTCATCACTCGTTTCAAACTATTCAAATATATTTTAAAAGGTTTTACTAAGCCGACTTTTTACAGTTTTATTGCTTTACTGCATTGTTCTGGCCTTATACTATTTTGATATAGCGTTATAACGTGTTTTACGTGGTTTCTTGTTGCTCAACTGCCTTTACTTTTATTACTTACTAAGTTGGCATACTGACATTATTATCTGCACCTTGTGTGCAGATCCATGAGTCCCGGGTCGCGATAGCGAGTACTGAGCAATCGTCCATCAAATTTCTAGAGTTGAATAGGTAGCTGCTTGGCGTTCGCAGCCTAGTGCTTCTCCTTCCTATCTTATTAGCTTAGTATTAGCATTTGTATTCAGATTATGTTGTCTTTTCTTATTCCTAGATGAGTTTAGTTGCTCATGTTGGGACACCTGATATCAGGCTGTGCTATGTTTCCATACTGTTTGTTTTTACTTATATTAGGGGATTTTATCTAATTAATGGCTTTAAATGACTTATTATAAATGTCTGGTTGGTTTTTGGGTTTGTGTCAGCTGGCCTAGTTCCATGATAGGCGCCATCACGACCGGGTCTGTTTTAGGATCCTGACAAGTTGGAATCAGAGCCTACGTTACATAGCTCTCACGAGTCATGAGCAGGTTTAGTAGAGCCTTAGGGATTGATACATAGACGTCTGTACTTATCCTTGGGAGGTCATAGAACCTTTTAGGAAAAACTTATTGTTCTTGAGTTCTTGTCGTACGAATCTGTTGATTCTAGTACTAAACTTATGCTATTCTATTCTCTCATAGATGGTGAGGACACGTGCTACCGATCAAGATGCACGACCACCATTACCACCAGCTGTGGCCACCAGAGGCTGAGGACACGGTCGAGGTCGTGGTAGGGGAAGGGGTGTATCCCACACATCATCTAGGGCATCACGTACAAATCCACCAGCCGTTCCAATTTATGATCAGGTCCCAGTTGGGGATGCTCGGCAGCACCAGCTCAGGCACCGCCTGTGCCTATTGTGATTCCAGGCATTTAGGAGGCCTTGACCCAAATTCTATCAGTGTGTACTAGCCTAGCTCAGGTGGTCTCAGTTACTACAGCCACAACTACTTCTTAGGCCAGGGCACCCACTCAGACTCTCGCCGCTCGCACACCTGATCAGGTCGTGCAGGGACTTCAGACACAGGGGGTGCATCTAGCCAGCCGGTTGCAGCTGCTCAAGACTATGTAGCTCATATCATGCCAGAGGGCGAGGAACATAGATTGGAGATGTTTGTTAGACTTCAGCCTCCGACTTTCAGTGGTGGGGAGGGCAAGGATACTAGGGTTTCTTAGACAACTGTTAGAGAATGCTTAGGGCGCAGATATTTTGAAGACAAGTAGTGTCTCTTTCACTACTTCCCAGTTCTCAGGGGCTGCACTTAGATGGTGAGAGGCTTTCCCCTTTTGTGGTAGCAATTCTCCATTCTCTTCCTGGAGAAGTTTGTACCTGAGTCTCACTGGGAGGAGCTGCACAGGAGGATCGAGGCTTCGTTAGGGTGACAAATATGTTTTATAGTATGAGATGCAGTTCTTTGAGTTGGCTTGTCCTGTAGTCTGGTTGGTTCCCACATATCGAGAAAGGATCAGGAGGTTTATAGATGGCCTTGGTTTTCACCTTCTGTTGCTTATAACCTGAGAGAGAGTGTCTGGTGCTACCTTTGATAAGGTTGTTGACATAGCTCAATACATTGAGACAGTTCGAGGTTAGGAGAGGTTTGAGCGGGAGGCTAAGAGGCCTCGTGGTTAAGGTGGATTCAGTGGTACTCCTCATGGAGGTCAATTTCAGCATGGTACAGGCCATCCATTCAAGCATGCTCAGTCAGCTCACCCACGTTATCGTGGGGCATAATCGGGACACAGAACTCACAGTTCTCAGTAGGTCCATTCATCATATAGTCCTCTTTTAGCCCAGAGTTCGTCCAGTGCTCCCTTAGTTCATGGCTCTTGTACTAGTCATCCTGGTGCTAGGGTTTCCCTTCAGTCCCTGTCCCTACACCAGAGAGTTGTTTTGAGTGTAGGGAGTTAGGACATACGTGGAGGCAATGTCCTCATCGTGTTGGGGGTATATATCAACAGAGGAGCCATCAATCGCCTTTAGCACCAGTTACTTCACCACCCACCCACCCAGCTAGGGGTGGAGGACAGTTCGCTAGGGGTCGCCTCAGATGGGGAGGTCGATCAGGTGGTGGTCAAGCCCATTTCAATGCACTCCTATCTAGACTCAATGCTATTATTTCAAATGTTATGATTACAAGTATTGTCTTAGTTTTCCATAGAGAGGCCTATGTGTTATTTGATCCTGGTTCCACTTTTTCATATATGTCATCATATTTTGCCAGTTATTCGGATACGACCTGTGAGTCTCTTGTTTTATCAATACATGTATCTACTTTGGTGGGTGGTATTGTTGTTATAGACCATGTATATCAGTAGTGTGTGGTTACTATTGGGGGTCTGGAGATCCGAGTGGACTTTCTGTTACTTTGTATGGTGGACTTTGATATGATATTAGGCATGGATTGGCAATCTCCTTGTTGTGCTATTTTGGACTGTCGTGTTAAGATAATGACATTGACCATACTGAGTATGCCACGAATTGAGTGACAAGGTTCGTCTGATTATGTCCCCAGTAGGGTGATTTCTTTCTTGAAGGCCCAATGGATGGTTAGGAAGGGTTGTCTTTCTTACTAAGCCTTTGTGAAGGATGTCAGTGCAGAGACCCTTAGTATTGATTCTATTCCCGTTGTGAGAGACTTTCCCGATGTGTTTCTTGCAGATCTTCAGGCATGCCGCCAGATAGGGATATTGATTTGCTATTGAATATGTGCCGAGAAATCAGCCCATTTCTATTCAACGTATCGTCTAGCACCAGCAGAGTTAAATGAGCAGCTTCAGGAACTCCTTGATAAGGGGTTCATTCGGCCTAGTGTGTTTCTGTGGGGTGCGCCTGTTATATTTGTGAAGAAGAAGGATAGCACTATGAGGATGTGCACTGATTACAGGCAGTTGAATAAGGTCACAATCAAGAACAAGTATCCTTTGCCTCGTATCGATGATTTACTTGACCAGTTTCAAGGAGTGAGAGTTTTCTCCAAGATTGATCTCCGTTCAGGGTATCACCACTTGAAGATCAGGTACTTGGATATTGTTAAGACAACTTTCCAGACTCAATATGGTCATTATGAGTTCCTTGTGATGTCTTTTCGGCTGACCAATGCCCCAACAACATTCATGCATTTTATGAACAACGTGTTTCCACCTTATCTCGACTTGTTTGTAATTGTTTTCATTGATGCAATTTTGGTATACTCACATAGTCAGAAGGAGCACACATGGCATTTAAGAGTTGAGTTTAAGAGGTTGAGAGAGGAGAAACTTTATGAAAATTTATCCAAATATGAGTTTTGGCTCAGTTCAGTGGCTTTCTTGGGGCACGTGGGGTCCAGTGAGGGTATTCAGGTTGATGTGAAGACGATAGAGGCGGTTCAGAGTTGGCCCAGACCGTCCTCAGCCACAGAGATTCACAGCTTTCTTGGTTTGGCAGGTTATTACCATCGGTTCGTTTAGGGGTTTTCATCTATTACATTGCCCTTGACCAAATTGACTCAAAAGGGTGCTCTATTCATGTGGTCGCATGAGTGTGAGGAAAGCTTTCAGAAGCACAAGACTGCCTTGACTATAGCTCCAGTATTAGTATTGCCATCAGCTTCAGGTTCATATCAGTGTATTGTGATGATTCGAGAGTGGGTATTGGGTGTGTGTTTATGCAGGAGGGTAGAGTTATTGCTTATGTTTCTTATCAGTTGAAGCCCCAAGAGAAGAACTATCATATTCATGATCTAGAGTTGCCTGCCTCTTTTCACGCATTGAAGATTTGGAGGCATTATCTCTATAGTGTGCCTTGTGAGGTGTTTAGTGATCGTCGTAGCCTCCAACACTTGTTCAAATATAAGGATCTCAATTTGAGGCAGTGAAGATGGTTGGAGCTGCTACAGGACTATGATATTACTGTCTTTTACCGCCTGGGAAAGGCCAATGTAGTGGCCGATGCCTTGAGTAGGAAGACGGCGAGTATGGGCATTTTGACATATATTCCTATTGGGGAGAGACCTCTTGCAGTTGATTTTCAGCCCTTGGCAAATCAATTTTTGAGGTTGGAGGGAGGAAACCCATGAGTGTTGTTGTTGTTGTTGTTCTTTTCCTTTGTAACCTCCTTATGAAAAAAAAATCCTCGTGACCGCGAATGCGGTAAATGATGAGTGTTCTGCCTCACAATTGCTCGACCCACCACGATACCGGGGGACCGCGACACGACCGCAATAAAACACATGATTCTATTTTTTGATCCTTCACTCACTGCGGCCATGGTGGGACCGCGATGATACACGACCGTGCTGTTTCCCAAGTAAGTTAGATTTAAAATTTTTTTATTTTCTTTTCTTCTCTAATTTCCTCCCTCCTAATTAAGTAAAATACCCGCCCCTACCCCTTACTTTCACCCATCTTCTCCCTCTCTCTCTCTCTAACCCTAACGTCTCTCTCCTCTCTTCTTCTTCTTCACATCTCTCACATATACACCCATCTCTCCCAACCTCCACTCCTGTCACCATCTACTCGAATCAGGTCTGTCAAGCATCCCTATCTCTTCTATTGTATTTTTGTTTTAGTTTTATGTTAGTTCAATACTTTAATTGTGTAGTATTTTTAGTAGATTTTGTTCTTTTTGATTTTTTTCTTCCTTTTGATGGGTAACACGCACAATGTTGTAGAGAAGTATGTGCATAATGTTGTAGAGAAGTATGTGATTGTGTATGTCAAACTACTTGTTGTGAGGTGGAATGGTGAAGTACGAAAAGTTGATTTGGGGGAAGAATTGATGTTTCCATGGGGCTACATGTGTTAGGATAGTGCCTTGATCTCAAGGTGTTTGTGAATTGCCCAAATGGAGTTCTGAGGGCTAATGTGACCATGGTAATGGTGAAGTCTGAGTAACCACCCAGGGTTTACACAAGTCAAACCCTCACTAATAGAAGACTCTATTTTTGGCAGGTACAATGCATCATCCAGGAAGAAACGTACCACAGGGTCCTCTGCTAGTTGACCTCTTCTAGAGCTCGGAGTCAAGCTAGTGCGGAATAGTTTGATCGCGCTAGGTTTGTCTCCAAACCAGCTGAGGACAATTATAATGCTAAGGTGTGCAAGAAATTGTTATCAGAAGTGAATATTGGTGAGCATTCCCGCCTATCACGCGGATGATCCGGGTTCGTCCCCCGGCAATGGCGCCAATATTTGATCACATCCAACCATGCCTTAAAAAGGACTAAGTGGACGTTGCAAATACAACTTGATTATTTAGCCCAGAGTCGAACCCACAAGGAATTAACCAATCAATTACTCTTGTTAGACTCACTAAATTCTACGTAATCAACTTCCCAAACGTTTTGAATAACAATTGAGGATATTTTACTAACTATAATTGACTGCAATTAAGTAACTAAAGACTAACTATGATTAAGTTGTAAGCAATTAAGAGAAGTATCTAAGGTTATGATTTTCCCTATTGATTGAATCCCTTACGGTGATGTTTCACAAAGATTTGCCAAATCGTCTCTATAGATCATAAGTACTCTTATTACTGTAAATGTATCCCGAGTAATCACGACAATTTACTAGATGCACTCTCCCAAGTTACACTACCTGGCTTTTAATACAGCTCACTTTAGATCGTACCTAAGGCTTTGTTATCCCAAATCCCGCCTTTAAACCCTCAATTATTGATCCCTCATATACTGTGGGAGTGGTCTTTATCAATAATTACCTAAATATGCATTCTCTCCCGAGTAATACATACTAAATAGGCACAACTAATTGAGGATCCCATCAATTAACTACAACAAGAACGTAGTTGAACAAATAGATATTAAACCAAGTAAACTATATTAACATGACATGAAGTTCATCCTTCAATAGGTTCTATAAAATCAATAGACTAAGGAATTAGCTACTTATAGCAAAGCAAGATAAAACTACAAAAGTATTCATAATGTGTAATTGAAATAACAAACAGAAGATAGAAAAAATCTAATGGTTGGTTGCTCTTCTCACACATGTTTTTGCCGCCAAATCATTCTAAAAACAAGCTTAACCTTTGTTTGGGCGAGTTTGTTGAGTTTATAAAGGGTTGGGATAAGTTTTCCCCGATTTACACTTTAGTCCCAAAATTTTCGGGAAGTTACACAGTTTATCACGGCCGCGGCAGAATGCAGCACGATCGTGGTGAAACACAAACATTCTACCTCTCTTTCTTGGCCTACCGTTGTCTAGCCGCGGTCGCGGTGGCATCAAGCCCAATCCTCCTTTGCCTCTTTCTTGCTTATTTTCACTCGGGTTCTTCTTGATTGGCCTTTTATCCACATTCTTGACTCCAAAAACTCCATAGTCCCTGAGAAGCAAAAGAACACCAATTAGAGTATTTTGTTATCATTTAGCCTTTAAAACAACAGTAAAGCATGGTATATTTAGAGTGTGAATATATCATCTATATAGCCTATTATTAACACCCCACACTTAAATTATTACTAGTCCTCAAGCAATCCATCATACTCTATATAGGGTCATTTACTAAGCTTTTCCCCTAACGTATCACAGCAAGAAAACTCACCAAAGTTGGGCCTAGTAGTGAACAATCTTTGCCTCAAAAGTCGACTCTTACGTGCCGTGCAATATTCGTACTTACTCAAACTACTCTATACAGAAGTCAAGACTTACCTTTTATTCGTAAATCATATGGCCTCACATCACCGAAGAGAGTAGTTCCACAAATAATAATATCAAGAACAATTAGGAACCGAGATAGACAAAATTCGCTCACTCTCAAAAAGAATATTCACATGCCAAAAAGATGTACCATAGGCTTGCCTCTAGTGTACTAATCTACTAATCTAGCCCATTCAGTCTAAGATAAATTAAGACTTCACTTAATTGTAATGTCGGCTAAGGGACAGGTACGATATGTTTGGATATAGTGACTAACCTCCTTAAGCACTTTTAATACAATCACATTAACCTTCAAAACCATACTTATGTCAACCAGACATTCCACCGCAATTTTATTTATAACATCTCACTTCATTAGGTACAATTGTATCGAGTCACCACTTATCAACTACTATATTTACTCATTCCCTTTTTTTTTTCTTTAAGTGGTGCTTGTTCTTTACTTTTCCAAAATTACACATTTTCTCTATTTCATCGATTCCACTCAAAAACCAAACCACCACCCCACACTTTAACTTTTGCATATTTTAATACCATTCAAGTGCTCATGTGAGGTAAATGAGTTTAAATAGATGGGTCATTCAAACAATTGGGTAAAGTTTGCAATGTGGCTGCCAAGAAATAGGCTTATAGGCTCAACGGGGTTGACTACGATGTACTATATTTTGGTGGGTCCACTTTATATAACTGGCTTAAACAAGAAATCCCTATAGCACATCTAAGACTGAATAAAGCTACTATTTCACTTTGCAAATACACGGGGCAAGTTCTAGGCATCAAATGTAGAGCATATAATACAGTCCAACTCACACACATGGCACATGACTTACTCCAGATTGGATTATCAAGACACTCTCGTTTGATTTTTCAAGTCAGTTACAAACATACAATTTAAGGCACTTTAGCAAGAATCAACCACTGAGACTAATCACATTACACTCTAGTGTCTACTGTGTTCAGGTGTATCAATGCTAAGGGTTTCTCTTTCTATTTCATCTCGTAGCCAATCAACAATAACTAAAAATTAAAATAAAATAAACAAAAATTAACTACACCCGATTCAAGATAAACACTTGAAAAAGAACCGTGGCCCAAAAAAAACCAAGGGGCAGTTACTACACTACCTAAAATGAAGAAAATCTTTTTGGTAGTTTCTCTAGACTTACTTCCCTTAAGAAATTATCTAAAAGATCCGTCATCAGGAAGAGTCCCCATATTGCTGTCTTTTTTTGTACGACTTATATCCCTCAAGAGACCTGTCGAGAGGTGTCCGTCTTCAGTCCAAGTCGAAGTTAACTAACATGACCCAACAATACCAAACTAACAAAAAAAAAACAACACCACACAAAGTTTTACAATTATTTTTACAACAACAACCATTCCCCACAACACACTTAAAATTTTGGCATGTCCCCGTGTCAACAAATATAAAGCACAGTGAGGTAAGGGGGCTTTCCTGATGCTCACTCCTGATTAGAGACGATGCTATGATCAAGGTGACATGCTCGTCCTAGAGCCCGGATCCATCCCATAATCGTTTTCTCCAACTTGGCCTGTTGAGTAGTCAAATTGTCAATTCTGGTGCCCAGGACAGTGACAGAGGTGCAGAGACCAGCCATTTCTTGCTCCAGGGCAATCATGCGGGTACTTTGTCGGGCCTTTGAGGGACCCGCCTCATCAGCTCTCGGTTGTGGTGGGGCGGTAACAAACTCAACATTCTCATCATTTTCATGTTCATCCTCAACCAACACTACCGGATCTCTCCCAACTGTGATCTTGCTAGCCCAGAATAGGGCTTTCAATGGTAATTTCCCATCAACTCTAGGCAACACGGTGCAACTTGGTGACCAGAGAGGGCAAGTAAAGCCCTTTGAGTACCTCTGGGGAGCAAATGAACATCTCATCATGAAGGAGCTTGGCGACATCAAAATCCTGGTGGGTCATAAAACAATAGATAGCTGCTGCTCGTGACCCATTGACATCGGTAATGTTGTTGGAGGGTAGCAACTGACTGTTAATAATTGTGAGCCAACACTTAGCCTCCCAATTGAGAGATTGTGAGTTCAATGTGATACGGTGCTTTATCCATATATGCTCCCTGTCAGGCACACATATTGCTTCAAGAATCGGTGCCTACAAGATAGATAGGCGATGATAAGCAATGTAAGTATCTGTATCCCCGTGAATACTGACAGCCGATACACTCGGTGGATGGACTTGAGGGACGCATTTACTGGGGTGTTGCATATTGCGACCACCCCATTCTCATGTTCCTGGTAGTTAGCGTAGAACTCCCGAACCATCTAGATATTCACCTCCTCCGGTTCATCAAAGAAGATGTCCAGCTTACACCTCCTCAACTCATTAAAGATATTTGGGTATTCCACTTGCAAGACTTGCCGGTCAATATGCACTTTCGGCAGCAGTTTCTTGGACGCCTTGGCATTATACCTCTCTTCGACTAGTTTGAAGACAAATCTAGCGTGATCAAATTATTCTGCACTAGGTTTGTCTCTAAACTAGCCGAGGACAGGTATAATGCCGAGGCGTCCAAGAAATTGTTACCGGAAGTGCCCGGAACATGAAATGGGGTGGTCATGGTATGCGACAACAGGGTATATGCGTCCATTGAGGCTATCCGACGAGTGTACCGGATTCCAGTATTCACGGGGGTTACAAATACTTACATTGCTTATCATCGCCCAACTATCTGGTGGGCACCGATTCTTGAAGCAATATATGTGCCTGATAGGGAGCATATATGGAGTAAGAACCGGATCACATTGAACAAATAGTCTCTCGATTGGGAGGATAAGTATTGTCTCATAATTATTACAGCAAGTTGCTACCCTCTAACAACACTACTGATGTCAATGGGCCATGAGCAGAACCTATCTAGTTCTTATGACCCACCAGAATTTTGATATCGCCAAGCTCCTTCATGATGAGATGTTCATTCGCTCACCAGAGGTACTCAGAGTCGATGGGAAACTGCCATTGAAATCCCTATTCCGTGCTAGCATGATCACAATTAGGAGAGAGAGCCGGTACTGTTGGTTTAGGATGATGATGAAAATAATATGGATATTGAGGTTGCTGCTGCCCCACCACAGAGATGATTAGGCGGGTCCCTCAAAGGCCCGCTGAAGTACCCGCATGATAGCCTTGGAGCAAGAAATGGCTGGTCTCCGCACTTCTGTCACTGACCTGGGCACTAGAATTGACAATTTGACTACTCAACAGGCCAAGTCGGAGAAAAAGATCATGGGATCGCTCCAGGCTCTAGGACGAGCGTGTCACCTCAATCATAACAATAATACCGTCTTTGATCAGGAGTGAGCATCAGGAAAGTTCCCTCACCTTACTGTGCTTTATATTTTTTGACATGGGGACATGCCAAAGTTTTATGTGTGGGGAGGGGGATGGTTGTTGTTGTAAAAAAATTGTAAAACTTTGTATGGTGTTGTTTTCTTTTTTTTGTTTGGTATTGTTAGGTCATGTTAGTTAACTTCGACTTGGCCAGAAGACGGATACCTCTCGACATGTCTCTTGAGGGATATAAGTCTAACAAAAAAAAGCAATATGGGGACTCTTCCTGATGAAGGATCTTTTAGATAGTTTCTTAAGGGAAGTAAGTCTAGAGAAAATACCAAAAAGATTTTCTTTGTTTTAGGTAGTGTAGTAACGCCCCCTTGGTTTTTATTTGGGCCACGATTCTTTTTTAAGGTTTAGCTTGAACCAAGTGTAGTTAGTTTTTATTAATGTTGTTTTAGTTTATAGTTAGTATTGATGGGCTACGAGCTGAGATAGAAAGAGAAACCCTTAGCATTGATACACCTGAACAAATTAGACACTAGAGTGTAACACTTAGTCTCAATGGTTGATTTTGCTAAAGTGCCTTAAATTGTATGTATATAACTGACTTGAACACTTAAACGAGAGTGTCTTGATAAGCCAATCTAGAGTAAGTCATGTGTCATATGTGTGTGAGTTGTACTGCATGATCTATATTTGACGCCTAGAACTTGTCTCGTGTGTTTGCAAAGCGAAATAGTAGCTTTATTCAGCCTTAGAAGTGATATAGGCATTTCTTGTTTAAGCATGTTATATAAAGTAGACCCACCAAAATGTAATACATTGTAGTCAACTCCGTTGAGCCTATAAGCTTGTTTCTTGGCAACCACATTGCGAACCTTACCCAATTGTTTGAATAGCCCATCTGTTTGAACCCTTTTACCTCTCATGAGCACTTGAATGGCATTGAAATATGCAAAAAATAAAATGTGGGGTGGTGGTATGGTTGTTTAGTGGAACCAACGAAATAGAGGAAAGGTACAGTTTTCAAAAAATTAAAAGAATAAGCACTACTTAAAGAAAAAAAAAGAGAAAAAGAGAATGAGTAAATTTAGTAGTTGATAAGTGGTGACTTGATACAATTGCACCTAATGGAGTGAGACGTTATAAATAAAAATGCGGTGAAATGTCTGGTTGACATAAGTATGGTTTGAAGGTTAATGTGATTGTATTAAAATTGCTTAGGGAGTTTAATCACTATATCTAAATATATCCTACCCGTCCCTTAGCCTACATTACATCCGAGTGAGTCCTAATTGATCTTTGACTGAATGGGCTCGATTAGTAGAGTAGTACATTACGGGCAAGCCTATGGTGCATCTTTGTGGCATATGAATGTTCTTTTTGAGAGTGAGCTAATTATTTCTATATGAGTTCCTAATTATTCTTAATATTATTATTTACGGAACTTCTCTCTTGTGTGATGTGAGAGCATGTAATTCACGAAGGAAAGGTAAGTCTTGACTTCTGTCTAGAGTAGTTTGAGTAAGTACGAATATCGCATGGAATGTTAGAGTCGACTTTTGAGGCAAAGATTTTTCACTACTAGGCGCAACTTTGGTGAGTTGTTCTTGGTGTGATACGTTAGGGGAAAAGCTTAGTGAAGGACCCTTTATAGAGTGTGATGGATTGCTCGAGGACTAGCAGTGATTTAAGTGTAGGTGTTGATAATAGGCTATATAGACGATATTCACACTCTAAATGTACCATGCTTTATTGTTGTTTTGTGAGAAAGCATGTGAGAAAATGTTATTGATATTATTCACATAACATATATATATATATATATATATATACACACACACACATAACATGTCCTACTCTTAATACATATATGATTAGAGTTATTTACTCTTATTTACATAAGTATTCTAATGCTCCCCCTCAAGCTGATGTACATAAATCATATGTACTGAGCTTGTTACATATGTAGTTAATATAGGGACCGGTGAGGGACTTGGTCAAAATATTTGCAAGCTGATCATTCGACTTTACAAACTTTGCAGCAATATCTTCCGAGATTATCTTTTCTCTGACAAAGTGACAGTCAATCTCAATGTGTTAAGTTCTTTCGTGGAACACTAGATTTGACGCAATATAAAGAGCTGCTTGATTATCACACACAAGTACCATCATACTAATCTCACCAAATTTTAACTCCTTGAGCAATTGTTTGATCCAAATTAGCTCACATGTCGCCATAGCCATCGCTTGATATTATGCTTCTGCACTAGACCGAGCAACCACATCCTGTTTCTTTCTCTTCCATGATACCAAATTTCCTCCTACTAGGACACAATATCCAGACATAGGATGTCTATCAGAAGGTGATCCTGCCCAATCAACATATGAGTATCCAATGATCTACTCATGGCCTCGTTCCTCAAACAATAAACCTTTGCCTGGAGCTGATTTTATGTAGCGAAGAATGCGAACCATTGCATCCCAATAACTACCACATGGTGAATCCATAAACTGACTCATAACACTCACAGAAAAGGAAATGTCAAGTCTTGTCACTGTAAGGTAATTTAATTTACCAACCAACCGTCTATATCTTGTAGGTTTGCTAGGAGGCTCCCTCTATTTGGGCAGAAGTTTAGAATTCGGATCCATCGAAGTATCAACAGGTCTACAACCTGTCATTCCTGTCTCCTCAAGAATATTGAAGGCATACTTTTGTTGTGAGATCACAATACCTGAGCTAGACTAAGCAACTTCAATAGCAAAAAAATAATTTTGTTTGCCCATATCCTTAGTATAAAAGTGTTAAAAGAGATGTTGCTTCAATTTAGTCATACCATCCTGGTCATTGCCGATAATAACAATGTTGTCAACATAGACCACCAGTACAGAGACTTGAAGCAGAATTTCGATAGACTACAGAGCTATCAGCTTCACTCTGAATCATGCCAAGTTCTTGGATAACTCTGTTGAACTTACCAAACCAGGCTCGAGGAGATTGCTTTAGACCATAAAGTGACCGGCGCAAGCGACATACAAGGCTATGAGGCTCTCCCTGAGCAACAAACCAGGTGGTTGCTCCATATAAACTTCATCCTCAAGATAAATGTGTAAAACGCATTCTTAATGTCCAGCTGATATAGAGGCCAATGGCAAATAACAACCATAGACTGATGCTATCTTAGCCACGGGAGAGAAGGTATCACTGTAATCGAGCCAAAATATCTGAGTATATCCCTTAGCAGCCTTAGGACGATCAACCTTACCATCCAAACCAACCTTGACTGCATACACCCAATGATAACCAATAGTAGATTTACCAGAAGGAAGTGGGACGAGCTCCCAAGTACCCCTCGTATGTAAAGCAGACATCTCGTCAATCATAGCATGTCGCCATCTTGGATGAGGCAATACTTTACCCATAGACTTAGGGATGGAAATAGAGGAAAAAGAAGATAGAAAAGCATAATAGGGCGATGACAAACGATGATAACTCAAACTGACATAATCGGGATTACGATTAAGGCTGGTATGTATACCTTTCCAAAGTGCAATCGGCTTACTAGGAAGAGACAAGTCCACGGTAGGAGCAGGGTCAGGTGCAGGACGTGAATCAGCTGGGCTTGATACTGGGTATGGATGACAATGATATGTCAAGAGTGGTTTTCCTGTGGCAGGGAGTCTATGAGAAGCCACACTAGATTCCCTAACGATTAGAATAGGTAAGACTTCTATAGCGGAAGGTGAATGAGGAGCTATAGTAGACTCAGGTAATACTTCTGTGGCGGAAGGTGAAGGAGGAGCTATAGTACACTCCTTAAAGGGTGGAATAGGTAAGACCTTAGATATATCAAGGTGGTCAGAATGGTCAGAAGAGGTAAAGAAAAGTTTAAACTCAAAAAATGTGACGTCACAAGACATAAAGTACCTATAAAGATCAGGTGAGTAATAACGATATCCCTTCTGAACACGAGAATAACCAAGGAAGATACACTTGAGAGCACGAGGAGCTAACTTATCTTTCCTAGGGGCTAAGTTATGAACGAAATAAGTGCTCCCAAAAACACGAGGGGCAATAGAGTATAAGTGTGATTGGGGAAACAATACTGCATACGGTATCTGATTCTGGAGAGGTGAGGAAGGCATATGATTAACTAAATAACAAGATGTGAGAACTGCATCTCCCCAAAAACACAACGGAACATGAGATTCAATAAGAAGTGTGCGAGTAGTCTCAGTGATGTGCCTATTCTTTCTCTTGGCAACCCCATTTTGCTGAGGGATATAAGGACAAGAGGTCTGATGAATAATTCCTTGAGAAATCATAAACTGCTGAAATTGAGAGGATAACTATTCTAAGGCATCACTGCGAAAAGTGCGAATAGAAACACCAAATTGATTTTTAATTTTAGCACAAAAATTCTGGAATATAGAAAATAACTCAGAACAATCTTTCATTAAGAAAATCCAAGTACATCTTGAATTGATCATCAATGAAACTAACAAAATAACAAAATTCCAAGGTTGAACCGACTCTAATAGGACTCCATATATCATAATGTACTAAAGAAAAAATAGACTCTGCATGACTCTTAATACTGTGAGGAAAGGAGGCTCGGGTATGTTTCCCAAGCTGACATGACTCACATTCTAGTGTAGATAAACTAGACAAACTAGGCACCATCTTCTGAAGCTTGGATAAGCTTGGATGTCCTAAACGTCTGTGAATTAGGTCCGGAGGATCTGTAACTAGACATGTCTTGGAGGAACTGAGTGAGTTAAGGTAGCGAAGGCCTTCTAATTTAAGTCTTGTTCCAATCGTCTGCCCCGTTCTGCAGTCCTGCATAATAAAGAAATCATCAATAAAATATATACCACAATGGAGGGCACGAGTCAAACGAGTAACAGATGCAAGATTAAAGGGACAACCAGGAAAATAGAGAACGGATCCTAGAGTGACAGAGGGTAAGGGATTCACTTTTCCAACTCCTTTTGCTTTGGTTTGAGATCCATTGGCTAAAGTAATAGTGGGAAGATACTGCGAATACGCAATATTTGAGAAAAGTGATTTATTACCAAAAATATGATCAGAAAGAGTCCACCACCTATTGTCCAAGAGTATTATATTGGAAAACACAAGCAAAAGAATTACAAGCAACAGAAGTATCTGTCTGAGCAGTAGAGGCTACTTGTGTAAATATCTGCTTACTTATTCGATACTAGAGGAACTCATTATACTCCCCTTCAGATAAAGAAAATCCATGGTTACTTGTAGTCTCAGTTTGAGCAACATATGCATTTTTGGGTGGGGGACCATGTAAAGAATAGCACACATCACGAGTGTGTCCAAGTTCATGACAATAAGAGCACTTGGGTCTAGATCTTCCAAATCGCCTCCTCATCTATTTTCCATCGAATGAGATGCCCTATTGTCCACTGACCAGGATACAAGCACAGATAAGTCAAGTATCTGTGATGAGCTCACTGGGTGACTTGGTGCTGCAGCAAGGCGAAGTAATCGAGAGAATAATTCATCAACTATAAAGACAGTCGGACTAGCCAAAATCTGGTCACGTACTGAATCAAGGTCATTAGGGAGTCCAGCGAGTGTAAGAACTAGAAACATCTTCTGTTCTTGCTCTTGTTGATTCTCAATACTAGCAGAAACTGGCATCAACGTCTCAAATTCTTCCATGACTGCTTGTACTTGTCCTAAGTAAGTAGATATATCCAATTTCCATTTCTGCAAGCTTGTCATTCGCGATATTACATCATCGAAACAAGATATGTCATTAGTGTATAAATTATGAGCCTTTTCCCAAAATAAATAATGTTTGGAATGGACGGAACAAGGGAGTCAACTTGGAATCAATAGATCGCCACAGGATAATACATGACTGAGTATCGACCTTCTCCCACAGTGTTTTGGCCTTTTCATTACCTTCGCTGGCCTTTTTGTTAAATGATCTTGAACTCTTTGACCTTTACGCCACAACTCGACAAACGAAGCCCAAGCTAAGTAGTTTGAACCTCCCATTAAAGGTTATGAGGTAATCATAAAACCGAAACTGCCAAAACCCGAGTTTTTAGACCTGAAATCATCGACTCCCAAAGACATCGTTGGATTATTACCGAATAATAGAAAGAATCAACTGCTAACTTGCTGAAACAGATGAAGGAAACACTGTTTTTGATGGAAAGTTACTATAGTTGCCGGAAAAATCAGTATAGTCGCCGAAAAAAACTCAAAGGGAATCGAACGAGAAAAGTATGGGTGGGGTCGGAATCGGTACACGACGCAGTTGTTCTCAAGAAATTTTCTCAAAAAAAAGTCAGAAGGTGGTGCACGCACCGGAGCGTGAGCTCACGCGTGCGAGCTTCTGGTGGCGCGTGGGGCTTCTGTTGCCGGAGATTTTTTCTAGGGTTTGGTCGCCGGACAGTGGCGACTTTTGTGGAAGTGTTGGATTTTACATAACACTGAAATAGACAATGCATATGAAAATAGGTTTGAAAAAGTCATCGGAAAAAGGCATCCGGTGATTGATTTCTCTTCCCAGAATCGCTAGAATTGATGCATAGCGATAAATCTCTCACAATTGCTCTGATACCATGTGAAAAATCATGGTAGAAAATATTATTAATATTATTAACATATATTAAACACGATTTAATGAGCCCTATATATATATATATATATATATATATATATATATATATATATATATATATATATATATATATATATATATATATATATATATATATATATATATATATATATATATATAAAGCATGTCCTACTGCTAATACATATGGAATTAGGGTTATTTACTCCTATTTACATAAGTATTCTAATAATTTAAAGGCTAAATAATAAAAAAAAAAATACTGTAATTGGTGTTCTTTTGCTTCGCAGGGACTAACCCAAGTTAGGAATAGACTATGGAATGTTTTGGAGTCAAGAATGTGGATAAAAGGACAATCAAGAAGTACCCGAGCGAAAATAAATAAGAAAGAGGCAAAGGAGGACTGGGCTTGATGCCATCGCGACCGTGGTTGATCGCGGCTGGACCGCAATAGCCCAAGAAAGCGAGGCAGAATATTTGTGTTTCACCGCAGTTGCGCCGCGTTTTACCGCAGCGGTAAACTGTGTAACTTCCCAAAAATTTTGGGACTAAAGTGTAAATTGGAAAAAATTTATCACAACCATTTATAAACTCAACAAACTCGCCCAAGCAAAGGTTAAGCTTGTCTTTATACTGATTTGGAGGCAAGAACAAGTGTGAGAAGAGCAACCAGCCATTCGAGTTTTTCTATCTTCTCTTTGTTATTTTAGTTGCACATTGTGAATACTTTTGTAGTTTTATCTTGCTTTGCTATGAGTAGTCAATTCCTTAGTCTACAGTTTTGATGGAACCTATTGAAGGATAAACTTCATGTTATGTTAATATAGTTTGCCCGGTTTAATCTTTATTAATTCAACTTCGTTCTTGTTGTAGTTAATTGATAGGATCCTTAATTAGCTATGCCTATTTAGTATATATTATTCTGGGAGAGAGTGCATATTTAGGTAACTGTTGAACAACACCACCCCCAGAGTATATGAGGGATCAATAACCAGGGGTTTAAAGGCGGGATTAGGGATAACAAAGCCTTGGGTGCGATCTAAAATGAGCTGTATTAAAAGCCAGCTAGCGTAACTCGGGAAAGTGTGTCTAATAAATTATCGTGATTACTCGGGAGAGATTTACAGTAAAAAGAATGCTCATGATCGATAGAGACGCAAATCTATGTGAAATATTATCGGAAGGGATTCCATCAGTAGGTGAAATCATAACCATAGATCTTTCTCTTAATTGTCTAAAATTTAATCATAGTTAGTCTTTAGTTGCTTAATTGCAGTCAGTTATAATTAGTAGAAATATCCTCAATTATTATTCAAAACGTTTGGGAAGTTGATTACATAGAATTTAGTGAATCTAACAAAAGTAATTAATAGGTTAATTTTTTTGTGAATTTGACTCTGGGTTAAATACTTAAATTATATTTGCAACGTCTTTAATCTTTTTTAAAAGACATAACTGTGCGCGATCAGAAAGCTCAATAAAAGTTTCCGCGGCTTTAATAAAAGCTCAATAGAAGTTTGCTCGGAGGGCAGTTATAACAACTATTCTAGCAATGTGATTACTTAAATATCAATTAACAGATTCATAGTATCAATTAACAGATTCCAATGTACCCTCAAAGGCATTATTTAAAAAAAAATTAACAGGCTCTTATGTGCCCCTCACGTGTATTATGTGGTATAAATTAACTTATTCCCATGGGCCACTCGCGTGGTTAATAACAATATGAATTCATTTCCTAGCTTCTTCTGCAGTTTATATTAAGTAGATAGAAAGGAAATTAGATGTTCAAAGGTACTCCAATACAGCTTGCCTTGCAAACACACCTATGCACATGTAGCTGTGCAGAATTTTGATTTACTGACTGAAAGTAGTTGGAAGAGGGCTCTGTGATGACAAAAAACAATCTCTAAAAAGTAAACAAGATTTCCACTTACTCGTACTTGGCCTCTCAATCCAACCTTGTGAAAAGAAGATCCATGACAAATATATCAGCGACAGCAACTAGCATTCTCTTAGAGTCCAACATGGGTTGAAGGTATGGGGTGGTAGTCTGTTTATTGAGGTTGAACTAGTGTTCAAGCTCAATTTTTGTTAACATGATATTTGAGCTCGACCATTCCTGATATTAGTTTCCATGTTATATTATTCATGCACCAGGGTCCACCCTAGGAAGCATACAGTGTTGGAGGCTCAATGTTTAAAGGTATGGTTTTAGTCTGGTCTAGGACAAATCTTATGTTATGAGCTGGCTTTTGAGGTTAGAGCTAGATACAAATTACATGTTTTGTTAACACATTGGATAAAGTTTTTGACTTTTTTCGATCACTAATAAATTACTCCATTCGGTTCACAATTTGCTTTAGCACGCCCATTAAGAAGTATTGGGGAGAGGTGATTAGTTATGGTAGTTACTGTATGATATTATTGCATGCGATTGTATTTATGTTTCGTATGTTTAGATAATTATTTACGCTATTTACGCTATTTCTGCTGGAGTTACTAATGCTCTATTGTTTGTGTTTTTGTTTTACTGCTGTTTTTCCTTTTATCCTATGAGCCGGGGGTCGATTGGAAGCAGCCTCCCTGCCCTTTCGGGTAGGGGTAAGGCTTGTCTACATATTACCCTCCCCATACCCCACCTGATGGGAGTATATTGGGTAGTAGTAGTTGTTGTTGTTGTTGTTGTTGTTAAATTCTATGCAAAAATACATATCATGATTAAATTACCCGTAATTAAATATTTAATATGAGGAGTAAGAAAACTTTTTAGGATATTTACATATGATTTATTTTGTAAAAACAAATTAAATTCTTTTTTGACTACATTCAGATAGTAGCAAAGGGTAAGAAGAATACGGATACCAGACGCTTAAAAATCGTCAAATAAGACTACACTAAAAGCTTCCACAGAGTATTCCCTGCATAATGGTTCAAATGAGCCTAATTTGGTTTTTTTTTTACACTTTGTTTTGCAATAGTTATTTTCCTAAGACAAAAGCTACCCCATTGGCATCTAGGAAATCGTAATTTCCCCTATTGCATTCACATAGAGAAACCAACAGCAACCAGCTCAATCAATGTAAATGACAAGGGCCATTGGCTAATCTTGGTCTTGAGATCCCCAATACAGACTGAACTGGTTTTGTATCCACACACCAATCATACTGTAGCACAAACAGAACCTTCTACGCCTTAAAACTAGACCAAAAGTTGTGTTTGAATTGGCTTATAGTCACAAGATATGGCAGAGGAAGAAACTTACACAAGAAAACTTTGGAATTTCACGAACGAAGCATTAAAATAGGAGCATTTAGGAAATGGTGTTTGTTTAATCACAATGGTTCACTGACTACACTGAAAGTGAGCAACTAAATGGGATCATTCCACATAGAAATTATAATCCAAAATCAACTACTCCTTCCTACCCATAATTGTTGTCTCCTTTGGCTTCCAGGAATTGATCTTTAAACAAGATTATTAAATGTGTTATGTAGTTCGTCTTAGTTTATGCAGTTAGCTTTTCGTCTCATTTCTAAATGGTTAGATCAAAAACTGAAGTAACCAAACAAAGAGAGTGAATTGGCACAGAGCGAGCATATGTCACGACCCATTTTCGTAACAGGGCATGAGGACGCCCGACACCATTGTCACGCAAGTTAACACGGAACATTTCTAGAATTCTTATGTTACTTTCATCATAAATAAATATAAAGTAGATACTTCAAATTTGAATTTGAAAACAAAAGTGAGCAATAACGTATATAACATGATTATACAACTCAAAATATAAGTCTACCAACGTGTGTGCCAAGATTGGTGTCACAAGCTACATGCAACTAGTAGAATATACACAAAAAAAAAAACTACTCTATCCCACTATCCGAATCAGGATAGACAGCAAAAGAGAAGACAGAAAGAAGTACTTCTTCGAGCTGCTGATCGGCATGGAAGGAAAATAGCTCACCATAGAAGTCTCGGGCCCGCTCAAGGATGCGCACCAGAATGATAACCATGCCCACTTGCATCTGATCCCACAATTAAGTACAGAAGCATAGTATGAGTACATAAACAATATGTACCCAATAAGTATCGCGTCTAATCTCGAAGAAGTAGAGACGAGAGGTCGACTTGATACTCACTAGGATCAATTAATATGTCAAAGTTTTATGCTAAGCATGGAAATCACTAGTAACCAACAGTTTATAACAAGGAGTGAAAATCATGTTTTTCGCAATATTTCAATTAGCTACTTACATCTCAAAATATTAGCAAAACAATTCAAGTATAAGTTCCCACATAGATATCATGAGCACAATATGCCGAGGCGACGGCTTAATCCAACAGAAATAAATCATGCACTTGTCGAGTATCGACAACGCGCCTATAGATGCATCTATTCATATCGAGGCGATCGTCCCGAGCCACAAATAACAAGTAATATCAAGAATACACACGAAGGCACGTTAATATTTAATGATGTCATTTAAGAGTTCAACAAGTATACAAGTTCGCTCTTATTCCCTTTCAAGTCTCTAGCATATCCTAAGTGATCATATTATCAAGACAGTATAGAGTTTTTCATAGATAAAGCATGATGTGGGTCCTAAACTACCCGGACAATTAACATAATAGTAGCTACGTACGGACTCTCGTCACCTAGTGCGTACGTAGCCCCCGCATTTAGCAGCAATTACTCAATTATTATTCCTATGGGAACATTTCCCTCTTACAAAGTTAGAAAGGAGACTTACCTCACTCTAAAGCGCAGTCCCAAATATCAAGTACAAACTCAAGCCCTCAATTCGGAGCCGAACGATTCCAAACTAGTTAAATGAAGTAAGAACTAGTCAATATAGGTTTACAAGATCGAATCCTAACTATTTAAGCAATTTCTCGACCTTTTTCACAAGTTTCCTAAATTTCGACCCAGGGCCCACGTGCCCAAATTCCGAGATTTTTCATAGGAAGTTGTTCTGTACTCCCTAAGGATCAATAATATATGATTTCCAGTTCATTTCATAATACATTTCGCGGTTAAATCTTAATTTTATTAAAACCCTAGGTCTAGCTCTAACCCTTTAATTTTACCTAGTTTTTAATGTTTAATCTACCTAATATACAAGTATTTAAACTAAAGATAGGTGGAAATAACTTACCTTACAATGCTAAGTGGAGACCTCCTCTCATGAGCTCCCAAATCGCCCAAAGGATGAATGAAAATGTGATAAAAATAGTCTTGAGCTCGAATTAAAAGAACCTCACTACCCAGCAATTTCCATATCTGCGGTCCCACACCTTCTGAAGAAGACCGCACCTGCGGAACTGGGCATAAGTGGCTGGGTTCGCTTCTGTGGAGCCGCTTCTGCGGCTTGGGAGCTGCATCTGTGATTTTTCATGGCATGGCCGGAGCCGCTTCTGCGAAGATTGGACCACACCTGCGGTCCACATATGCAGTTATGACAAAAGCAGCAAACTCAACACTTTTTCAAATTTCCTACTTCACTCGAGCCTCATCCGTTTGACGCTCGGGGCTCTCGAGTCCCGCTCGAACATACCGACAAGTCTGAAATCACGAGACGGACTTACTCAAACCCTCAGAATATCCAAAACAAGACTAAATCTAGGGATCATCCCCCTCCTCCCCCCCCCCCCCCCCCAAGCCAAATGAATCAAACAAATGAACTTCAAGTTCTTAATTCTCCTCTAACGGGTCAAAACGCCCTTAAACTACTCTGATGGACACTAAATTTTTACGGGCAAGTTTTAAATGATATTTCGGACATGTACCAAGCTTTGGAACAAAAATACGAGCTCGGTATATAGGAAATCAATGATTACTTAGTTTCTTTAATTCTTTAAAACTTTAATTTAACATCTAATAAAAATTCATTACTCGGGTTAGGGACCTTAGAATTTAATTCCGGAAATACGCCCCGGTCCCATAATTTTCCACGGACTTTCCTGGATCGTCAAATCACGAATTCGACTCCGTTTTCTCATAAAGTTGACCAAAGTCAAATTTGGTCTTTTAAGAGAATCTTAAAGAAACAAATGGACTTATTTCACCCTTCCAACTCTCGAACCAATCGTCCCCGCAAGTTGTAAATTAGGTAAAATATCCACGGAAAGTTTTATTTAAAAAATGAAATTCTAAAGACAAAATAACCAATCAAGTCGTTACACACCAGCAAAGAAACAAATTATAACTGTGCAAAAGAATTAAGAGCTAGAAATCAAATGAAGCAAGTAACAAATTAGAAAAAGGAAAGAAAATGAGAGGTGACCTGAGTGAGCTTGGCATTAAGGAGGCCTTCACTATAAGCACCTTCACCAGGGGAACGATTCTCAATAGCAAAAACATCATCTTTATACCAAAGAAACAGAATAGTTTCACCATATTGTATAATTACGCGTCTCTCTCCTTTCAGCAGTGCTGACGGCTGGTCAGGAGCGGCTCAACAAATTTAAAGGTCTAAAACGAAAATTTAATTGAACGTATTTGTTGAAATAAAACCGGCATACTTATTTTTATTTGAAAATACTTTTTTCGATGTAAAGTCATTAATAATTTCTTTTATAAATCATTTAATCATTCTTAAGATATTGTTGATCTATACTTGTTTTAATGCTTGAAACATGCAAAGGAAAAAAAATTAAGAATGTGCAATATAACTTATTCAACAATATTCTTCAGCTCATGTTTATTATTGAAAAATAATAATCTGTTTTTACGAAGCAATATAGTTTATTGAAAACTTGAACATTTACAGAAATCAAGAAAGAAAATATAAGAGTACAATACATGTTTTTTTTATGAGAAATATAAAAAATGAGATTTGGACAATTAGATATATTAAATTAGAGACTCTAAAAGTTTATTACACTTTTTTCTAGTGAGAAATATAAAAAAGAGTTAATAATTTGGGTATTTCACTAATGATGTCAATTGTAAAATGTAAATAACGCAAAATTTTATATTCCGAGAAAGGGTTTTAAGGAAGTAATTCTTTTTTTTCAATTATTGCTCAAACTATTATATTAATAACTAACTAAAAGTTTTCTTTACTTTTTATAAAAGATTTTACTTTTCCACTTTGAAATATAGTATTTTTTTAAATTTATACTTATAAATTTGTTATTGATAAAATTTGGCTCTATCTCCAAGGATTGTGGTAGGATGAATACAATTTATCCTACTTTTATAAGATATTTTGGGGTTGAGCCTTATGGATGATATCTTATTAGAGCACGCTTTTTTTTTTTACTAGGCCTTAGGCAATATAAATTCAAAGTAGTCGGGGCTTCAATGCAAATACTGAATATATATAAAAAAAAATTGGGGCCCTAAAAATTTTGGGACCCAAACAATTGATTTAGTTGCTTTACACTCTAGCCGCCCTTGCAGCTGGGACCCAATTGAACTTCCCATCATCCCCTCCGCCCGATGCCGATGACCCTTCCGCCACTAAAACCTCTGTAGCCTTGCATGGTGGCTGTTCACCTTAGCATTGTTACTTCTAATGTTGCTATTACTATTGTTGGCTGTGAATGAGCTGAAGTTATTGGTAGCTGTATGGAAGAATGCCAGTGGCTAACTGGGGGGATATGGTGGGCATAGGATTTGGACCCATGGCTTATGGGGGGAACCAATCAAAGCACTCAATAGTTTCACGAGAGCTATTGAATGGGACACAGTATTCTCCTCTCAATCTCACGTATTTTTTTCAAAATATTCACTGGATGTTAGGTAAATTTGTTCTTTTACTTATTTGTGTGTTCAAGTATTTGTACTTTTCATCTAGAAGCTTCTTGGAGTGGCGATTTTTCTAAACGTTTCTTAGAAATTTACCTTTGATGAACAAAGAATAATCATGTTTTAAATTAAAGATGCGTGATTATTTGTGAATTGTCTGCTTGCGTAGTATTGTAATAGGCGCATCACGATATGAGAGGTTTTGGGTCGTGATATAACGTCAACCTCAATACCCGATTCTTAACATTCTAGGAGGAAGAGTGATCCTGTTCTGGTGATATGCTCTCGTGGCTCTTTAATACCAGGCTTGGCAAGTAATTGAACTCTCTGTCAATGGTTTGAAAGACCCAAAACCGAATAAACGATATTTCAATGCGTCTATGTTTCTGCCATTTAAAAATCTTGTGGTTCTAAAGTTGCCTAACAACTACTTTGTAGGTTGGTTTGAAAATGAAGGTATGGATTTTCTGATTGTATTTTGAGAATACTAGTGGAGTACTTGTGTTGGAGTAGAGTCATAACTGGTAAAATTGTTTTCATGTGATCAGGAGGTCGCGGCTTCGAGTTATAAAAATGGTCTCTAGTAGAAATGCAGGTTAATAGACAAGAGGGGTTGCTCTGATGGTAAGCAACCCCTACTTCCAACCGAGAGATATTGAGTTCGAGTCTCCCCAAGAGCAAGGTGGGAAGTTCTTGGAGGAAGAATGCCAGGGGTCTATTTGGAAACAGCCTCTCTACCCAAGGGTAGGGGTAAGGTCTGCGTACACACTACCCTCCCCAGACCCCACTAAGTGGGATTATACTGGGTTGTGTTGTTGTTTTTGTTGTAGAAATGCAGGTTAATACTGCGTACAATCACTAGTAAAACAAATGTTTACCTTTGATGAACAAAGAATAGTCATTCAAAGAATGTTTGTACCCTCTGGAATAAAGAGCAGAAGACAATTTGGCATACCATTGTCTGGATGCTTGTCTCAGCCCATATAGGGATTTCTTGAGTTTACAAACCAGAGGAGAAGAAGTAGAAGATGGAGGAGAAACAGAACCAGAAAGAGGAGCAGAAACTGTCAAACCTGGGGGAAGTTTCATATAAACTTCCTCATCCAACAGTGATTCTTGACAGACACAGCAATAAGGCATTTCACAGTGGTCATCTTAATCACAGGAGAAAAAGTGTCAGTAAAATCAATCCCTTCAACTTGTGTATCACCCCTAATAACAAGCCTTGCTTTATACCTTTCAACAAGACCATCAGACTTGCCAATGGGTTCAGGAGGAAGAGGAACAACATCCCAGGTATGATTAGCTTCCAAAGCATCAAACTCCTGTCTCATTGCATCCTGCCATGCTGGGACAGATGCAGCTTGAGAGTAATACAAAGGTTCAGATTTCAAAGTAGAAGAAGAGGAACCAGAAAAGGCAGGGAGTTGACAGACATAATCCTTAAGATAGGAAGGAGGATTATGCTGTCTAGTGGATTTTCTAGGAGTAGGAAGAGGATGTGAATGAGGTAAAACAGGAGGAGAGATATCATGATTGAAAGAAGGAAGGGAAGATGGAGCAGCATCAATAGAATCAGAATAGGAGAATCAGATGTAAAATTAGGAACAGGAGAATCAGGAGAAGCAGGTATAGGAAAATCTGTGTCAGGGAAATATTCAGCAGGAGGAATAGAAGGAAAGGATGAAGGAGAAGAGTGAGAAGAAGAAGGTTTATTCTTAAAAGGAAAACAAGTTTCATGGAAGACAACATCCCTGGAGACAAAACACTTCTTGGAAACCAGATCATACAGTTTATAACCCTTTTTGGAAAAGGGGTAACCCAGAAAAACACAAGAGAGGGCTCTAGGCTTCAGCTTGTCCCTTTGAGGAATAGGGACAATAGCATAAGCAAGGCACCCAAATGCCCTCAAATGAGAATAGGATGGAGCGTTCCCATACAAAATTTCATGAGGAGACTTATTGTGAAGAATTCTGGAAGGTATTTTGTTAAGAAGATAAGTGGCAGTCAACAGACAATCCCCCCAGAAAGACACATGTAGGCCAGATTGAAAAAGCAAGGCTCTACATGTTTCTAGAAGGGTTCTGTGCTTTCTTTCAACAACACCATTCTGTTGAGGTGAATGAGGGCAGGAGGTTTGATGAATAATCCCTGGCTACTAAAGAAAGATATGCCCTCAATGCTGAATCTCAATTCTAAGGCATTGTCACTTCTAACAGTTTGAACCACAGTGTTAAACTGAGTTTTAACAAAACAGATGAAAGACTTAAGCAGGGAAAAAGCATTGCTTTTAGATCCCATTAAGTGTTTACAGGTTGCCCTAGAAAAATCATCAACTATAGTAAGGAAGTATCTATAACCAGAAGAAGTAGAAGTGTGGTAAGGCCCCCAAGTATCCACATGTATTAATTGGAATGGTCTAGTAGTACTGATACTGCTTTCAGGAAAAGGGAGTCTAGTTTGTTTGGCCATAGGACAGACAGAACAAGGAAAAGGTTGTTTAGAAGCAAGTGGAAAAGACAAACTAGAAATATGTCTCATATTTGCAAAAGAAGTGTGTGCTAGTCTTAAATGCCAAATGTAATTCATATCAGTGGTAACAACATTATTACAAATGGAATTATTTACAATTGGAGGCAAGGCAACAATTTTGCTGTCAGGCACATTGTCATCATTACAAAAATCAGACAAAGCACACACAGAAGTAAAAGAAGAATCAGGAGAGGAAGAGGGGGAAGATGGCACCCAAGACAGTTTGTATAGGCCAGCTTCCTCTTTACCAAGATCCAGAGGCCTCTTCAGAGAAGGGTCCTGTATCATGTGAAGTAAACAGGAAGTTGGAGTAAACAAAATTATACAGTGCAATTGTTTTATCAACTTGTGAACAGAAATCAAGTTGTGTTTAAAGGAAGGAACCAGAATCACATTGTGAAGAGTAAGGGAAGAAGTTAATGCAAAAGAAGCTGTACAAGTTACTTTCACTTTGTAACCATTAGGCAAAGTTACAAGATAAGGAACAGTCAAAGGTATGATGTTAAAGAGTAGGTTTTTATCATGTGTCATATGATTAGATGCCCCTAAATCTATGATCCAGGTGACAGAATTAATGTGTGTAAACATGCATAATTTGGAATCAGAAACAAGACCCTCAGTCAACATAGTACCAGCAAAATTAGCAGCACACATGGGAGGAGGAGCTTGATCACTGGAATCCCCTAACTTGGTCTGTTGCATCATAGTGATGTCTGCTCAACCCTGGTATCACAGAGCTGTGACCATCTATGTGTGTATCATGGTGATGGCTGGCAGGAGGATCCCCAAGAGGAACAAACATATTAGGATTCCCATGATTAACAGACACACATTCCTCACCAGTGGAGACATGAGCAGCTGCAGATTTCCTTCCCTTGTTGTAATTTATGTTTTGAGGAAACCCATGAATCTTGTAGCACTTATCAATTAAGTGCCCAGATTTCTTGCAGTATCTGCAAAATAAGGGCCCTCTGCTTTGTTCAAAATTAACTCTGGGTCTGAAAATAGGGGGTCTAGGCACTGTGGCCTGATTAAACCCAACTGAGTGCTTGTTTGCATTAGCATTAAAGACATAGAGACTGGACTGATTTGAAAAATAGATTGAACTTGTTTCAGTTTCTCATCATTAAGCACTATATTGTAAACACTGTCAAGGGAAGGAAATGGCTGCATCATCAACAGATTACTCCTGACCCCCATGTATGCTTCATTTAACCCCATAAGAAACTGAAATACCTTATTTTCATCATCTTCCTCAATTATTCCATTTTTAGCAGCACACACACATCTCTGCCCATGATTTGTGCACATTGTGCCCAACTCATCCCACGGGCCCTTGAGCTTGTTAAAATATGAGGCTACGTCTAAGCAGCCTTGAGATGTGTGGGAAAGTTCCCTTTTTAATTCAAAGATTTTGGTCTTGTTAGGGGTACCATATCTTTTCTCAATTTGGGACCATATACTCTGTGCAGTATCGGAATACTGCACACTATCAGCAATCTGAGGAGACACGGAAGAGGTCAACCAGGAAATGACCATGTTATTACATCTATCCCACAGCCTCTATTGAGCCACATTAGTGGTAGTTCGAGGACATGAGCCGTCAACAAATCCGATTTTGTTTTTAGCAGATAATGCAACATTCATTTTTCTCCTCCAACCCCCATAACCACTACCCGAGAAGGGAGTGGGGAAAAGAGAGACCCCAGGGACATCAGAGGAATATACAAAGAGGGGGCTGGTAGAGTCTACCGAGGAGGAGGTACCAGCAGTGGTATTAGAAGCCATGATTAATGAACCAGCTTGAAAGAAAAATAGTTTCGACAAGCAAAATATAACGGAACCAGATACTCACATACGGAACCAGATAGTCACACACAAAGCATACAATACTCAAAATAAGGACAGAGTTACCCTCCTTCTTCGCGACCGAAGAAGATCGGCCTTCAATCAACAGAGAAAACCCTAGGTCCAACACCGGAAATCCTAGGTTCTGAAACTCACCGAAATAAGGTCACAGACGCCGGAAAGTTACCCAAAGCGTCCATCAAGCGAAGAGAAAGTCATCGGACAACCCCAAAACTCTAGGTCCGAAAGTCGGAAAACCCTAGAATTTGAAGAACTCGTCGGAACAAAGTCAGAGATGTCGGAAAATCACCCAAAACATCTACTGATACAGGATCGGAGCCTCAAATAGTCAGAAAAGTCCCGATTAACCGATTATCATTCATCAAAAAAATAAATATACGAACAGTATTTTTTTCAGATAACCGAAGAAAAACTTCAGCGAAAGCTTCATCAAGTATTGATAACACGTAACAGAGAAGGATCGGAAGATTCTCGCTCTGATACCATGAAAACATTAAGGTTTGAAGAAGAAAATCAGAGAAGATGAAGATGAACAGTGAGAGACACAGAGAGAAACCGGGAGCTTCTGGAGAAAGCCAGAAAGCAAAATGAATCCCTGTGTATAAAATATCTGTATAAGTCCTTATATACAATCACTTCTTGGGTTGGGCCAAGAACAAAAGGAAAGTGGGCTTAGATATATGTACAACCCAACCAACAAATCGTCACAGCCCAATACATTGTATACCAGAAAATACAATAAATATACAATGTATATACAATGTGTACAATCATTTTAGTCTTTCATCTCAACAGTTTTCTCTAATATCTTTGTATATCTATTTCAGTTACATTAGTGGTAGTAAGAAGAGCGCTAAAGGAGAAAAAACTTTTCTGAAAACAAATGATAAATTCTTAGACAAATGGCAGCCCTTTATTACTTCCACTGATAATTCCTCTATTTGCTGGTTGTTTCTACATATACTGAATAGTGACAAGTCTCTAGAGATTCTAAGCAGATTTTGGCAATTCTGTTTTGTGTAAGCAGTTAAGAATAATACATATGCCCAACTAGTAAATAGTTAACTGGGAGAAATTGGCTGGCATTTAGAGATACTTTTGCCAGAAGGAATGGCCATGCAATTCCTCATTACAAGTGAATCTGCAAGTACTATATTGTTTAGGAAAGCCATGCACATCAATTGTTCCAACATGAGTCACTAAGAAGTAAGATCAGAAAAGGAATATACAGAAGAACCATCTCTTACATAACCACAGATCAGAAAGGAATATACAGTACCACGTCTCATACATAATCACATAATGTTGAAGCTTCGCATGCATGCTAATAAGCATATGCAATTATAGAATTCCACATGACCTTCGATACAGAGAGAAGTACACAACCTGTCAAGTCTGTCCGTCCCAGCAAAAAGCAATATCCCCAGCCTAGAGATTACTGCATATGCGGTTCATGGGGCTGCATCTGCGGTCCCGCACCTGCGTCTTGGGCTCCGCATCTGCGGAATTGAATTAACTCCCTATGCGCGCACTTGCGCTCCCTTCTCCGCGGATGCGATCCACTTCTGCAGCCCCCTTAAGACGAATCTACGGTCACTGGCCTTTGTGCCCAAAACTGCACCTACGACCTTTTTCCTCGATTTTGCGGACTCCTCATTGCAGGTGCAAAAATTCTAGAAGCAGCAAACTTCAGAATAGCCTAAGTCCAAATTCAACTTCATTTGAGCATCCGAAACTCACCCGAGGTCCCGGGGACTTCAACCAATCATACAAAAAATTCTAAAATATCATACAAACTGAGTCTAACCCTCGAATCACGTCAAATAACGCTAAACCACGAATCACCCTCTAATCCAAGCTTAATGAACTTGAAATCTCAAGAATTGTACAACTGATACTGAAACCAACCAAACCATATCCTATTGACCCTAAATTTTGAATACAATTCATATTCATTAGTACGAAGCTATTCCAACTTTCGATTTTTAAAATTTCACTATCGATCCGGAAACTTCAAAAATTCAACTTTCGGCATTTCAAACCAAAATAAGCTATGGATATCCAAAGCACAATCTGAACATGTCCCTAAGCCCAAAGTCACTCAACAGAGCTAACGAAATTGACAGAATTCCATTCTGAGGCCATCTTCACACTGTTCTGACTACTGTCCAAATACTAAAGCTTAAGCTTCTCATTTAGAGGCTAAATGTCCAAACACTCCGAAACTCCAAACGAATTCTCCCGGCAACTCACAATAGCAGAAATAAACATGAGAAAGGCAATTAATAGAGAATCGGGATGTTAATTTTTAAAACGACCGATCGGGTCGTTATAGTAGGCCTCTTTGGCCGAGGAAACACTACGTTTGTTCCTTAAAGAGGAGTTTATTGTATTTTTTTTAAATTAATTGAAAGAAGGTAACTTTGTATAATCTTTAAAAAGGTAGGGTAATTTAGTAATTTGGCTTTTGCTTAAAGAGCTCCCTGCTTTTAATATAGTGATTTCTATACTAGTGTGTTTCACAAATATCTTAAGTTAAGTATCATATAATTAGTATAACATAAAATAAAATGTAAATCTCATATATATATATATATATATATATATATATATATATATATATATATATATATATATATATATATATATATATAGTATTATTTGTTAGAGTAGTATAATGGACTAATTAACATATCTAATTAACTACCATAGTTAGTAAATTAATATGTCAATTTAAAGCGCAATTGGCCAGTGCTTTATAATTTATATGTAACACGAATAATGTTTTGGTCAGCGGAAGAGTCGTAATATCAGCAACTTCAACACCTGATAATCCAATATACATTTATTTATTGTCAACTACCAACCTGAAATTCAGGTTTTTCTTTTTTATATAAAGTACAATTAAGATTGTACACATCTTGTTCAAACTTTATGAGAGAAAGTTCCATCAAATTTATAATCCTTCTGCGAAATTAATTGTCAGCGAGTGGATAATTCACCATTTTTCCAGCAATATTGTGTGAAATCACTATGAATTAGAGCTTCAGTTTAAAGAATTTAATGTTTAGCTAGTTTATTTCAAACTATTAAATATTAGACCGTCCTAATGTATTAAGATTTTATTCAATGTGAAATAATTTATGTGCAAAATAATTTAAGCCAAATCCCAATAAATTTTAATTTCTTTAGTCTAATGTGATCTAATCTTGATCGTGCATTGTAAATGTGGTCCTATAATCCTTCCTTTGATATACTGTTATGCTAGTTGGGAGCTTAATGAAGTTTCGAAAAAAAGAATTGAGAATCATGATAGGCTATGTTTTAAGTGAAGGAGAGAGACAGAATTTGCTAGGAATTGAATCGATAGGCTCAGGGGCATACCCCGTATCCGCTAATTCGAGTGAGATTGTCATGGTGCAAAAGCAGATATGATCCGGTACTCTTTTTCCTGCATTGGTTATGTTTTTTATATCTCGTCTAGCAAAAACTAATCAAGCTCTTATATTTACTAATATAGTTATATTATTAATAAAATAAAAGAAAAATATAATGTCCTAAACTTGGAAAAGAGGGTCAAAATCAGATTTTTAATATTATAAAATCAAAGACAAAACCGTTTAAATACGTAATTGGATTTGTAATAAAATACAGTGTAGAATGTATACAAATTCTTTTGAATAACACTGCGTTATGAGTTTCTGGTAACAAACTCAAAATGTTTTAAGAAAATAAAATTAGTTGAACCTTTATTTTCCACATCTTGGAATTCAAATAAAAACTAAGAAGTTTCTTCAATTTATTAATTATTTTCATTTTAATACTTCGAAAAAACTGACTATATACAGTTGAACTAACTTCCTTCAATTCTAACGTTTAGCTAGAGGAGAGATTAGAATATTTAGTTTTTGTTATGAAATAATATAAGAACAAGAACAATAATACAAGAACAAGAACAATAGAGAGAAAAGTAGAGAGAAGAGTATTCTTATTGATATTTAGGGATGATTTACAATGGGGTAAGACCCCTCTATTTATAGGCATAGAAAAACTTAGCCTCATAGTAAAACTATTCTATAAGATAGACATTCACTCTAATTAGAGTTCTATTTATAACACTCCCCCTTGAATGTCTATTCAATAATGTGCCTCGTTAAAACCTTAACTAAAACAAAACCCAATGGGAAAAAATTAAAGAAAAGGAAAAAGAGTACACATGTTTGAATATGCGCCTATTGGTTGCCTCGTTAAAAACCTTGCAAGGAAAACTCATTGGGACAAAACCTTGTAAGAGAAAAAGAGTGCAACGCGCATTAACTCCCCATGAAAAGAGCATCAATTCATATCCTTGAGTTTTCGCATTCCGATCTTGTGAACTAGCTTCTTGAAGGTTGACGTTGGTAGAGATTTTGTGAACAAATCAGCAATATTATCGCTTGAACGAATCTGTTGCACATTGATATCACCATTCTTTTGAAGATCATGTGTGAAAAATAACTTTGGTGAAATATGCTTTGTTCTATCTCCTTTTATGAATCCTCCCTTCAATTGAGCTATACATGCTGCATTGTCTTCATACAAAGTCGTGGGTAGTTTGTTACACTTCAAACCACATTTGTCTTGAATATGATGTATTATAGACCTCAACCACACACACTCCCGACTTGCTTCATGAATAGCGATTATCTCGGCATGATTAGATGAAGTAGCCACAATTGATTGCTTAGTCGATCGCCAAGATATGGCGGTGCCTCCATAGGTAAACACATAACCTGTTTGAGATCGAGCCTTGTGTGGGTCGGATAAATATCCAGCATCAGCATAACCAACAAGATCAGGACTGCAATTATTGCCATAAAATAAGCCCATATCGGTAGTCCCTTTTAGGTACCTCAATATATGTTTGATCCCATTCCAATGTCTCCTTGTGGGAGCCGAGCTATACCTTGCTAAGACATTAACTGAAAAGGTTATGTCAGGCCTTGTAGTATTTGCAAGGTACATTAGTGCGCCAATTGCACTAAGATATGATACTTCAGGACCAAGTAGCTCTTCATTCCTTTCTTGCGGTCGGAATGGATCTTTATTCACATCAAGTGATCGAACAACCATCGGAGTACTTAAAGGATGTGCTCCATCCATGTAAAACCATTTCAGTACCTTTTCTATATAGGTAGATTGATGAACAAAAATTCCGTTTGCTAAATATTCAATTTGCAAACCAAGACATAATTTTGTCTTTCCGAGATTTTTCATCGCGATTTCATTCTTTAGATAATCAATTGCCTTTTGGAGTTCTATGGGGGTTCCAATAAGGTTTATGTCATCGACATATACGGCAAGTACAACAAATTCCGATGTTGTTTTCTTTATTAAAACACACGGGCAAATGGCATCATTTATATAGCCTTCTTTTAATAAATACTCACTAAGACGATTATACCACATTGCTTTAGACCATACAAGGATCTTTGCAATTTGATTGAAAACATTTCCCGGGACTTTGAATTATGAGCGTTTGGCATTTTGAGTCCATCGGGAATTTTCATGTATATCTCATTATCAAGTGAGCCATAAAGATAGGCAGTAACCACATCCATTAAATGCATGTCAAGCTTTTCAAGGACAGCAAAACTAATGAGATAACGAAAAGTTATGGCATCCATTACAGGCGAATATGTCTCTTCATAATCGACACCAGGCCTTTGAGAAAATCCTTGTGCAACAAGGCGTGCCTTATATCTTTGTACCTCGTTTTTCTCATTTCTCTTGCGTACAAAGAACCATTTATAGCCAACAGGCTTAAAACCATTAGGTGTTTCAACTATAGGGCCAAAAACTTCACGTTTTGCCAGTGAATTCAATTCTGATTGGATTGCTTCTTGCCATTTTGGCCAATCATGTCTTTTTCGACATTCTCCAACAGATTGAGGTTCAAGATCCTCATTTTCTTGCATAATGCTAGATGCGACATTAAAAGCAAAGACATAATCCACCACTATATCCACTCGATTAAAATTTGCCTCAATATCGATTGGATTTATGGATAGTTCCTTATTTTCCTGAGTCTCGGGCTCAAAGGATTCTTAATGAATCTCAGAGTTTATTAAATCATGAATTTCCTCATGAGATTCTTTCGTAGTGTCATTTTGATCGTTTGCTTTCCTCTTTCTAGGATTTCGATCTTTGGAACCTAATGGCCTGCCACGCTTCAGGCGTGCATTCGACTCATTGGATATGACACTAGATGATTGTCCAACAGGGACATCAATACGGATTGGAACATTCTCCGCGGGGATGTGGGATTTTGTTATCCTTTTCAAGTCCGTAAATGCGTCAGGCATTTGATTTGCTATTCTTTGCAAATGGATAATCTTTTGCAACTCTTTTTCACAAATAGAGGTACGTGGATCAAGATGAGATAATGATGCATTTTTCCACAAAATTTCCCGTTTGGTTTCACCGACTTCTCCCCCTAATTTTGGGAAAAGTGTCTCATCAAATTGACAGTCTGCAAATCGTGCAGTGAACAAATCCTCTGTCAATGTTTCGAGGTAGCGAATAATGGAGGGCGATTCAAACCCAACATATATTCCTAACCTTCTTTGCGGACCCATTTTGGTGCGGTATGGCGGTGCTATAGGCACATATACTGCGCATCCAAAGATTCTTAGATGGGATATATTGGGTTCATGACCCAAAACCAATTGCAACAGGGAATATTTGTGATAATTCGTCGGTGTGAGACGAATTAGCATTGCTGCATGCAAAATGGCGTGACCCCATACCGAAGTGGGCAGCCTCGTTTTCATGAGTAATGGTCTTGCAATCAACTGCAGGCGTTTAATTAAAGATTCTGCAAGACCGTTTTGAGTGTGAACATGAGCTAAAGAATGTTCCACTTTTATCCCAATTGATAAGCAATAATCATTAAATGCTTGGGATGAAAACTCAGCAGCATTATCCAGTCTAATAGACTTGATTGGATTATCAGGAAATTGTGCTCGTAGTCGAATTATTTGTGCCATCAGTTTTGCAAACGCAAGGTTGCGTGATGACAACAGGCACACATGAGACCATCTACAGGATGCGTCTATTAGGACCATAAAGTATCTAAAAAACCGACTAGGTGGGTGAATAGGTCCACAAATGTCCCCTTGTATACGTTCCAAAAACGTAGATGACTCAGTCCCAACCTTTGTTGGTGATGGTCTTGTAATTAACTTGCCTTGATAACAAGAAGTGCAAGAAAATTCATTATTTAAAAGAATCTTGAAATTCTTTAACGGATGCCCATATGAGCTTTCTATAATCCGTCTCATCATGATTGATCCAGGGTGTCCCAATCGATCATGCCAAAGCACAAAAGTATTGGAATCAGTAACCTTTTGGTTTACTGTTGAATGTGCCTCAATTGCACTAATTTTTGTCCAATACAGGCCACAAGATAAAGACGGGAATTTCTCAATAACCCTCTTTTGGCCAGAGACATTCTTTGTAATGATGAGATATTCAAGATTATTCTCATCTATTGTCTCAACATGATAGTCATTCCGGCGTATATCTTTAAAACTCAACAAGTTTCTCTTAGACTTGGAGGAGAACATTGCATTCTCTATGATAAACATTGTTCCTCTAGGCAGAGTTATAGTTGCTCTTCTGGAGCCTTCAATCAATTTACTACTACCAGATATTGTAGTAACATCTGCCTTACACATACTTAGTTGAGAGAAATATTTCTTTTCTTTGGGTATCGTATGTGTAGTACATGAATCAACTAAACAAATATTTGATCCAAGATTGCTTTGTGAGATATCCATATTTGCTTTCCCATGGTTTGACATACAAAAGAAAATACACGAACATTAGAATAAACAAATTCAATCCGTTTGTTTCACATTTAAACAATATTTTCAAAATCTGCTGAGGTTAGTTGACTAACTAAATCAGATAGTCGATTATATGTTTTCCATAATCGATTACTTTGCAGTTTGAAAATTTCAGTTTAAGCACTGTCTCAATGTAATCGATTGTTAAACATACATAATCGATTATTTGCTAATTTAAAAAATTTCAGATCACACTGTCTTAATATAATCGATCGTTAAACATACATAATCGATTATTTGCTATTTTAAAAAAAAACTTCAGACCACACTGTCTTAATATAATCGATTGTGAAACATACATAATCGATTATTTGCTATTTTGAAAAACTTCAGATCACACTGTCTTAATATAATCGATTGTTAAACATACATAATCGATTATTTGCTATTTTGAAAAACTTCAGATCACACTGTCTTAATATAATCGATTGTTAACAAGTATATAATCGATTGTTTTGCAGTTTTAATGCGAAATATTAGATAATCGACTAACTGTTAGGTTAGTCGATTAACTCTACTGAAAAATAAAAATATCTTTGAAATTTAAGCATATTGAAACATTCTAAAGAACTAATACTAACATTATATCATAAACTAACTAATACGAGCTGATACTAATGACTATTAGTTTATTCACTAACTAATACAAATAAAATCAAACAATTCCATCTTCCTTCATCACAGATCCATCACCGATTAAGTGGTCTATTTTCCCCTTAGGGTGCTCAAAGAAGTCTGCCACATCCAGGTGGGTGATGTTAAAATTGTCGTCAGAGACAAAATTTGTTTCAGGGCCTTTATTCTTTAGAGATGCTTGATAAAGATCAACCAAATGTCTTGGTACATGGCAAGCTTTTGACCAGTGCCCTTTTCCACCGCAACGATAACATATAGTTTCTGAACTATTTGCCTTTGGATTCTCATAATCCCATTTCTGCTTTTGGTGGTTATTTCTCTTTGGGGGGTGACGGACATTAGGGAAATTTCTTCCTTGTCTACGTCCACGGCTATGACCCCGATTACGACCACGACCATGACTAGATCCATGGCCTTTTCCATGCTTGGCATAATGAGAATACACTCTATCTGCTTCAGGCAATGGTGTAGACCCAGCGGGTCGATTTTCGTGATTTCTCATTAGCAGGTCATTGTTTCGCTCAGCCACAAGGAGAAGAGAAATCAGTTCAGAGTACTTTTTGAAACCTTTCTCTCTGTACTGTTGTTGCAGTACCATATTGGAGGCATGAAACGTTGTAAACCTTTTCTCAAGCATATCATAATCAGAGATATTATCTCCACAGAGTTTCAATTTAAGTAATTCTGAACATTGCAGAATTATATTCAGAAATAGACTTAAAGTCTTGGAGCCTCAGATGAGCCTAATCATATCGTGCTTGTGGCAGAGTGACCAACTTCAGGTTGTCATATCTCTCCTTTAAGCCGTTCCACAAGATGAGTGGATCTTTGACTGTGAGATATTCAATTTTCAAACCTTCATCAAGGTGATGGCGCAATAAAATCAAGGCCTTAGCACAGTGTTGGGTGGATGCTTTATCTTTGTCTTTAATGGCGTCTCCAAGACCCATAGCATCTAAGTGGATTTCAGCATCCAACACCCATGTCATATAGTTCTTGCCCGAAATTTCAAGGGCAACGAACTTTCTTTTCATAATATCAGACATAATTAAAACCAAATTCGGAAAAAGGAAAATACCTTAATTTTCTCAAGAGGATTCTTGAGACGGTAGAGTCTCGTGCTGATAACGTGTTATGAAATAATATAAGAACAAGAACAATAATACAAGAACAAGAACAATAGAGAGAAAAGTAGAGAGATGAGTATTCTTATTGATACTTTGGGATGATTTACAATGGGGTAAGACCCCTCTATTTATAGGCATAGAAAAGACTTAGCCTCAAAGTAAAACTTTTCTATAAGATAGACATTCACTCTAATTAGAGTTCTATTTATAACAGTTTTAGGATTTATTTTTTCTTATTCATTCATAATTCTGCGTCTTCCGCTATTAAGTCCCTATTCTACTGCAACTCGTTATCCTATTGCGTCTATTTTCTGTTGTGTCCTTCAATTATAAGTTCTTATCAAAATTAATATAAATAGTTAAGGGTATAAAAGTCGATTAATAATTTAGCGATATTTTAGTTAGTCAACATTTAACATGAAATATTCTTACTTTTATAATAATATAAATGTAAATAGATATAGATCGAAAGATAGATTGTAGATAATGGAAAATTTTATTTTGTATCTCATACAACTTATACTAGTTGTATGAGGTAGCTTTTTGTCTCACAGTTTTGTAGACTCAGAAATTTAATATTGAAGTTCATAATTTTATTAGACAAAAAAGAATCTCATATAACTAATAACAATTGTATGAGACATAAAATAAAATTTCCCGTACATAGTAAATATATATTGTCCAAGCTCTCGAGATATGATTGTTTGACGCATAATCTTATTAGTGGGACCTATTGGAACCATTCAAGACTAAAACAAACTAATTAATCTTATTATTGTTTTTGGTCAAATCTAAAAACTACTTTATCTTATGGACGTACGGAGAGGCTAATAAGATAGGATATTGTTAAAAATTGAAAAAACAAATATCTTTGTAATGAATATACTTGGGTGTATGACTTGTGGGAAATGGACAAAAAGGCTTTTAGTTGACAATTTCATCTTAACCGCAGAATACTTTTCAACGCATATTCAGATGTGTTAACAACTCCCACATGAGAGTGAGTGGTTACCAGCTTCGGAACTGTTATTTAATTTGGAATCATTTCATCACTGGTGTTGAGTGTTAATTAATACATCTGTCCTACCATTTACGCCCACGTTAATTTTAAGGAAAAGCTATAAAGTTTGGTATTTTTGTCTCGCTAAGTAATTAATTTGTCGAATGTAATTGAGTATAATTGGAGAGGATAATTATATTGTGTAATTACACCGTTACCTTTTAATTTTTTAGTTTAAAATAATTTTGTATAACTATTTATTTATTTCTTTTTATTTGATTTCTACTTTTTAATTTCTTTTTAAAATTTTAAATATATTTCTTGTGCATTATTTTTCTTTTATTTTTCTACCTTTACTTCATGTGATTCTCTGTAATTCCTCGTATATTATATTTTTTATTTGTTTATTTTCCTCATTTAGCGTAACTAGTAACTACGTTATTATTCTAGTTTTAAAACTACACCTTCTAGTATTAAAAATGATGAGTCATTAACACAAGTGATTTTACTAAAGTAGAATTTCGATATTGAGTGGGGTTATAAACTTATTATGTTTCCTAATCTTAACTTGTATTATTGGAACTTATTTTTCTTGCGTTGGAATTTGACATATGGTTTATTTTTTGGATTTTAAAATTGTATTATATTTATGGTTCAATTTTAATTGTTTTAATAGCATATCGGCTAGTTATTTCACATTGTATATTGTATATTTTTAGTTAGAATTGATTGGTTAATTTCATCAAATATTTGAATAATATTATAATATTATATTTATAAATTTTAATTTATTTTATCAAACATTCATTCCATAATGTTCTTACAAGACGTATGTTTTTATTTTTATAATTAATTAAACCAAATATTATTAATTAAAAAATATATGTAAGTTGTTTTTACTATATTAGTTATAAATATATGATCACTAATTAATATATATTTAAGAAAAAATATGCATCTTAAATATAAAACCCAATATCATTTATACTTATAAAATTTTGTTTTAGGCATAATTTTATTATATTAAATTTTAAATTTTGATAATAAATTTTAAAATTTAATATAACTGTATAATTACACGTGTGTAACAAAACAGTACATTTGTAATTATATTGTAACTATGTTATAACAAATAAACTAGTCGTTGTAAATACAATATTGTGTAATTATGTATAATGATTATCCTAATAATTACACAAATTTTAATTACCTGATTGTCTTCCAAACAGACGCTAAAAGATGAAATACACATTAGTCAAAGACAAATTTATTTATTTTTTTTATAATTTCCAAAAATCTAAATTCTATATAGGACAAAACTTTTATGTAGTTTGTCAATTTTATCATTTTCTTGGTAAAAAATCACGAAATTCAGACGTTACACTAGTGTACAAATTTAAGTTTATTTTCGGAAGTCAACTCAGAGAAGGAGCCAACTATTTGAAGCAAAATGCCAGCCGCAGTAAAGGAAAAGGTAAAATTTTACTTTAATAACACAAAGATGATTGGTGTAGTGTCCAATTTTTACGTACACTAAATTATGGAAGGACATGATTTTTTTTTATGTATTTCATACATTATAGTTGAGGAATAAAAAAAATAAAACACAATAATTTTTACGTGGAAAACACCTAGTTTAAAAAGTGGAAAATTGCGACCTACTACCCTATAAGATTCCCAAACACTTCTTGTCATGACCCAATTTCATTATAGGTCGTGATAGCGTACAACACCGTTGTTAGACAAACCAACACTAATCAAATAGTGATTTTTCGTTTTTAAATAAGTTAGTAAGTGGTAAATTTTTGTTATTTGTTAAAGAATTAGAAATTTGCAAGTGTAACATAAGTAAATGGGAGCAATAAATGTGAATCGTAATCATGTAAGCAAACCAAAATCATAAGTTTACTAGTGTGTTTGTCAAGACCTGGTGTCACAAGTATATGGACAATCTAGCAGAATATACAAAAGAATGATATCCTACTGTACGAAATGAAATAGATAGAAATTAAAGCATAAGAAAGACTCTAGCTGCTGCAGAACAGCTTAAAAGGGCAGCTCAGCAGGAAGTCTCGAGCTGAGGAATCTAGTCTACGCACCGGAATAGTGGCCAGATGCACTTGCCTCAAATCATGTACAATCAAGTACATAAGTGTAGTGTGAGTACATAAAAATATATACCTAGTAAGTATCTAGTCTAACCTCAAAGAAGTAATAACGAGGGGTCGACTCCGACACTTACTACGACAAACAGTATAATAATATGTGATTCTACTAAAGCATGATATATAGAGCTAACAATAAACTTAGAACAAGAAATAATTAAACAATTCTTTCATCATATTTAAGAACCCAAAACACTTCCTTCATTTAAAATAAATGATCTCTGAAGAAGTAAATATATACCATTATAAAAGCGCTTCCAGTTCTATTATTTCACACAAATTCCACCGAGGACGTTCAACCCGATCCAATATAAAATGTTAATTTTGAACTGCCGATGGTCGTTCTGCGCGAACCATAGATGCATCTATTTACCTATCGAGGCGAACGACTCGCTCCTATGAGAGTAGTGGAAATAGGCACCCCGCTCACGGAATATACTTGCGACGCGATTAAATATAAATATAATGTAACTATTCTCAATTCTTTTCAAAATAATAATTTACTTTGAACCTTTGAAATTTTAAAGTCCTCAACTTAGTTGCATTCAATGCAAATCAACAATTATGACCCGATAACGGTATCCACCAAGTATGTTGTAAGCCTACAACTGCCTAGACATGATATGAATAGTAGCTATATATGGACTCTCATCACTTCGTGCGTACGTAACCCTCACAAATAATTACATATTAATTAAATTCACCTATGGAATTTTTTTTCTTACAAGATTAGAAAAGAGACTTACCTCGTCTTAGTGCCTATTTTATGGTCCAAGTTTATGAGGAAGCCCTCAATTTGGGTACCGATCAATCCAAAAATATCTAAATAGTGTAAAAACTAATCAATATAGGTTTAAAAGTTCATGTCCCAACTATTACAGTAATTTTTCAACTCTAATTGCAAGATTTCTAAAATTCATCCCCAGGCCCATGTGCCTGAATTCCAGAAATTTTTGAAGAAAGTAGTTACCCATAACCTTAGGAACATAAATATATGATTTTCATTAAATTCCATAATTATTTTCATGGTAAAATTCTATTTTTATCGAAAATCTAGGTTTTCCTCTAAACCCATGATTTTTAGTAATTTACATGTTATAATCTACTCATAAAGTGTGTGTTATAATCACATTAGGTAGAAACTACTTACCTCACAAGGTTAGATCAAAATTCTCTCCTTAAAAGCTCTTAAATCTCCCAGGAATGTAATAAATGACCCCAAAAGTACCTAAGTTCCATTTTAAAAAGTCACTGTCAAGCTGCCCCATTCATCGCGGATGCGGAAGGGGCCTTGCCTTGCGAAGGCAAAGGCTCAAACCCCCTGGAGGCTTTACATCACAAACGCGATCAAGGTCTCGCGAACGTGAAGGATGGCTTGACCTACCATTTGCGAATGCGAAGAACAAAAGTGGCCCAGCCTAGCCCAGGATGCTCTATGTGAATGTGTGTCACCTCATGTAAACACAAAGTTCACCGGACCCAGACCTTCGCAAACGTGGACAAGCTATCGCAAACGAGTAGCACATTTTGCACCTGTTCTAATTTCTGGTTTCTCATAATTTTCTCTAAGGGTTTCGAACTCACTCGAGCAACTCGGGATCCCGTCCAAAGGCACTAACAGGTCTATAATCATAATATGGATTTTATCAAACTCTCAAAATGCGAAAAACAACAATGAAACCAAGAATCCTACCACAAGATCAAATTGAATCAAAGTTTGAACTTCAAGTTTTCCAAGTTCTCTGAATGCGCCGATCATACTTAAACTACTCGGAATGAAACCAATACTTAAATGACATTATGAAACTATTCTCAATCTCAAAATTCATTTCGGATATCAATTTCACCAAAACCCGATCCAAAACAAATTTAAAGAACTTCAAAATTCTTCAAGAACTAACTTTCACTATTAGGAGCCAATATGGCCCCGAGTCATCTGAAATCCGATCCAAACAAACGCCCAAGTCCATAATTATCATTCAAACCTATTGGAACCGTGAAATCCTGATTCCGAGGATGTTTACTCAAAATGTTGACCGAAGTCAAACTTGGCCTTTTAAGTTAACCTTAAGGAACCAAGTGTTTTGATTTCAACCAAACTCTTCCAAATCCCGAATTAACCATCCCCGCATGTCATACATTAGTAAAAGAAAGTACGAAAAATCTTATTTAGGAGAACGGGGTTCTAGAAAGTAAAATGGCCGGCCAGGTCGTTACATTCTCTACCTCTTAAACAAACGTTCTTCCTCAAACGAGTTTAGATTCATACCTGAAGTGTTAAATAAGTGTTGATATATGCTCTGCATGTTCTTATTGGACTCCCACGTCACCTCCTCGACTAGTTGGTTTCTCTATTGAACCTTTACCATGGAAATCCTCTTGGATATCAACTGGAGATCCTGTCTAGAAAAAATACCAACAAGTTCATCCTCATAATCCAAGCTCTCATCTAGCTGAATAGTACTGAAGTCTAACATACGAAAAAAGTCGGTGTAATATCTCTATATCATTGACACGTGAAAAACTGGATGAACCCCTCATAGGCTAGGAGGTAAAGCAAGCTCATAAGCAACCTCCCCAACTTGCCTCAACACCTCTAATGGGCCTAAAAATCCTTAGCCTCAACACATCTAGCTGAATACTACTAAAGTCTAACACACGAGACATCATTATTAGTTGCGGCGGACGAAGAAAGACATAGTTGAGCATAGTGATATCACACTTGGAGAACTTAGCATATAACTTATGTTCTCGCAATATTTGAAGTACTACTCTCAAATGCTACTTGTGCATATTATTTTCAAATTATCTGCCCTGGCGTAGTCTCCTAGTAATCGTCTAGGCCTTTGGGCATATTATTTTCAAATTCATCTTGAACCAGAGGTAATTAAAGTTTAATCTTTGTCCTCCATTCCTATCGACCGTTCCATCAGCTCTAAGAGTTACTTCGGTAGTTGCATGTATGGATGCTTCCCATACAACCAAATCAATTATCTCCTCACTGTTCTTAGCAATGTCCTCTTGGGTTGAAGATTGCCCCAAGAATTTTTTCGGTGAGTTCTTTCTCTTTCTTCAACTGTTGCAGATGCTTTTCCACCTCTGGATCGTATGGAGTCGCTTCCTTAGAAGAAGATCGTATCATATACCAAATAGCCTAACGCGTTGCTTGCACACAGAAGAGAAAATATGTGAAGAATAAAATAAAATTGGTTCCTGAATTAGCACAAAAATTAATTTGAACACTATTAATTCTTAATCCCCGACAAGGGCGCCAAAATTTAACGAACGCAAAACATAACACAAAATTGATACTCGCTAACCATAGATAGTATAGTTAAATTATCGTCTCCACTAGATTGGATTTAAATAATATTCTTGTAATTTATAGTTAAACTGCTATTCAGAATGATCATAGCTTGATTTGGGGTGATTACGAACTACGATTAACTACTACAGTAAATCAATATACAATTGATTACAAAGAACTAGATATTAGTAGAGTTGATTTCTTAGTCTTTAGGAAAACCTCTCTCGAATATTCTCCTTACTTGATTTTTTCAAAAATTCAACAAGCTCTTTCGATTACTTAAAAGAATCAATGAATTAAATCAAACAAAACAATGCAAAGATAATCACCAAAATATTCCTCTTTAGATTAAATGAACGGGTGAATAAAGCTACTACAATTCAAAACTTCATAAATGAATTCAAGCAAACAACTAGAGTTAGAATCCATAAATGTTTATCAAAATACCATACCCATGAAAGCCTAAGAGAAACTACTACATAAGCATAGAAAAAATCATTACAAATATAATTAAATAATAAGCAAACATCAGTATAATGATACAGTCCAAACTCCTGTATTGAACTAATGAAAAGATGACGAAATCATGTGTCTTGTAACCTCTAATGCTCTCCCAAATCTTCCAAGTCAAAAGTCCTCTAAAATTCGTATTTTTAATTTATTTATACCATATAGGAACGAGCTCGGACAAAACTATCATTTCTAAGAAAAAGTGAAAAAGGTTGGCCGAGAAAATAAACTACAGAGGCACACCGGGCGGTGCACTATGTGCCGCATTAGTAGGAAAGTACAAAGGCCAATTGTTTTCACTCTGCATGAATTTTTCATTAGCGCCCCGCACCTTGCTACACATGGCACGACACGATAGTGTAATTTTCTCACAGTATTTTTTTTCTCACTTTTTGACATTCAAACTTGGTCCTCGACCCCTAAACGTGATTCCGACTTAATTTCTTGGCAGACTACAAAGCTCCAACTTATTCAAATTAACTCCAGATTATCTTAATATCTCAAAAATCATTTCTTGCAAGGCATAAAACACGTAATAAGCACAAATGACAATTATTTAAGCTCAAGCGCAAGTGAAATACAGTGATTAGAATGCAAATTATGACCAAAATACGGATTTCCAGCCTAGCTTCATGGATTCAGGATCGCACTCTTGAAACTCACAGGAATTGCTCACAAAATGCCTTACTATTTTACTCTCAGTTCTACTTTTACTTCAGTACATGTGTGTCACCTGTAAAAGATAACATATTTGATATTTATAGAGTTAGTAGAATAAAAATTAACTAGAGTTTCAATGTTTTACTCTTCCTTGGTGGAAGAGTTCTAGTTAACTTCGATCTCTAACTCCTTCTTTATTTAGGATAGAGTTTTCTTCAAATAATGAGTCCTGCTCCTTATCAAGTATATAACTTTTTTTGTTAAGGGAATATAAAATATAATCGTTTATATTTATCCCTTTCGCATACATGCCTTTTGCATAAATCTAATTGTGCTATATGTGCACTGTCTATGGACCTTCATACATGTGTTTCTTCATCAATCATCAAAATTAAAATCACTCTTGCCATAAAGTAAAAAGACATAAATAAATAAATATGATAAAAAGAAAAGATGTAGATGAATGATCTGCACACCCTACCTTATTTGGTTAATTAATACAGAAGTAAATTACCATCTGAATGATAGAAAAAGCAAATACTCCAAAATCGACTGGTGGTAGAAAGTCAAGGACAACAAACTGGGGTTCCTTTTAATTTTTGGTGATAGGTTTTTTCATTTCAACGACAGCAAGCCAAATGGTAACAATATAACTATAAGGGTAAAATACCTTAAACCATTCATAAATTTGGTTCAGATTATTAGTATATTTTTCGAATTATGTTCGGTTTTAGTTACTCCCTTCCCCTCTCAACTTGGCCTTTTGAGAGTCATTACTCCCCAAAACGCTAGTGTGACAAAAAGTGTGGATGCACTCACCTGCCATGTAGATTTTTTTATATTTATATGGCATTTTTTTGAAAAATAAAATATTTTTTTTACCTTTTTAAGAATATTACTTTTTAGATAATTTTTTCCAAATACAGTTTATAATAAAATTTGGCTAGATATACATTATTGAGGCTAAATATTTTTATTTGGCAAAAAATAATAAAGTTTCAGTTAATCTTTTTTTGAATTTGACCTGAAAATAAAAATTTATACAAATTAAAATAAATATTCAAGGCATCTAAAATGTTATAAAAATACATAGTTTGAAATTAATTATTTTGGCTATAATTTTTTATATAGCTCTAAATTACTATGCTCTAAATTTATTTATTTTTACATATTTTATTTAAAAAGGTAAAAATACATAGTTGAAATAATAGTCATTGCATCAAAGAATAAATAAAAATAGTGTACAATCGCAAGAAATTACAAGTGTAATTGTACAATCTTTTTATTTCTTCTTTTGATGCAATGACTATTTATTTCAAGTATGTATTTTTTATAACTTTTTAGGTGCCTTGACTATTTATTTTCAATTGTATAAATCTTTATTTTCAGGTCAAATTCAAAAAATAATTAACTAAAACTTTATTATTTTTGGCCAAATAAAAATATTTAACATAAATAATATTTTTATATCCAAGTTTTATTATAAATTTTATTCGAAAAAAATTATCTACAAAAGTAATATTCTTAAAAGGGTAAAAAATATTTTATTTTTTTAAAAAAATCCACATAGACAGAAAAATCTACGTGGCAGGCGAATGCACCCACACTTTTTGCCACGTTAGCGTCTAGGAGGGTAATGACCATCAAAAGGCCAAGTTGAGGAGGGTAATTATGACAGAATTATAATTCGAAAAAAATACTAATAATAAGTGTCACCCCCCTTTTTCCCACCCCCGCAAAAGAATACAGACATGTCACGGATTTGTGGGTTAAAGAGTTTTTTCAATTAAAGTGACAATTTTGTAATAGGGATTATTTTATTGTTCGGAGTTGCCACTTGGAATTGGTTCTCGGTGTCCCAAGTCACCTTTTATTTAAATCCCTAGTCAAAGGAAAGTTGACTCTATTTTTATCTGTCCGCGAAAATAAAGTTTAGGTAAGGAATTCTGTTGACCGAAAAGAAGGTGCAAGGTATTCCCCGAGTCCCGTGATTCTGGCACGGTCGCTTTATTGACTTAAAATTTTGGCTTAAATTAATTTCGGACAAACTGTGATTTATGTGACTTTTCATTACCTATCCGCTTTTATTTCTTGTTTATTAGAAAAAATTAAAGAATATTTTTTAAATAATAAGATTCATGACCACACTACGCAAGCGAACGCATGATCGATAAAATTTATTATTTAGTCATAACAAAGCTATGCAAGCAAACCGGCAGTCGTGACAAATAATTATTAGTGCGTTATTTACTTTTGAAAAATCACTACAATTGTGCTTTGAGAAGAAAAAAAATTTGAAAATTATTAACTGTCGCTACCACACTACGCAAGCAAATCCGCAGTTATAACAAAAGATTTATAAATTAATATGATATGAAATTAATGTATTAACTTAGTAAATATTAAGCATCACGCTACGCGAGCGAATCCGTAAAGAAATAAGATTAATTGACTCATCATAATTGTGCCTCGCTAGTACATCCGAAATCAAGATAATCAATTATTTGCAATATTTTTAGAAATTTACTATATTTGAGGAAACTATTTAATCTAGCTAATAAACATTTTGGACCTCAAATGGTTTATCAACTAAATTAAAACTCCACTCCCATAGCTACAATATTCAAAATTAATGATCCAAACACATAGCTAACACCTACAACTAAACTGAAGAACTTCAAATGTGTGAACAAAGTTAAACTGCAAATTTGTGAAGTTAAGAATAAAGCGTCAGATTGCCTAAGATAAAACAAAGAATTTAATTTGTTCTAATACTTTTTCCTTTCAATAGCCATTGTTTCTTTCATGGAAAAGCTTAAATAAGCTGAACCATGAGGCATAGAACATGTTAATCACTACTGACTTCCACACACAATTAAGGATCCAACTTTGAGACAAACTTACTTATGAACAAATACCATCCACCAAGCAATGTTTCATATTCTGTGTATTTGCAGCCTAAAAAGAAATGAATACATTCAAGGCCTTGGAAAGACGAACTACTGTAACAACTCATATTAAAGAACATGATAACCTTTCTAAAATTAACAAAGCAAGTCCTCACAAAGACAAATCAATCGTTATTCTGAACATCAGAACGCTTTGATCGTGAATACAACTACACAGATTCATTAAACATGCTTACATCTCCCAAAACCATGCGAGAAACAGATTGCTTCTAAGTTTTTGAGCTTTCTTGAGTGTAAAGATTATTGCTAAGTGTGTTCAAGATGTACCTTTTATAGGAGAACAACCAAGGCCTTCATGATTGAAAATATGTCCAGAAGACAGATTTTCCACAAAAATATGTCCGGTACTCTTCAAAGGACAGTTTTTGGTCCAAAAATCTGTCCAAAAGACAGTCCTTTTTATCAATTATAAACATAATTTTTGAGTATTGTACTCCAACAGCTTTTGAACTATAAATGACAGCCAAACAAGTACCATATACTCATGAGTAACATACTTACCTTTCAGCTTTAAACCAAATATGTACCTCCTGCTGATTTTGAAACTAGACACCAAATAGATAATCACATTTCAAACATAAATGAGCAGAAAAATTGACACCGGAGTTACGAGGTTTCATTAATATTTCAAACTAACTAATCAAGAGAATAACTTAAGCGAACTAACAACTAGATGAAGTAATTCCGCCGAAAAGCTGAAACGTAATCAAATAGCTTGTTGGAACGAACAAAAACTACCCAGTATAGTCCTACAAAGTGGGGTTTGGGGAGGGTAATATGTAGACGAGCCTTACCCCTACCCGAAAGGGCAGAGAGGCTGTTTCCAAAGCTTGTTGGAACGAACTTGAATTAAATATAATGAAAACTAGAAGCTAAAAAGTTATGAACTTGAATCCTAAAACTAAATTCAAAGCTAAGAAAAATACACGTCAACAATGAAATAAACTACTGAAATTAATTATTCTGAACGATGACAAAATCGACTAATTGAAACGCAAAATAAATAATCACGAACAGAGTTAAAACATAACTAAAAATTAAACACTGAAGAAAGCATAAAATCAGAGACATGGGTAATAGGAATTCGAGGTTTTACCACACGAGGGGATTCGATGCCAAAGACAATGAGCTCTTATGCTATGGACTAACAAGCGATTCACAACTAACATTAGAATAGTTTAGTTAACCTATAAATACTTCTAACAAAATTATAAAGATTAAACCTTAAAATTAAATCCGAAGCACAAGCTGAAAATCAAAAACGGAAAAAGGGAGACAGATTTGAAGACTTACCGACAACTCGAGCACACAAGCAGTGGTGAGACAAAGGCAGCGGTGGTGGTGATCCGACCCTAGCATGGTTTTATTGTTGATTGATACCAAAATACTAAATACGGTAAGTTGAATCTTGATTTCGGTATAATCGATAATAAAATCATGTCCGAGTCGATTGGAGGCAAGAACAGAAGAGCACTGGAGGCAGCGGTGGCAGGCAATAGGGCTGGCGGAAATTCGCTGGATTTTGGAGGGGTTTTGAAGGTTTTGTGGCATGGAATGGAGAAGAGGAGAGTGAGATGAATAGGGGTGACAGTTTGGTGGCTTTTGGACGGTGGTGCGCAGCGGGCAGTAGTGTAGCAAGGCGGCGGTGCAACTAGGGTTTAGGTTCGTCGACTTTTGGTGCGGAATTGGGGAATTTGGGTCATGGATATAGAATTAGGGGAGTGAGAACAAGGGATGGTGAGATTTTGGGGTTGTTTGGGGGTGCTCCGGTGCTGGTGGCAAATTGCGGCAGGCGGCGCCGCCGTGCACGCCTTGCGACAGTAGAGAGGAGAGAGTGAGGAGAGGAGTTAGGGTTTGGGTTGTAAATGAGGGCCAAAAATATGATTTTAGGGGTCTTTAATACCTTTGAAGATATTGAATAAAGGCCATTGGATCAGAGTATAATGGAGGGTTGAGATTTTATCTCAGCTTCACTTAATGTAACGACGTAGTTTTGTCTTTAAACTACGTAGTTTTGACACTAGCGTGACAGCCCCATATGGACCGGGTTTGTGAGCTATTTGGGCTTCTAAGTTTGGGCCAAATAATCTCAATTTCATTTAAAATACACTAGCCCAATCCCTTAACCGCTAATCATCTTATTTAGTCCTAGAAAAGTTATACAAGTAGAAAGAAAGTCTTTTTGGGATTTATAATTTAAAGATACAAACTAAAATATACAAATAAAAGTTAAAAATATTTTTTGGTATTTTTAATAAAGGAGGAAAATAAAATGCACAAATAACTACAAATCATCTAAATATTAATATTTATAGGAGAATTAGAAACGAGCAAAAATTAAGTATTTACAATAAATCAAAATTAAAAGTAATTTAAAGTTTTTTACCTAACTGTAGTGTCTCATTTAAAAGTCAAAGAACTATATCTCAAAGATGACTTCTCATTAATTCCTTTCTTTCTTTTTTTAATAGAGAGAATTATTCCACTCTACTGTCAAGAGACAGGAGGTATAAATATTACCAACGTTCTTTAGTTTTTCTCTTTTATACCAAATCTTTTTTATTAATAAATAAATTTGTTTATGCCGTCGTTGCTTTAATAAATCGCCAATAACCTGTACCATCTGCATTCCGGGAATCTCTCATTTGTTTATTTTAATCAATTTTAATTTCCCCCTGTTTGGTAGTTGACTTAGAGAAGTGTTTTCAAAATTGCTCCATCCGGTCCTAAAATTTCTACCAGATATAATTTTTTGATTCATTAAATTTGTTTCAAAATATTTAATATTTTAGAAAAAAACATAAAATTACTTATCAATAGTTCGTGGAGTCTTAATAAAGAGACATGAAAGAAGAGGTAAATTTATAGTTTACACAATTACTTTTATAATTAAAGCGGTTAGATATCTTTTTTAAAGAATGTGCAAAAGATAATATGGACTAAGGGAGTATTTAATCAAAGGTAAAGCGGGATTTAGGAATAGCAATATGAAGAGAAAGGAACAATAATGTCTTAAGAAGTGTTTCCTTTGTTAAGTTTGAAGCAGATAGGGCTTATTTGGTTTTAACAACAACAATTTCCAATAGACCTTTAGTATTTTTCCTTCAAAAAATTTCTCATATTATTCTTGGGGTGATTCGAACTTACAATCGTATATCATCAGAGCAATCTGTTTTGTCTATTTAATGCTAATAATGAAGGGATAATGGTGAAATGAGGTATTGGATTATCATATATGTGGAGTTCCAATGCTGCTCAATCAAGAAATCTTGAAGTTATATTCAAGAGGTTATGATTGTCCTTTCTACCAACTATTCTTCCAATACATTATAATCTGCTATAATGTTTGAAACAATTAAATATTAATTTTTGCTAAATGAATATTTGTTTTGAATTAAAATAAAAAAATAAAATAATCATTTATCATGAACACAAAGAAGTAAAAAGTATGAAAAGGAGGTGAAAAAGTCAAATAATTACAACTATTACTACCACCTAAGAAACTACATCCCTCACAAATAGAATTCTTCTCTTTATTGGCCTTTTCTTTTAAACATGAAAGGTTGTATTTTGTAAATTCCGCGCGGGAAAAGAAATTACGAAATGTCAACTTTCAAACTCGTTCCAAGCACGTGCCTGTGTAATTCAGTAAAGCTAAATAACTCAATTTAATGGTCAAAACCACATACATACACATGCCATTATTGGTACATACGCGCAAGTACACAACTTGTACGTACGTATGTATTTAAGTTTATAGAGTTTACTTTCTAATTTTCTATTGTAAATGTCCTTTTTGGCTGATTCCACCAGCTATGGCATGAATCATACATGCCACAACATGCTTTGGCTGTAGTGCCCTTTGAATTCTATGTGATTTTGTAATTTTCTTATATGGAAAATAATCACCAATTAATTGATCACTAGATCTATAGCTGTATAGCAAAAAATATTTAGATATTGGGCTAAAAAATATATGTACGACTAGTACTATTTTTTAGACCCAAATTGCATACCATATCATAAAATTCTACGTATATATATAGTTGCTCCCAGGTATCATAACTCATAACTCCAAACAAAGAAAAGAACATTATTCACTCAAGCCTCTCTATTGCACAATGGCTAATTATAAGGTTTTGAATCACATGGCCATAATCTTTATCCTTATCTCAATTTTCACACCTCGAGCTTTATCAGTAGTGGAAGATTGTGGAGCAGAAGAAGACAACTTATGTGTCAACAGATCAAAAGCCCTAAGCTTAAAAATCATAGCCATAGTCTCCATCTTAATCACAAGCATGATCGGAGTATGTCTTCCATTGGTGACACGTTCAATTCCGGCCCTAAGCCCGGAACGTAGCCTTTTCGTGATCGTCAAGGCATTTGCTGCCGGAATTATTCTAGCCACCGGTTTTATGCACGTGCTTCCCGATTCATTTGACATGTTGTCGTCCAGTTGCTTGAAAGAGAACCCTTGGCATAAGTTTCCCTTCACTGGATTTGTTGCAATGTTGTCTGCTATTTTTACTTTGGCCGTTGACTCCATGGCTACCAGTTTGTATAGCAAGAAAAACAAAGCTGGTGTAATTCCAGAAAGTCAAAGTCAAGGTGGTGATCAGGAAATGGGAGCGGTAAATACTGAAAACCATGTTCATTTCCATCATCACCATGGATCCTTTTCGACTAAAGATGGAGTTGATGGCGCTAAACTACTTCGATACAGAGTGATTGCCATGGTTAGTGGTTATGACTTTGCTCTTCTATTTTCTTTTAACATGTATGCCCTATCCCTCACAAATAGAATTCTTTGCTTGTTATATTAGGAACATGAAAAATAAAGTAAGTTACATGCTATTAATTTTTTTACGCGGTTGGTGTACACAAATTAAGCCATTATTTTAATTAATATTAATGAGGTAGAAGTTTGGCTAAACACTCACAAGTGTTTTCACGATAGTTAAATAATATTATCATCGTGAAATATGTAGTTGAAATAGGGAAGAAAAGACTGTATTGGCTTTCATATTTGATATTTAGCGACCCACTTAATCGGTATTCTCGTGGTCGTAGTTTTCACTATCATTACTCGTCTAATTCATTTATTTTTATCTATTTACTTATTTATTTATAATGATGATTATAACATTATTATTGTTAATTTTGTTGTTCTTATCATCATCGTGTCATCATTTATAAAAAATGGTAAAGTATCAAGTATTTCAATACGATAGGAAATAACTATATCAGATAAAATGGAGTTGGCAATAGTTGTCCTGAATTATATATGATATCTTATGGATTCTTATATAATAAATAATCTTGCATGCATTCAAGATTTTTAAGAGAAGAAACAGTTCAATAAGGTAAAAGTTAAATAATCAATTATTTGGTGTACTTGCCTGATAGTGATTCAACTACCATGGCTGGCCGAATTAGAGACGAGTTGCATAGTTGGGATCTGGTCTTCTTAGTTTACAAGCAACTTATCTATTTGTTTGTTTTTTTATACTTTGTTTTTTATTATTCATATTATTTTGTCTCTTTGACCGAGTTTATTTCTTCTTGATCGTTAATCAGTTCTTCATCAATGATTAAACATAAAAACCAATACAATAAGATTAATTAATGAGCGAGGAACTTTTTATATACCTTCATTAAAGAGGGTACTTGTTTTTCTTTTCTGCTTGCAGCTGGTTCATACTGGCGAAGGAATTAAATAATAACCTTGCCTCATACTTTTTTTTTTCTTTTTAATTTAGTGGAATTGAAAACAGTCGATGGGCAGTAGTGATGTATCCTCCATTTCGAAACCTAAAAACAATAATATACGAGATCAATATTTGTTTTTAGCAAATTATACACTGATAAATTCTGTTGAGTCACGTTTTTGCAGGTGTTAGAGCTGGGAATCATTGTTCACTCGATTGTGATAGGGATTTCTCTAGGTGCTTCAAATAATACTTGCACAATCAAAGGACTCGTTGCTGCACTTTGCTTTCATCAAATGTTTGAAGGAATGGGACTTGGTGGTTGCATTCTCCAGGCAAGTTTTCATTTTACAACATATATTAATAAAAATAATTCTCGGTTCACTTTCACTAATAATTCAAATGCACATTCAGGCTGAGTACAAATTCTTGAAGAAGGCAATAATGGCATTCTTCTTCGCAATAACAACTCCATTTGGTATAGCACTTGGGATAGCACTTTCAAGCACTTACGACGAGAACAGCCCTCGGGCATTAATAACCGTTGGATTGCTCAATGCGTCATCTGCTGGCCTTCTGATCTATATGGCTTTAGTAGATCTTCTTGCTGCAGATTTTATGGGTGACAAGTTACAAGGCAGTATCAAGCTACAAATCAAGTCTTACATGGCTGTTCTTCTTGGTGCCGGTGGAATGTCTCTCATGGCCAAATGGGCCTAAGATCGATTTGTTTCCTTAATTTGTTTTTATTAAAGAAACAAGTTTGTGCCTTTATCCATCACACCTTTCCTCCGATTTTCAAAATGTAGTTTCAGCAGACAAAATATTATCTATCTATATCTATATTTATATCTATCTATATTATTATAAAAGTATGAATATAATGTCAGTTTACAAAAATAACTTTATAATATTAAGCATATTAACTCATAATAAAAGGACATGGCCAAAATTCAAGATATAATCCTTATAATCCTATTAATTTTAGGACATGATACTACACATTAGAAATTATACATGATTACTTGAATAAAATCCTAATACTTTTAGCCATGTGTAATGTTTTGCTCCTTTTCTTATTAAATTCAGACTACGAATATGAACTCTATAATACACTCTGTTGAACTTGAATTTGAGCATAAAATATGAACTCCGAATACTAAATCTAATTTCCTATTGCACTAGAACTCTAAAATATTCCATATTTTGGTACCGGTATTTGAGTGAAAATAATTTTCTTCGTTCAATTGAATTTAGACTTAAAAGTCAATTCGCAAATCTTTAATGAATATCAATTTTAAAATGTGGTGTTGCAGAAAGTAATTAACAAAACTCAGCAGCTTCTCAAAGTTATTACATTTTTCTTTGAAATCGAAGTGAAACCTGGAAACATGTGCTTTTTACTCTTTCGTTATCATCTTTTGGGTATGCAGTTGATAGGTTTTCATGAGTTTTAATTTTGTTGTCGAAGTTTAGTTCATTTATTTGCCAAAACGTTTTCAGTGTTGTCAAATCTTTTATCATACATGAATACATTGTTGATAGTTGATAATCGTCGCGATCCTAAATATACCCAATCGTGACGGTATCTCTCGTAAAAATAAGGCCAGCCAACACATTCTCAATTCAAAGTCAAACAACTAAACAGTAATAAAGTAGGCTAAAACATAATTTAATAGTTTTCAAACAGCAGATAGTATCATAAAAATGCAGAAGTACAACGCAAACACAGCCCAAACAAGGGCGTCACAAGTCAAAAGCACACAACTATAAGGTCTGAAATATATAAAACCGCAATGATGAACAAAAGGGAGAAAAACGGGGCTGCGAACGCTGGCAGCCACCTCGCTAAACTCCGATAACTCTGCCTTCGATCAACCAAAACCCGCTACCGGGTGTGTGAATACCTGCATCTGCACACAGAGTGCAGGGAGTAAAGTGAGTACTCCAACTCATTGAGTAATAAAGGTAAATAACAACTGAGCAGCAAAAAATCACGTAAAGCAAACCAATATGCCGTATAGAAGCAATGTAAAACCAAAGCAGTGAAGTTGTGAAATCTTTAGAAATATCTTAGCTCAATTTAAATCTCTTTTGAAAATTACTTTTCCAACAGTTATGCAAATGAATGCAAGACAGTTAGTGCCGATAAGCATAGAAAATCTGCCCGTCGGGCTCAAATACGACAGTATAACAGGTAAAATGACAAGTATATATGAAAGATGAACACACAAAGGTTCGTCCCTCGGGCAATATCTCATAACAGTACCAGCCCCTCGGGCTCATTCTCAGAATAATATCAGCCTCTGGGACTCACTCTCAGAATAATATTAGCCCCTTGGGCTCACTCTCAGAACAATATCATCCCCTCGGACTAACTCTCCAAACAATGGGTACCCGCGCCCATTGTGGGTGTGAAAACTCTGGAGGGCCCCTTACGGCCCAAGCGTTATATCAAGCCAGCTCATGGATCCGGTGACGAAGCTGTATAATACTACCTATTATTACAGTGCAGCTGCCGTTAGAAAGATCGACGACGTCGTTAGAGTTAACGACATACAGAAGCTGCTTCAGTACATACCCGATGATGAAGGTCGAGCTAAGATCGTTAGATTCAGCAAAAAATTCGTCAAGAATGCTTCCGTTTATGCCGTCAAAGAAGCAGCCAACATCTTCATTCCTGGTTTGCTCTCTTATTCATTGATTTTTACACCTCCCCTCCTCCTCACCCCCATATTGCAGAAAAATGTGCATGCACTCTATGTTTATAATGAATTAGATATAGATTAATGTGAACTGATGTGAAAAACGTTGTAGGTAATTTCCCCCCAAATCACCTCCGATCAAATTCGTCTTGAACTAGAGGTAATTAAAGTTGAATCTTTGTCTGCCATTCCTATCGACCGTTTCATCAGCTCTAAGAGTTACTTCAGTAGTTTCATGTATGGCTGCTTCCCATACAACCAAATCAATTATCTCATCACTGTTCTTAGCAATGTCCTCATGGGTTGAAGATTGCCCCAAGAAATTTTCGGTGAGTTCTTTCTCTTTCTTCGACTGTTGCAGATGCTTTTCCACCTCTGGATCGTATGGAATCTCTTCCTTAGAAGAAGATAGTATCATATACCAAAGAGCTTAACCCGTTTCTTGCACACGGAAGAGAAAATATGTGAAGAATAAAATAAAATTGGTTCCTGAATTAGCACAAAAAATAATTCGAACACTATTGATTGTCAATCCCCGACAAGGGCGCAAAAATTTGACGAGCGCAAAACATAACACAAAATTGATACTCGCTAACCATAGATAGTATAGTTAAATTATCGTCTCCACTAGATTGGATTTAAATAATGCACTAGTAATTTATAGTTTAACTGCTATTCAGAATGATCATAACTTGATTTGGAGTGATTACGAACTATGTTTAACTACTACAGTAAAGTTATACAATTAATTACAAAGAATTAGATATTAGCAGAGTTGATTTCTTAGCCTTTACGAAAACCTCTCTCGAATATTCTCCCTACTTGATTTTTTCAAAAATTCAACAAGCTCTTTCGATTACTTAATAGAATCAATGAATTAAATCAAACAAAATAATGAAAAGATAATCACCAAAATATTCCTCTTTAGATTAAATGAACGGGTGAATAAAGTTACTACAGTTCAAAACTTCATAAATGAATTCAAGCAAACAACTAGAGTTAGAATCCATAAATGTTTATCAAAATACCATACCCATCAAAGCATAAGAGAAACTACTCCATAATCAAAGAAAAAATCATTACAGATATAATTAAAGTATAAGAAAACATCAGTATAATGTAGATGAATGATCTGCACACCCTACCTTATTTGGTTAATTAATACAAAAGTAAGTTACCATATGAATGATTGAAAAAGAAAATATTACTCCAAAATCGACTGGTGGTAGAAAGTCAAGGACAACAAACTAGGGATCCTTTTAATTTTTGGTGATAGGTTTTTTCATTTAACCGACAACAAGCCAAATGGTATCAATATAACTATAAGGGTAGAATACCTTAAACCATTCATAAATTTGGTTCAGATTATTAGTATATTTCTCGAATTATGTTCGATTTTAGTTACTCCCCTCCCCTCTCAAGTTGGCCTTTTGAGAGTCATTACTCCCCAAAACGCTAGTGTGACAAAAAGTATGGATGTATTCACCTACCATGTGAATTTTTTTTGTTTATATGGCATTTTTTTGAAAAATAAAATATTTTTTTTTACCTTTTTAAGAATATTACTTTTTAGATAATTTTTTCCAAATACAGTTTATAATAAAATTTGGATAGAAATACATTATTGAAGCTAAATATTTTTATTTGGCAAAAATAATAAAGTTTCAGTTAATCTTTTTTGAATGTGACCTGAAAATAAAAAATTTATACAAATTAAAATAAATATTCAAGGCATCCAAAAAGTTATAAAAAATGCATAATTTGAATACAAATATCAACATCCGGTTGATTTTTCCAACTTAAACCTTCTTAAAAGAGACTAAGTGTCTCATTTCTTACCGAATCCTCTCCGAACGCAAACCAATCAACTTGATCACATGAAACACGGATAACAAAACATAAAGAAGCAGAAATGGGCGGAAACAGAGCGGTAACTCACAAGACGACTAGCCGGGTCGTCATATCCTTCTTAACTTAAATAAATGTTCGTCCTCGAACGTACCCAGAGTTGTTCTAGAAACCAACCAATCGTTGAATAACCTTATCATGCATATACCCGGGGGTGATCCCATGTCACCCTATCTCATATAGACTCGATAATACACTGCTACTGAAATTGCACAATCCAATCCGGCCCATAAGCCATAGAGCTACATTTTCACTTCTAAAACCTTCAATACAATCAAAAACTTTTTCCTATTCTCTTAATAGACCCGAACCATTTGTAATAACCCGTGCTTGCAACCTCGGGAGGAATCCCGTGATATACGACATAACTCAAACACTCATAGTGATAACTTCCATTCACAGCAGCTCTGCACAATGCCTGAATACCAGTAGAAAACCTCTTGTCGACTAAAGTTTCATTCCAACACTTCTATATATATGTAACTGTTAACTAAAACACGGAGTAAGCCATCACCATTTCTCAGATCAACCATTCATAAAGCCGCTTCCCTTTTGGCTAATACCATTGAAGATTTTTGAGTCGAAGCTCGATATTATCCTTCCAACATGCTGAAATCGAATACATTCGTATTCATCAATGATCCCAACAATCTCCTCTAATCCAACATACTACTCTAGTGACATGACACATCAATACAGGCCTAAACCACAATTTGCGAAATACGCACACCAATAAGTAACAGTATGAATATACTTAAATCATGAAAAATGACTCAAATGAAATAGTTGTACCTCAAGCTCACCAGTAACATCACAACCTATGGGTGAGAACCTGTCTCACATCATAGAACAGAACACACGAATCTAGCCCGCAAGGTCATACCTCCACCTATCTTCGTTGCAGTGCACGATCCCATCAAACACTGCTCCATATAAAATACCTCAAGTCACTATGCTCGAAAGTGACAACCACGCACAATTTGATGTCTAGAACCAAAGAAAATCATACACCAATAATGAAAAAATTGACATACGCCATGCAATCCGATAGGACATAACCGATACGTACTCCATTCACTGAGCAACGCTCAATTACTCTTCCCGCTTGAGTTCCACTAAGAGACTCCAAATGAACCACACCATATGTGCCTATAACCAATAAATCATAACACCTCGCAACATAGAAAGGTAACTCATGGATCTCCCCAGATCACTGATAAGCTCTACAATGGTCGAATCAATACCTCCCTAAAAAATGCCATTCAAATCCAACCAAGTCGACTCAAGAGAGAACACTCACCGACATTAGCCTACCAACGAACCCCTTATCAAGGAAACTTAAAGCTGCTCCTTCCACCTCTATAACTCTGTCGAACAATACGGTGCAAGGAACCAAATCAATGCTAAAATCAACAACATTGCTCGGCGACATGCCCGACCATAAGAAACACGGCCGAAAAGTCCCTCACCGCCGGAACTGAATCAATATGAGGAGCCTCAACACTGACACTCATCAAAAGAGCCCAAATAAGAAAGAATAATCCTTCCCAGTCGTCCGCTGGGTCTTCGAATATAAAAATCCCCAATAGGACATAATCCGTCGAACACCGCAACTCAATCTGTGGCATTTTTTGGCATAGCCAACAACACCGTCTTATCGTAATAGTCCAGAATAACACAACAAAAAACAACCAGTCTGAACCCAATATCACATCCATGATCTAATATACCAAGCAACAAAAGACCCGCTCGAGTCTTTGGACCCCGATAGTCACTAAACAGTGCCGATACACTCGATCTACAATCACAACATAGCTTGAATATAAGAACTTCTGGTCTCCAACTCCAGGTAGCACACAGATCACCATACCTGATCCCAAATTCCACTGTCCAGATAGATATCATACCTCAAGTACCCAATCATTCCATGAATATTATTCTAAAATTTCCATGTGCTACCAAGCAAACCCAAATACCACCAATCGATCTAATAGAAAAGTGCCGAAAAACTACCGAAGTTCCATCAACTTAACCACATTGCCATTTTGCTGAAACATATACTCTCGTCAAATCACTTCCAATTAGCAGTACCATTTCCTTAATCACTTGAGGCTACCCGCTGCTTAAAACTTTTATGAACTTCCTTTCAGAACTGAACTGTAACCTTACACATGTAAATCTCGATCCTCACAACATACCGCATATACCATACCGTCCTAGGATAACATGAGAACTTCATCTCCTTTCAGAGACATAGACAGCTACACACTCCACTAGTCAAGAACTTTTCATTGGTCCCATCTAGAAGGAAAATTACTATACATCCCATGCTCCGCATGCCCATAGAAATATACATCTCCTAACTACGATAAAAACCATCAAAAACTCTTTGAGTTCCTTTTGCACAAATCAGACCTACTAGGGCTGAATCCTTCTAACTCGACCAAGCTAAGAAAGCCATCAAAACCTAAGAGCATTACTGCAAGGTACCTGTAAGAACTCATTACCTCGAACACACGCAAGGAATTAATCATATCATTACCATACCTATTCGGTCTAATATGAAGCTACTCTATCTATCTAATTTTCCTTCTAATTCATCTTCAACTTGATATTCCCTCTTGCTGGAACACCACAATTCCTCAACCTAGACTTACCACACAAGATCCAAGCATAAAACCATACTGTCTCTGACCCATATGTTGCTGAATACTTTCTTAAACATTCCCAAAAGTACCACATTCCAAAATACTTTAATCTGAAGAACTTCCTACGAATATAAATCTTTTACCTTTTTTTTCTTGATAACGGTACATAAAATCCCATAATTAACATAAAAATACCACAAGTCTTGACATTTTTCCGATGATTACTCAATTTCTAACTACATGTACAACCTTAAAATACCTGATTGTCCCCAGTAGAATCTTGAACACAATAGATCCATTCTCGAGAGTCATTCACTCTTATTGAAACTGCAATATACCTGACCCAATGAACAAAACCACCCGTTCCCTATTTGCACTCCGACATCGCAGAATACAATCCTCATCCCAATACAACCAAGCAACTTCCTGCTCTATGCAGCGAGCATTCTTTGCCAACAACGTAAGACATCCCGTGATTCTCTTACCATATGAAGCATAATATAACCTTTGTCAAAATGTTTCCTTTACTCGAGTTATCCTCGGTCTCAATTTCCGCAAGCCATAACTGATTCACTTGCACGCATCAATCTAGAACCAACATAACACCTAACCGTGCAATCAACTACTCACAGCAGACTCCCCCACTTGGCTCGAATCAAATACACTCAATGACTCACAACACTTATACTGTATTGATGCCACCGTACCATAGTGCGAATCAAACTCAAATCCTTTGTAAGCTTGTGAAAACACAGATCATCTAGTACTTTAAATCTTCAGCAAATCTCGCATTCATTCTCGCAAAAGTTAAACCCATTCTCTTAAGCAACCCAAAATTCCAATATCAACACTTACATTTCACTTCCACATGAGATCTTCTAACATCCACATAAGGGTCACACAACCCCAGAATTCTTCGCAGGAGATAACACATCTCTTTGCCTTCAATTAGCATTTGTATACCTACTACCGTTATAAACTGCACGAAGTCACTTAATCTTCCTGAGTCTAAACTCATACTGCAACATGAAACTTACTTCACTCCCAATTGAGTAACATGAAAAGATCCTTCACTCGTCCATAACTCGGGCTATACCTCGAATCAAGATGGAAATTCCAGCACCTAATAGTTCTTATATCCTCTAGCAGGCCTTTCTCGTCACTTTCAAGTCATATAGATACATCATATAGTACTAACATAATCATCACATAGTTATCCAGCTATCACGTCCACTAATAAGGACAATACCGAACACATAAGTTCAAAAATACTTGCTCACACAATCAGCACCTCGGTGCTCAAGCCATAGGCAAAGATCATGTCTCAACACCTCCAGACTGGACCAACATCAAACTCATAGAGAACATATCTCACCCATTGGTCAGGGAATCACAAGCCATCAAGGCACATCTGATACTGAGCGCTCATGCACGCATACGAATGCGTTGAAGGAATTTCAAGAGTTACTTTTCAAGCTGAATCAAGGAAGCATGATAAGAATTCAAGAATGTGAAGTTTTCCTAAAGGTTCTACAGCCTCTCGAGGATAAATACAGATGTCTCCGTACTGATCCGCGAGACTCTACTATACCTGCTCATAACTCGTGAGACCTACGTACTCTGGTAACAACTTTTCACGATCCTAAACCCATACCCGGTCGTGATGGTTCCTCTCGTGAAGACAAGGCCAGCCGACACATCCCCAATTCGAAGTCAAACAACTAAGCAACAATAAAGCAAGCTGAAACATAATTTAATAATTTCTAAACAACATATAGTACCATAAAAATGCGGAAGTACAACCCAAACACAGCCCAAATCAGGGTGTCACAAGTCACGAGCATCTATTAGAGTGCAAATATAACTACAAGGTCTAAAAATATATAAAAAATATATAAAACCGAAATGATGAACAAAAGGGAGAAAAGTGGTGCTGTGAACGCTGTCAGTCACCTTGCTAAACTCCGATAACTCTGCCTCTGATCAACCAAAACCCGCTATCGGGTGTGTGAATACCTGCATCTACACACAGGGTGCAGGGAGTAGAGTGAGTACTCCAACTCAGTGAGTAATAAAGGTAATTAACAACTAAGCAGCAAGAAATCACGTAAAGCAAACCAACATGTTGTATAGAAGCAGTGTAAAACCCTTTAAGAAAAGCAGTGAAGCTGTGAAATCTTTAGAAAGATCTTAGCTCAGTTTAAACATCTTTTGAAAATGACTTTTTCAACAATTATGCAAATGAATGCAAAACAGTTAGTGCCGATAAGCACAGAAAATTTGCCCGTCGGGCTCAAATACAACAGTATAACAGATAAAATGGCAAGTATATATGAAAGATGAACACATAAAGGTTCGCTCCTCGGGCAATATCTCAAAACAGTACTAGCCCCTCGGGCTCACTCTCAGAATAATATCAGCCCCTCGGGCTCACTCTTAAAACAATATCAGCCCCTCGAGCTACTCTTAGAATAATATCAGCCCCTCGATGACAACAAATCAAAAGCATTAGGCTTAAAAATCATAGCCATAGTCTCCATCTTAATCACAAGGATGATCGGAGTATGTCTTCCACTGGTCACACGTTTAATCCCAGCCCTAAGCCCAGAACGTAGTCTTTTCGTGATCGTCAAGGCATTTGCTGCCGAAATTATTCTAGCCACCGGTTTCATGCATGTGCTTCCCAATTCATTCGACATATTGTCGTCCAGTTGTTTGAAAGAGAACCCGTGGCGCAAGTTTCCCTTCACTGGATTTGTTGCTATGTTGTCTGCTATTTTTACTTTGGCTATTGACTCTATAGCGACCACTTTGTATAGCAAGAAACATAAAGCAGGTATAATTCCAGAAAGGTAAAGGTGGTGATCAGGATATGCGAGCAATGAAGGCTGGAAATCATGTTCATGGCCATCATCACCATGGATCATTTTCGACTAAAGTTGGAGTTCATGGCACGATATTACTGCGATACAGAGTGATTGTCATGGTTAGTTTTCTTTTCGATCGATTAGTGGTCATGATTTTGCTCTCTTAATCTCTTTTAACATCTATGCCTATCCCTCACAAGTAGAATTCTCTGCGTGTAAAATTAGTAATAACCTAAAAAATAAAGTAAGTTACATGCTATTAATTTTTGTACGCGGTTGGTGTCCACAAATTAAATCATAATTTTAATTAATATTAATGTGGTAAAAGTTTGGCTAAGCACTCACAAATATTTTGAAGAAAATAAAATAATCTTATCATTGTGAATTATCTAGTTGAAATAGAGAAGAAAAGATTGGATTACTTTGAAAAAATATTGTTGATGGTCTAGAATCTGGTGCGCATAACACCATTCAAAAAGGAGATGTTACGAGTTAAATAGTAGACATTTTATGTGCTGTCTAAAGAGTATATATTGGTAAGATTCACTCGCTAGAAAGTCTTACATAAGATATGTCAATTTTGCCACTGAAAAACATTATAGGAAAAAAGAGAAGACATATTTTACACAATATTTTGAAGCTCACAATGAGTCACGAAATTGAAAAGGATACCAAATTACAACATTTAAAATTGGATGAAAGGAGGGACGGAAAAAAGGGGGAGGATTCACAAAAAAACTTATTTCCTAAAACAATCGAAGAGACAAATGTTAGGCCCATTTGGCCATAAGAGACATGCCACCGGCACCAAGAAGAACAGCCATGTAAGACTTGATTTGTAGCTTGATACTGCCTTGTAATTTATCACCCATAAAATCTGCAGCAAGAAGATCTACTAAAGCCATATAGATCAGAAGGCCAGCAGATGACGCATTGAGCAATCCAACGGTTATTAATGCCCGAGGGCTGTTCTCGTCGTAAGTGCTTGAAAGTGCTATCCCAAGTGCTATACCAAATGGAGTTGTTATTGCGAAGAAGAATGCCATTATTGCCTTCTTCAAGAATTTGTATTCAGCCTGAATTAAAACAAGAGTATAGTGGTGGCAAAATGGTTAAAAGAAAATAGTTAGTTAACCACCTATATTATTCATTAAAAAATAGATTGGATAATGAATTTTTCAAAAAGATAAAAACCATATTATTCATTTAGAAAACGGATAACTAATGGGTTTAACTTTTACATTTGTAAAGCCTCAAATTGGGGGTTCCTCAAGTTAGGGAGACTAAGGACCCGTTTGCCCATCGATTTTGCCAAAATAAACTTGAGTTTTATTTGGTAAATACATGTCTGGCCATAGATTTTGCCTATATTTTGGCAAAATCCCAAAACCAGCTCAATAGCGAGTTTTGGGCCAAAATCTTTATAAACACTAATAATATACATGTTTTTCCAAAATAAACTTGAAAAATATGTTTTGAAAACGCATCTCCAAACACATTTTCATCTTCAAACCAAACTTCACTCAAATCAGATTTTTAAGAACAAATTTGAAATTTATAGCCAAACGCTAGCTAAGAATTCTCCCAGAAGTGATCTCAAGCAAGAAGTCATGGATAATGTGGTTACCCATATTATTCGTCAGTTATCTTATTTTTTTATCCGTAATTAATATGGATCGGGTCGGATAATTGATCTGTTTTTTCATTATTCGTTTTCGACCTGAACCATATTCGACCCGACCCACCCGTTTGCCATTCCTAGAAGAGTATATCATGAATTAGTGAATATAAACCTGAATTACTGAAATTGAACTGAGGATTATTTTAATTCTCTGTCATATAAAATGAAAACTTGCCTGGAGAATGCAACCACCAAGTCCCATTCCTTCAAACATTTGGTGAAAGCAAAGTGCAGCGACAAGTCCTTTAATTGTGCAAGTATTGTTTGAAGCACCTAGAGATAGCCCTATCACAATCGAGTGAACAATGATTCCCAGCTCTAACACCTGCAAAAACGTTTCCGTAATTTTAAATTATTTAGCTGAACTCAACATAACTATAAGAAAAAGTTGACACAAAATGTTTCAAGAAAAAGGCATTAGTTGCCAATTATTTATCTGTACCATAATAATTACTAACATACTATTGTTATCCTTTGAACACAAATAATTTCACACATTAGAGTGCTACTAATGAAAATATACTCCTTCTATCTCATGCTAGTGGAGCCATTTCAATCCCCAAGGGTCAAATAACCAACTAGCTGTTTTTTTTTTTTTTTTTGTGTGGATATTTTATGAATATCGATCGAATGGGAGTATTATTTTCATAAGACAACTGGACTTAATACGGAATTATTTAAAACGACCATCCTACATTGAGTCAATCCACATGGCTTAGATAACAATATCCATGTTCGTTTTTCTCCCATCCATCACTGTCTAGTTCGATGATATCAATCTGTTTTATTACTCTAATTAAAATAACATAACAATCTAACGTCAACAAAGTAGCAACACAGTGAACATTAATAATTAAGTTGGTCTCTATCAAAACATAATATTCAAAGAGTTTACAAACTAATCCAATCTTTTCTAATACCCTTTAGTTTATTTTCACTTTGATAAGTTAGTTAATTATCTGCAAACTATTTTGACGACATGCTTCAAAATTTCAAACATGTTGAATTAAAAATGACATAAAGCAAATTGATTATCAGCAGTACTCTTTCTGTCCAGTGAAGGTGTTTGATTTTAAATGGAGTGTAAATAAAAATAAATATTTTTGAAACTTGTGATTTTACCATGATATTTATATAGCTTTAAAAATTATATTAAATGGTAAAATAAAAAGCTTAAAGTTAAATTATTTATCACATAATAAAACACGGACGGAAGGAGTAACATAATAGAAACCTAACCATGGCAATCACTCTGTATCGCAGTAATTTTGTGCCATCAACTCCATCTTTAGTCGAAAAGGATCCATGGTGATGATGGGAATGAACATGGTTTCCAGCATTTACCGCTCCCATTTCCTGATCACCACCTTGACTTTGACTTTCTGGAATTACACCAGCTTTGTTTTTCTTGCTATACAAACTGGTAGCCATGGAGTCAACGGCCAAAGTAAAAATAGCAGACAACATTGCAACAAATCCAGTGAAGGGAAACTTATGCCAAGGGTTCTCTTTCAAGCAACTGGACGACAACATGTCAAATGAATCGGGAAGCACGTGCATAAAACCGGTGGCTAGAATAATTCCGGCAGCAAATGCCTTGACGATCACGAAAAGGCTACGTTCCGGGCTTAGGGCCGGAATTGAACGTGTCACCAATGGAAGACATACTCCGATCATGCTTGTGATTAAGATGGAGACTATGGCTATGATTTTTAAGCTTAGGGCTTTTGATCTGTTGACACATAAGTTGTCTTCTTCTGCTCCACAATCTTCCACTACTGATAAAGCTCGAGGTGTGAAAATTGAGATAAGGATAAAGATTATGGCCATGTGATTCAAAACCTTATAATTAGCCATTGTGCAATAGAGAGGCTTGAGTGAATAATGTTCTTTTCTTTGTTTGGAGTTATGAGTTATGATACCTGGGAGCAACTATATATATACGTAGAATTTTTTTGATTTTGTGTGGTAAGGTTAAAAAATAATGGAATTAATTAAGCAGAAAGAAAATCATCTTGAATATTCAGTATCCAAATATTTTTGTTAAATCAGGAGGCGAAAAGGAGACTTGGAAGTATAATATTTCTTCACCCAAATGATGTGGCGGCATGAAATGGCATGCCATAGTTCATCAGCCACAAGAATATTTTTACAATAGAGAAATAGAAGTAAACGCTGTATTAGGGAAGGCACGAACTGCACCTAAGTGTTTTAATTATAGACTTAATTCAGTACAAATGTAGTTTGCACTTTTAAATACGGACAAAGGGTTTGTGTTTTAAGGAGTTGTTTGTTGTGCTGAATTACGAAGGCACGTGTTTGCTACGAGTTTTGATGTTGACTTTGTGGTTTCAAGTCGTGCGTGGAATTTACAAAACATTTCATGATTAATAAAAATGCAACGGAAAGAAAGGATGAATGATTGAAATAAAACCAATATTTAATTTGATGATTGTGAAATTGCATTCAATATCCACAAATGATTAATGCTAAAACAGATAAACTATAGTTTATCTGATTAATTTATGTCACAAGAGAAATATCAGCATTAAGTGGGTTCACGGACTAATTAGAAATTGTGATCGGCATAACTAGGATTTTAACTTTATGGATTCTGGATTTAAGAACGACGATTCAAGTGTTAGTAACTGGATTCTAAATGTAATAGTAGTATATATTTAATGTATTATAAATACTAAATATATTGTTTGAGCAAAAGCTATTGGGTTCAATCAAACCCGTATATTGGCTTGTGCCTCCCCCTGAATGTGATGAACATGCGCAATCATTCTCATTCCATAACCTTATAAACAATTTAATTGAATAAGTTAAAATATGCAATTCAATAACTTAGCCAAAATTAGTTAGTTTTCTGTAATGGAAAAATAAAAGTAAACGCTATTAGCATATTAAGGCATGAACTGGACCATAGTTTTCTGAAACTTAAATCAGTACAAGTGGACATTGTACTTACAAATACGGACCACATGTTTATCCAAACTCTAATTTAAGTTCTGCTTTTATTTACAGTTTGTTTCGATGGTTGTTAGCCATTATTATAAAACATATTATATTGTATCATTTTATTAATATAATATTTGGATATTATAATGTTTATTATTGTTAAATAATATTTTATTATTTAATTTGACCGTATCGTATTATTCTATAGTTGATAAGTTTACAAAAGTATTACAACTATTTAAATATTACATTTATAAATAAAGACGCATAAAAATAATTTAAGAAATCCATTTCTACTAATTCATCACCAAATATATCTTATAAATAGATTAAGTAATTAAATTCATGCAAATTCAAACAAAATTGGCAATTTTATGTTGGAATTGGAAACGGCGGAAGCTCTAAAAAAAAGGAACGAAGACAAAGTAGGTTATAGGTGAGAGACTTGGAGTTAAAATATTTAAAAAATAAAACAGTTGGAGGGTAAAATAAAATTACAGAGAAATAAGTTAAGGCATAATTGAAAAGAAAAATAGAAAAGGATTCCACCACACTAAATTGGTTTTTTCAAAAAAAGAAACTTTTCACTATCCCGAAATAATAGATTTAACGATACAATATAATCAATTTTAATAAAACAATCAAAATAAATATTATTATGAAATAACAATACAATACGATTCAACAATCCAAACAAGCTGATAAACAGTGAAGTGATGAACTGAGTTTTCCGTTCAGCTGAATTAGGCAGGCACGTGTTTGGAACGAGGTTTGATGTTGACTTGGGATGTATTTGGTATGACGAAAAATATTTTTTTGGAAAACAAATAATTCATATTTCAATGTTTGGTACGCAAATCAAGGAAAATATTTTCTCAAGAGTATTTATAAATAATTTTGATATTATAAACATGAAGCCATGAACTTTCGAACCAACAACTTTCTGAACCCACAAATTTCATAAACTTCTGAACCGCAAAACTTTCGAAACCACGAAATTTCGAACCCATAAACTTTATAATTTCTAAACACGTAAACTTCTAAACATATAAACCTCCGAACTCATAACTTTGGAATATGTAATATTTTGAACATGTATACCAAAAGATAAAAAAGTAAAACTGAAAATATATTAAATAAATATTTTTCCCCGGCAGGTTTGGGACGGGGGTGCAAAAAAATAGAAATTTAAAGTTATAAAAAAAGAGAAAAAATCTTGTGCGGTATTGGGGCAAGAGGGTGGGATGGGGAAGAGAGGGGTGCAGCAAAACATAAATTTTAAAATTTTAAAGAAATTTTAAAAAATATTTTTTTGCGGGGGTGGGGGTGGAATGGATGTGGGGTGGGTTGATGAGGGTAAGGGATAGGGTGGGGAAGGTTGATAACGAGTTTTGGAAAATGAACTCCCTCCTCTTAATAAGGAAAACATTTTCCTCCAATTAAAAGAAAATAAGTTGATGAAAAAATTATTTTTCAAAACATTAAGCCAACCAAACATGAAAAAATTTAAAAAAATATTTTTATTCGTACCAAATATACCTTTGATATATCCCTACGTGGGCTTTACAAAATACAACCTTTTCATTATTAAAACAAAATGCAACTGGAAGCAGCAACAAAAACAATACAAGCATTTAATTAAGGATTATGAGATTACATTTAGTGTTGATATTAAGAGACGAATGCTAAAACTATTTTACCTGATTTATTTCGCATCGAAAAACCTGCACGTAGTGGGTTTATGTCACTAATCGAATCAACTTAATATGTCCAATCTAAACTCGTTCGATAACCTTATAAATAATTCAAAACAACATGCTTACTGCTTAAAATCCCTTTCCATAATGCTCATCATAATCCAAAACATAATATAAAATATCACTACTAGAAATTAGGTGATTTCCGCTTACTATTTACGACCGAGATCGGTCGGAAATCCATAATTTTCTATTGTACGCCAACAATAAACCATCTTGATCCCTTCCCGTGTGGGGAACTTCAGTGTCTGATGTAGTGTTGAGGGTATTGCCCTCATGTTGTGAACTCATGGCCTTCCAAATAGAGCATTACATCTCATATCCCTTTCAATCACATAGAACGTTGTTTCTAGAATGGTTCCGGCGGTGTTCACCGGCAGGGTTATCTACCCTCAGAAGTTTCGCATGCCATGTTGAATTCGTTTTAAACCCGAACTGTAGCCACTATTTGGTCTTGGAGACCCACTTGTTCCACGACCCTCGATCTGACGATATTGGTCGAGCTACCTGCATCAATTAATACACGTTTAACTCGAGATTATTTTTGAGTAAAAATATTACCAGTGCATCATTATGTAGTTGTATAATGCCCTCAGCGTCCTCGTCATTGAAACAATCCCCTATGGTATGTAATCTCGAGTTTGTTTTTCCCTTGTGATGGACACCTTAGTGCGTTTTAGCATTGGCCATTGGGGACGTCGACTCCATGAATGATCATGTTAATGACATGCTGAGGGTTTTCTTACTTGGTCTACTTGTTAGAATCCCTATTCCTGAAGTGATTTTTGGCTCGATCACTCGAAAATTTCCGGAGGTGTCAGTTATTAAATAACTGGGTCACTTCTTTCTTTAATCGTCGGCAGTCTTCGGTCTGTGGCTATGAGTTCCATGATACTTATACACTTGGAACTTCTAATGTGTTTGATGGCAGATACAATGCCGGCGGCCTCGATACTAAAATTGCATTCCGATAATTTTGTTGCTTCCCTGGCCCCGAGTAGTCTGTCGAATCTGTGTTTATTCACGAGTCCCCGACTATTGGGGCCTCGATTGCTCCTTTTTTCAATCCTACCGGGCTACGTCCAGATCCATTACCTATTCAATCTCCGTATAATTGATATCGATCTCTGTTCGGTCTTGGTTCATGATCGATGATTCTTTTAGAGCCGCCACTAGTTCTGACATGATACACTGATCCGCAGAGGGCCCCGAGCTGATCGTCTTCGATTCTAATTTTGATTGGTACCTGTTATGGACGTTGTTCCAAGTTACTATTGGGTATTTTATCAAATTCCATTTGAACTGCTGAAGCCCAGGAGTTTTGGGGGTTGAGTCCTTGGGTGAATGCTTGAACGGCCCAATCGTCTGTGCTCGGAGGTAGATCCATTCATTCCATTTGAAACCTAGACACTAATTTCCTGAGCATCTCGTTATCTCTTGCTTTATTTTGAAAAGGTCCAGCTTCCTAGCCTCGCCTTATATGGCCCTGACGCGCGCCTTTACAACGACATATGTAAGCATAGAAAACAAATCAATAGAATTAGGGGGTAAGTTGTAATACCATATCATATCTCCTTTGGACAAGGTTTCTCTGATTTTTTTCAGCAGAACGAACTCGATTTAATCATTTTCTGAGTCGTTCCCCTTGATGGCACACGTGTAGGAGGTCACGTGTTCATTTAGATCTGTTGTTCCATTATACTTTAGAATTTTTGGCAAACAGAATTTCTTCGGGATTGGCTTTGGTGCTGCGTTTGGAGCGAAAGTCTTTTGGACAAATTTCTTGGAATTTACGCCTTTCAATATCGAGGGTGCTCCTGGGATCTGATCACCCCTGGAGTTATAGGTCTCACTTTTTGTCGTTGGCTTCGATCTTCTTTTCCTCCGATTTTACCCACTTTGTCAGTTCCCCAAGCATCTTTATTATTTCAAGGTTGGTTCCGGCTTCAACCTCACCGGCCTTTCCGAGGTACGTTCACTTCTTCGGGTGTTTTCCAGGGACGGTTCAGGCTCAGCTCTGCTAGGGGTGCGGCTTTGGTTCTGTAACTGGGTTATCACCACCTGTTGAGCTTGTAATATTTTGAAAATCACCCCCAAATGATCCTATCGCCTTCACCATCATATGCACCCACGGCTACCAATCGAGCTCCTCCATGAACGTTGTTCTCTAGGTCGGTAGGCAAGTTTGTGTCGATGGCCACATACGAGTTGGCATCGATTGTGTTAGCGAACGGAACTTTGTTGGGGTAGCAGGGGGAACCTCACTGCTGAGCACTATATCGTTGTTCTCGCCATAATGTCCTAAGCATCAATGTTCAAGTGAGCAGATTGACAGTTTGACATTCTTAATTTGATCTGAAATTAAAATCTCAAAGAGCAAGCCCAAAGCAGAGCGTGTTATGTAAATTTGTATCAAATTTCTACTATTATCCTTGGTCTCACGGTAGGCACCAAACTGTTTATCTTTAAAAATGGATAACAATTGAATTTATATTTGGTTTTAAGTATATGTGAATTAATTCAATATTAATGATTAATACCGTTAGATTTTGAAACTGAAAGACGTAATAAATGGACAAACCAAAGATAAGAGTAATCCTAGGTTCGGTTAATGGCTCAATGAAGAACATGCGTTCAATCTCGAGCTTACATTTATGAAGAATTGATGAACAAAGATAAGAACTTTTAATAACAAAGAGAATGTAAGTAAATTGCCTTGGTATGCATGTTATGATATCCCTAATGAATAGTTAATTTTTCCTATATATAGTAGGGGATTTTACCCTAAGTACAATTCTACAAAAGGGTAAACATCTCTTCTTTTTTTTTGTCAATCACTTATTCATCCTTGATACGAACCGAGATTTATGGTGACATCCGATTTGGTACGGATGTCACAGCCCTTTGTTAATTGTATGCAATTTTTTGCTCGAACCCCGAAACGAGGGACTCCTTACCCTAATTCTAATTTCTTACAGTCACATCCCTGCTCTGTTTGCCTCAGCGGAACACTGGGGTGTTCAACACGCTCGGTTTTATCTGTTTACAGCAATAAATTAGTTGAAGAGTTGAGAAAATATACGGTTGACTATAGGACAACACAAAATGTTTTTGTAGCGAATGAATTATCTCTAGAGAGGTGTGCCCTGTTGAGAAAAGAAATTAAGAAGAAAAGGAGGTTGAAAAGAAAAAGAAAAAGATTATAAGGATATGCTTGTGAATAATCATGAACTCTACACCAGCAACTCGAATCAATAAAGTCGAGAAGAGAGTAAGAATTCAATTGAATCATCTATTTATGATCAGCGGAAAATAAGGTCCAAGTTAGCCCAAATTGTGGTACTAACTGACAATTAAGTTCTTGAATATCCCTCCGATACCTGCCCTAGCTTGATTGAATTTATATTACGCATCAAAACAATTCAACAATCTGGGAACTGTAATTGAGAGTTAATCAATTGTTATACTCAGACATGACGAATTAGAGCTTGAAGTTGTAGCGGAATACCACGACTTTTATGTGGAACGCTCTCTTGCTTCTTTTGTAGCTTTTGTTATGTGATAGATCTTAGGGAGAACCTCCGTTAGACAACTCGTCATTTTATCTTTTTTACTCACTATTGAACCAAACCAAAGGCAGATATAAATTTGAAGTTTATGGGTTTTGAAATTGCTAACAAACTCATAACTGGTTTAGTTACTGAATTCATAATTAAATATTTATATATATATTTAATAGATTTTATAATATAAATACAAGATGTAAATAAATTTAGCTATTTGGTTCGTTCGAACCCATATTCTCCGCCTTTGATAGTAGAAGTGCTTCTAGATCTCATGGAATAAGACATAATATCTAACAAAACTTTCCACCTCTTGCTTTCATAGAAAAGAGAATTTAGGAGATGAAATCCCGATTACATTTTGGCACAGACAACACTACCCCAACTCTTCCTTAGCCTCTTAGACTGCCTTGCCTGACCTTGAGCTCTTCGCTTCGTCCCTTACTTCTGCTCAAACGAGAACTCTAAGATGAGGGAGTTAGAAGTCGGATTTGAAGGTGGACTTTCCCTATATGACATTTCTTTAAAATCTGCTTCGAAGCTTCCAGGAAGCATCCTCAGGTCATTGAGGATGGTCAAAGCAATGGAGTTTTCCGAGGGGAGCAAAGAATTCCACTCCTTGATTAGGAGGTTATAGCCTTGATTATGAATAAGCCGTGAATATAAATAGCCGGGAGCGAGGTTACAAGCTGTAGAAACATAAAATCTGGGCACTGGTGACTAGTTGAAGGTGTGCGCATTCCCCGAGAAAGGAAAGAAACAAGAGGATTCTTGGGCAGTATATCAACAGGTTCCTTCCCTTTCGCTGAACGGAATTGATGATACGCTATAATTGCGTATTTTAGTCGATTATTATACTCTAATTTACTAACTTTTGTTGAGTTTGCACTTTAATCGCTAGTGTTTTGCACTAACGGTGTATTTTAAGCTTTGTAGGAGTGATTCCAAGCTATATAGATGTTATAGAATGAAATTAAGTGATTTGGAGCTTTGAAGTCTGAGTAAGAGCTCAAGAAACTAAGTCGGAATCGGGTTCGGGAGTCAAATTTGATAATTAAGTACGAAAGAAGACTCGAGTAGGCATATTGTGCACTATCTAGTAAAATAGACATAACTTTTTGCTAAGAGCTCCATTTGGGATACACAAATATGGTTTGAAAGCTAACTTAAAGAGCGACAACTTTCATGTTTTACGTTTTTCTAAATTTCAAATGGAACAGGGAGAAAAATGCGGTAGAAATTTCACCACGGTCATCACCGCGGTCTGCGCCACGGTTTGAGGCAGTGCCTTTCGCGGTCCACGCTACGGCCGCGGCATTCCTGACGTGAAATATTATCCTTTTTCGCCTAGGAAAAGGCATAATTATTTCGGCCCGACCCTACCTGGTATATATACATGGAAAAATGATATTTTTGGGGGGTTGGACATATTTTTGACACATAGTTGACCTAAGGAGGCAGAGACACAATAAGAGCAAGGCGGGGAATTTTCCAACAAGTTTTTCCTTCTTCTTCGTTTTTCATTATTGGTTATGAATTTTGATATTGTAGTTTTACATACTATTATGAATAGCTAATCTGTTATCTAAGGTTTTGGTGAACCCCACTGGGGATGACTTGGATGTTATATTAATATAGTTTTGAGTTGGTTGTTAATCTCTATTTGTTCAACTACATTTTAATTTTGGCTAATTGAAAGGATCCTCAATTAGCCATTCCTATTTATTATTTATCTGCTTGAAATAGAGTGCATATCTAGGTAGCTGTTTGAACAACATCACACTCGGAGTATAGACGAGAGCCATAACCGAGGGTTTAGAGGTTGGATTAGAGATAACGATACCTCGGGTGCGATCTAAGTGAACTGTAATGTGAATCTAGCTAGCGTAGCTTGAGAGAGTGCATCTAGTAAATTATCATAATTGCTTGAGAGCGATTTATGGTAGCTGGAGAGTTCATGATTGATACAGGCAACTAAGTCAAAGCTATAAGAAACATGCAACTAATGATATCAACAACGGGGGAAACCATTACCTTAAACCTTTATTCCAGTTGTTTACAGTTCACGCATAGTTAGTTTTCAGCTGTTTATTTATTTTTAGTTTTAGTTGTTTAAAATACTATAAACTGCTAATTACTTGATCTTAATCTTTATAATTTAGGAAATTGTTCAATCTTGTCTTCCGCTAAGGCTTAGTTCTTTATGGGATTCGACTGCGGACTTTAAGACTGGATTATATTTGCAGCGATCGCTTATCCTTTTTAGGACTAGAGTTGGCGTGATCAAATTTTGACGTCGTTGCCGGGGAACTAACGGTGTAATTGTAGCTGTATATATTGCTAGGTTCAAGTTTGAACTTTTATTTTATTTTATTTTTTTGTATTTTTTTATAACTGTTGATTTGAAAAATATGACATCTTGGAATTATAGGACTTTAGGTGTAGATAATTCTACTATTGATCTCCATATATATTGTGAAGGAAACCACCCGTGGCAAAATTGTCAAAACGTTCCTAAGAGCGAGTTATATACACCAACTCAATCTTATTTGTGGAATGTGTGTGATATGTGTGGTGGTAAAAATGGTCACCTTCATGGTTGTGCTTATATTTCTTATTTTCCCCCAACCTCTTACTATGATGGTTCTACATTTTCTTGTGAAGTTAATAGGAACAAAGAACCTGGGAATGCGGACTTGAAGGAGATCAAGGATATGCTAAAGTGCCTTCTGAAATAAAACAATGAGAAACAATTGCACATAGAAAGGCAAGAGGCAACTATTCGGAAGTTGGAGGCTCAATTGAGTCAAGTGGTTGGTGCTTTTAATGCTCAACAAGTCAATATTGAGGATAATAGCCAAGAAGAGCATGAATTTGAGGTGTTAATTGGGGAGGTCAGAGTAGAAGATCAACAACCTAGCCAACCACAATTTGAGGATGTCAATGTTGAAGAAGTAAGACTAGAGCCACTCAAGGACTTTGAGGATATAAATTTTGTTGACTCTAGTATCATTGATGTTGAGGATGTTGAAAATCCTAAAGTTCATGTGTTTGAGCGCATTGGTCCACACTCCAAGCATTTTCCACATTATGTTTGGATGATGATATGGAAATACGGTCATCCGAACCAATCAAAGAGTCAACGAATGAGGAACAAGGTGCATATATTCTGAAATTCTTCTTGCCAGAAAGATAGGATTACATACGTCATACAAAGGCCAAAGAGTGCAGAATACTGCATTATTTCCTTGGGCCAGTTAGATTCGTTCCACCGCCCCATGACCATAATCATAAGCTTGAATCAAAACTTGGGGTTCAATTCATAAGCTCGAGGTGGAGGCAAAAAGTGATTCGCGTCGTGCCACGACGTTAAATCAAGCACTTGTTGGGAGGCAACCCAGCTTTATTATTTTCTTTTATTTATTTATTTATTTTTATTATATTATTTTTGTAGTGTCGAATTTTGATTTTCTAGGAGCATGGAATGCAATGCTATTGGAAGGAAGCAACAACAAATTAGATGGTTGGAACTAAGTGTGAGGCCCGCACAAAGGACCAAGCTTGTGAGAAGTCTGAGTACCCTATGAGCTGTTAGTGCATCGGTCTTTGGCCTACCAGGGAGTCTCTTTTAGCCCTTTATTAGTTATGGTTTTCATTGGGGACAATGCCCAATTTTAAGTGTGGGGTGAGGAGATTTTCTAGGTGACTTTCTATGCTATTTTAGTTATGGTAGTTTAATTGAATAACTTTTTTAATAGAAAAGATTGGACTTTTTCCGACGATGGATCTATTAGATCTTGAGGGATTTAAGTCTAAAGAAAAAATAGAATAAAAATATTTTCCTTTGTTAGGTAGTGTAGTGATTCCCCTTTGGTTTTTCTTTATGCTACAATTCTTTTCCAATGGTTTTATTTGAACCGAGTGTAGTTACTTTTTTTTAGGAGTAGGAGCCATTGTGTTCTGTTTTGAATTGAATCAATATCTCTTGACTTTGTTATGCCTTGAGAATAGTGAGTACTTTAGTTGTGACGCTTAAGCTTAGTTTTTAACTCTTGTATAAGTAACTTAAATTGTATGATCTTAAATTTGCTTAACTGCTTTGACTAGAGTGTCTTGATGAATTCAATCCTGAGTGAGTTATGAGTCACGTGTGTGTAAGGATTTGTTATATTCTTTGCATTGCATCTGATGCCTAGAAATTTCCTCGTGTGCTTGCAAAGTAATTAGTAGTTTTATTCAGTCTAGGAAGTTATATAGACATTTCTTTGTTGAGCGAGATATGTATATTTTACCCACCTAATTGTTATGTATCGTAGTTAACCCTTTTGAGCATGTAATCTTGTTTCTTTGGCAACCACATTACAAGCCTTACCCATTAGTTTGAATTAACCATCTATTTGAACCTTCTTACCTCTTATGAGCACTTGAATTGTTATGAACTTTGTAAAAGTTAAAGTATGGGGTAGTTGAGCTAGCTTTTGAGTGGAACTAATGGAATAAGGAGAAAGGTGCACTGTCTTGAAAAAGGAAGAGCCACTTGAATTGAAAAAAAATAGTTGGATTATTGTGAAAATAAAAAAAAAAGGAAAAAAAAGATTCCTTGATAAGATGCGGCTCTTGAAGTAAGTGTGCTTATAGAAGAATGGGTAAGTTACACTGATGTGAAGGTGGAATTTTGGACTGACATAAGTATGAGGTTTGAATTTTAAAGTATATGTATTAAAGTGCTTAGGGAGGTGTATTCACTCTTATATCTAAATGTATTCTACCTGTCCCGTAGCCTACATTACAAATAAATAAAATTCTAATTGATCCTAGATTGAATGAGCTCGATTAGTGGAGTTGTACACTACAGGCAAGCTTATGGTGCATCTTTTGTGGCATATGAATGTTATTTCTGAGAGTGAGTTAATTCTTTCTATCTTGAGTTCCTAAGTGTTATTCATTTTATTGTGTAGAACTACTCTCTTGTGTTGTGTGAGGGCACTTGATTCATGAAGGAAAGATAATGCAAGTGACCTCTATGTTAGAGTAAGTAGGTGAGTTGTGAATAATATGTGGTACTTGTTAGTCAAATCTTGAGGTGAAGATGTTACGCTTTTGTGCTTAGTCTATTTGAAATACTCTTGGTGTAATAAGTTAGGAGAATCATTTAAAAAGGCCGTGTGTATATAAAGTATAGTTTGATTGCTCGAGGACGAGCAATGATTTAAGTGTGGGGTATTGATGATAGGCTATAATTGCGTATTTTAGTCGATTATTACACTGTAATTTACTATACTTTAGTTGAGTTTGTGCTTTAATCGCTAATGTTTTGCACTAACAGTGTATATTATGCTTTTTAGAAGTGATTCCAAGCTATATAGATGTTATAGAATAAAATTAATTAATTTGAAGCTTTGAAGTCTGAGTAAGAGCTCAACAAATTAAGCCGGAATCGGGTTCGGGGGTCAAATTTGATAATTAAGTATGAACAAAGACTCAAGGAGGCATATTGTACAATATCTAGTAAAATAGACATAACTTTTTTATCAGAGCTTTATTTGGGCTAAACAATATATTTTTGGAAAGCTAACTTAAAGGGCTGCAACTTTCATGTTTTACGTTTTTCTAAATTCCAAACGGCACAGGGTGAAAAATACGGTATTAAGTTCACCACGGTCGTCACTGCGGTTCGCGCCACGGTTTCAGGCAGTGCCTTCCATGGTCGTCGCGGCGGTCCACGCTGTGGCCGTGACAGTCCAGACGTGAAATATTATCCTTTTTCATCTAGGAGAAGGTATAATTATTTGGGCCCGACCCTACCGGGTAATATACATGGAAAAATAGTATTTTTGGGGGGTTGGACATATTTTTGACACATATATGACCTAAGGAGACAGAGACACAATAAGAGCAAGGCAGGGAATTCTTCAACAAGTTTTTCCTTCTTCTTCTTATTTTTCATTGTTGGTTATGACTTTTGATATTATAGTTTTACATACTATTATAAATAGCTAATTTGTTATCTAAGGTTTTGGTGAAACCCGTTGGGGATGACTTGGTTATTATATTAATATAGCTTTGAGTTGGTTGTTAATCTCTATTTGTTCAACTACGTTTTGATTTTGGTTAATTGAAAGGATCCTTAATTAGCTGTTCCTATTTATTATGTATCTGCTTGAGATAGAGTGCATATTTAGGTAGTTGTTTGAACAACATCACTCCCAGAGTATAGACGAGAGTTATAACCGAGGGTTTAGAAATTGGATTAGCGATAACGATACCTCGGGTGCGATCTAAGTGAACTGTAATGTGAATCTAGCTAGCGTAGCTTGAGCGAGTGTGTATAGTAAATTATCATAATTTCTTGAGAGCGATTTATGATAGCTGGAGAGTTCATGGTTGATACATGCAACTAAGTCAAAGCTATAAGAAACATGCAACTAATGAAATCAACAACGAGGGAAACCATTACCTTTGACCTTTATTCCAGTTGTTTACAATTCACGCATAGTTAATTTTCAGCTGTTTATTTATTTTCAGTTTTAGTTGTTTGAAATACCATAAACTGCTAATTACTAAATCTCAATTTTTATAATTTAGGAAATTGTTCAATCTTGTCTTCTTAGTGATATTAAACAAATACAGCTAAGCCTCAATTCTCTGTGGGATTCAACTCTGAACTTTTAGATCGGATTATATTTGCAGGGATCGTTTATCCTTTCTAGGACTAGAGTTGGGTGTGATCAGGAATCGATAGAATTTTTTGGTGACCGGACACTACTGCTTAAGAGGGATTGCCAATAGAGGTATAAATTCCCATGGTAAGACTTCTCACTAGGTATAAGTTCCCCCTTATCTTTTTCAATGCTTTGGCTCTTTCTCTCCTCTTAGTCGACTAGAATTCCCTCACATCCTACTCTTTATTATAGAAGGTTCTTTATTCCAAATACTGACGAATCACCTTCATTCAATGCTAGCATCTCTCTCAGCCGAAAGAAGATCAACTCTCAAGCTCACCTCTTTTTGCTTTAGTCAGAAGAGCCTCTCTCCTCCTCGAATCCTAAATCGGCAAGAGAAGAGGGACCTATAAGACAGCAAGGAAGTTTGATTTACATAAAACCTCTTGCAAGAAGATTATATCCATCAAGTAAAGCCCCTTTGACTAGAAAGTAAAATCTCTGTGGAAGACATATCTAATGACTTGAACAGTTAGGAATGAAACTGCCTACGGGACTTCAAAGCTTGACTAACAAGCGAAAAAGTTGACTTTGAGAAAGAAAAGGGCACCCTAGCTGCAATCAAAAAATACCAATTTTTGAACATTGTCCATTTTTTATTATTCTCAAAGGATAAGATTATTCTCTTTACCAAACATACGCGGATCCAATCACGATCTTATATATAAGAACAACAAAAGATCTTTCTTGATCAATCCCTTTGCCCTTCATTCTTCAAGAATAAGGAAGATTCTTTTCAAGTTTGAATTTCTTTATTTGGAATATGGCTTCTTATACTTCATATTTATTTAATATGAATATTTCATGAAGCAAACTCGTTCTATTCAATATCTATATGGGAGAAAGAAGATCGAAAGCCGTTGAATAGTGAGACTTTCTTTTTCAGAGTAGTCATAGAAAGAATGAAAATGAAAGGTAAACAAAACAGAGAAAAAATGCGATAGAAAGCGTTAGACCTTCGAAAGCCTAAAATTGAGCTTGAAATTGAATGTCCTTGAATTGAGCCTCGAGCCAAAATATTTATTAATTGAAAGTAGACAGTATCTGGTTGGTCAAAAGATGTAAATTTGACACGTAAAAATCTTTGTGTGTCATTTAATTTATTTGTCTGGACAATTACAAGGTTAAGATATGGCTTCTGCATAGATACCAATTAAAAAAGATAGACAAAATTGCAATAAAAATTTACTCGTATCAAGTAGACATGTCATGTTTATTGACACATGGAATGTCCTAAGGATGAAATTGACATACAGTTACATACGCAGTTTAGGATCAAATCTCAAGCCCATTTGGCCATTAGAGACATCCCACCAGCGCCCAAAAGGACAGCAATAAAAGCTTTGATCTGTAGCTTGATGCTACCTTGTAATTTGTCACCCATAAAATCTGCAGCAAGAAGATCCACTAAAGCCATGTAAATCAAAAGGCCGGCAGATGACGCATTGAGCAATCCAACGGTTATTAGTGCCCGTGGGCTGTTTTCCTGATAAGTTTTTGCCAATGCAATTCCAAGTGCTATGCCGAATGGGGTTGTTACTGAAAAGAAAAATGCCATTGCTGCCTTTTTCAACTTTTTGTACTCAGCCTATTTTGCAAAAAAACAAAACGGGAAAAGCATCACAAACTCTTTCACCTTTGAAATATAATAAAAGAGGTGAAGTAGTCAAGACTCAAGACCATCCCCTTTGTTTTTGAATTAATTATTGCCCAAATCATCCAATCGGCAATTTCCTTGTTTGACGTTCTTTCAAACATAACAAACTCTTATAAAAATAATAATAACAACAGAATATTTAAATGTGATTTCATACGTGGGTCTGGAAAGGATAAGATGTAAGCAAATTTTAATTCTACCTTGTGTAAGGTAAGACGATTGTTTTCGACAGAGCTTCGGCACATATAACTAACTCCTATATTATATCTTCGGTTTTTACGAATGTGCTACAATTTATTAATTTTGCTGTCGTTATATTAGCTCTTTTTATCTTATGCAAGAAGTGGAATGTAATTAAACTAATTACCTGGAGGATGCAACCGCCAAGGCCCATTCCTTCAAACATTTGATGAAAGCAAAGTGCAGCAACGAGTCCTTTAATTGTACAAGTATTATTTGAAGCACCCAGAGATAGCCCTATTACCACTGAGTGAACAATGATACCAAGCTCTAGCACCTGCAGGAAAACAAGAAAGAAAAATAAAGTTAACCCAAATAGCCGCCCACCTAAATTTAAATTAAAAATCTCTGTACTAATAGCTTTTGCTGATTAAGATTTGGATAAAGATTGTATCTCCTATTATATATTTTCACATTTGCAGCTTCTCTTCGGCTATATTCCCTCCCATTTTATGTGAAAGAATTTAATTAAGCATTAAATCTAAAAATTATTGCGGAGAAGAGATAAAAGGCTGTCTAAGAAGTATTGGGGAGGTGATTAGGCAGGATATGACGAGCTTCAGATTTAAGAGGACATGACACTTGATAGGAACATATGGAGGTCGAGTATTAGAGTTGTAAGTTAGGAGATAGTTGAATCTTGTCTTATGCCATAACTTTGTGAGATTGGTTTGGTAGGAATACTTTTTTGCTTTTGCTTTGTATCATTCTTCTTGATTTCATATTGTTCTTATCTTTCATATTTTTCTTTAATATCATTTCTGTGGTGTTACTAATATTGTCTTTTTGTTCTATTGAGCTGAGAGTTTTTTGGTACTGCCTCTCTATGTTTTCGGGATAAGGATAGGTCTGCGTATACACTATCCTTCAGATCCCATTAGTGAGATTCACTGGGTGATTGTTGTTATATTAAATCTAAAAAGTACGGATTTACAGCTTAAAATATGTCGTGAATGTCAATGTGAGTATATAAATCGTGTCATTTACAATTAATTTGTTTAAAATAAAATAATGTCCCTTTTTTTATTTTTAGGAGATACTACAAAAAGGGTGTCTTATATATGAATAGGACTGAAGTAATAAATGAATATCCCTCACCTACATCCTTCTCCGGCAAGTTTATCAATGAGTTGGCCATATGCTCATCAGCAATTTGGCTTTATTCCAACATCTAAGTACGTACTTCGTATACTAATGTTTACCTTTCCCTATTTTATTTGAGTTTGACTCTTTCTCGTTAATATATCCTCCCTGCAATGCTACATATCTATCCATCCCTCAACAGGGGTGGATAGAATTTTTAGTACATGCGTACATTATATATATTAGATAAGAGGGGTTGCTCTCATGGTAAGTAACCCCCACTTCCAACCGAGAGGTTGTGAGTTTGAGTCTCCTCAAGAGCAAGGTGGGAAGTTCTTGGAGGGAAGGATGCGGGGGGTCTATTTGGAAACAGCATCTCTACCCAAGGGTAGGGGTAAGGTATGCGTACACACTACCCTCCCCAGACCCCACTAATTGAGATTATACTGGGTCGTTGTTGTTGTTGTTGCGTACATTATATATATATATATATATATATATATATATATATATATATATATATAAATATATATATATATATATATATATATATATATATATATATATATATAGATATATATATATATATATATATTATGTAGGAATTAATTTTTCCGGGTAACTAACTTAACCTTCAACTAAGTGCACTATTTAACCTTTTTAAAGTATGAATACCAACATTTAATATGATAACAATTTAAAAATATATATACATAATATATTTAATTTTGTAAAAAAACATGAGTTCACGTACCACATATTTATGTCTATAAATCCGCCCTGCCCCTAAAGACCCGTCTACAGTGAACGTTTCATTTCCATTTTCAGTATGAAATCATATACTACCAACTAATTTAAAAATATTATAAATAAAAATTCCATGAATTATTACAAATCACAAATATCTTAATTGTTTTGAAGAAGTCGCAGTTAAATAAAAAAAATGTGACTCCACAAGTTTTAATCTTATAAGGTGGCACCTTTTAGTAGTTACATAGTAGAAAGAGTTTACGCACTAGTAGTTTATAAACTTTACTTCATCAGTTAACTATAATAACAGGTTTAATTTTATACAGTACCTGATATAGTAAATTAACTTGAGCATAAAAAAATAACCTAGAGTAAATAATTGATAAAATTGTATAGTGCTATAAAATAGGGATGTTTACACAAATAGCCAGATGGAATATTTATTCTGTGCTTATCTTAGCGGGTATATATTCAGATATTACACTAATTACACACAGATTTTGCCAATTAATTTTAAATTAATCAAGCAGTTGAATGAGTGGTTATTTATGTTAATTATTCAAAATATATATTGCTTATGTGCAACAAATTAAATCCGAAAAGTAAATTGAGTTGGAGAAAACAACGTAAATTAGCTGTATAGTTGCATTTACTAATATGACTAGTTTGATTGGAAATAATGTTGTCATAAGGGTTAGAATATTAGGCAACAGAGGCACATGGACCACCATATGAAATAGGTTTTAGCAAAATTAGTAATGGCTAGAGCAACAACCTAGCTAATATTCGGCAAGAATCTGATCATTTGCAGTTGATACGAAAAGACATGCATGTGGCTGTATAAAATTGGATCTCTCTATGAATGGTTTAGAGCAGTCAACCAGAATTAAGAGGCAAGTATCTATTCTTCTTCAGAGCAACGACCGACTGTCAACCCTTCAAATCTTGAAGCATTTAAGTTGATATATACTGTCAGTGCAAGAAATTTTTTATACTAGCTATCAGTATGTAAATATTTTTTATGTTTTAGGTGCATATAGCTTAAATATTATTTCATGTAGAATAGGAATATTATTTCAAATTACGTCACATAAATTAACCAGAAAACGAGACTAACCATTGCAATGACTCGGTAACGCAGTAGTTTTGTTCCTTGAACGTCTCCATCTTTAGAGCTGAGTGATGATCCATGGTGATGAGAATGGAAATGTCCATTATTCATTGTGCCCATTTCTTGATCATGACCACCATTTTCAGGAGTGACACCATTTTTGTGCTTCTGACTATAAAAGCTAGTAGCCATAGAGTCAATAGCCAACGTAATTATAGCCGATAACATAGCGACAAATCCAGTGAAAGGGAACTTATGCCAAGGATTTTCCTTCAGACAGCTTGACGACAACATGTCGAAAGAATCCGGCAAGACATGCATGAAACCAGTACCAAGAATAATTCCGGCAGCAAATGCCTTAACAATGACGAAGAGGCTCCGGTCGGGGCTTAATGCCGATATTGAACGTGTGACAAGAGGCAAGCATACTCCGATCATGCTAGTTACTGAAATGGAGACTATGGCTATGATTTTTAAGGTTAAAGCTTTGGATTTGTTGTTGCATGTGTTGTGTGTTTCTGACCCACATGAGTCTTCTTCTGAGAAAGCTTGAGGTGTGAAAATGGAGATTAGGATGAAGACGATGAAGATAAGCTTGAAATTTTTGGAAGAAGCCATTGATGAGCCACTGTTCTCTTTCTCTCCGGCTTCTTTTCTTGGTTTTAGTGAAATTTATTTTGCTTTGGTTTGAGGTAATTCTGAGCTGTGATGATATCTGGGAGATACTTACTATATAGACATAGAATTTGGTGATATCATGTGCATGGATAAAAATAGTATACTAAGGTCTTAAATGCTAAGCTGACATGTTGGTGTACAAGTTGTACTTTTCTTGTTAGTTTTAAATTAATAATCAAACGACAAACAAAAGGATTAAAATTTATCAGATTGCTTGATAATCAATTCAAAATTGAGCCGGTTAAGATCTAAGATTTATTAAGTCAGTCAAGTGGAAACAAATTTTAATGTTTGGCGCATGTAATTACAAAAAGCTAATTTATCGACCTGATAAGACAGATAGATTAAACCGCGCGCCGAACTATTGATTTGATTCCTCGTAAATTATAGCTTCTTAGGGCTAGCTACACTTGTTCTCTTGGAATTGTATTGTATTATGAATGAAAGTTGCGTTCCTGATTATATACAAGTTAGAACATGAGCATTAGGTAGAGGATGGACAACAGATCTAATTTAGAGGGTACGTGAGGCTGTTAAGTCCTATTTCTATGCAAAGTCAGGTATATGTCAAATCTCGAAAACTACAAGCTGGTAGTAAATGCAACAGCATCAATAAGTGTTGCATGGTATCATGAATCTTGTGTAGGTGGAAGGAATAGATAGAAAATTAAGAAAACATATGTCTCCGACAAGAAATAGAAGTTAATGCTCTTATAGGTGATGAATCTGCCATAGAAAATTGTGAAAGAAATGATTTCCCATGCTCACTTACATGAATTTGCATAGAAGAAATGATTCTCTAGAAATCTCGTCTTTTATTTAAAAATCTCTTTTATCATTTTTCACTGATCTTTCGGTAAAGGGACATATAACAGCGCAATAATATTTGTATAGACTAGAAAAACAAATCTCCCTAAACGCGTAAAGTTAAAAAGAAAGTCCTTGGAAATGGCGATAAAATCCTCCTTGTTATGAAATAATATAAGAACAAGAACAATAGAGAAAAAAGTAGAGAGAGGAGTATTTTTATTGATACTTTGGGATGATTTATAATGGGGTAAGACCCCTCTATTTATAGGAAGAGAAAAGACTTAGCCTCAAAGTAGAACTCCTCTATAAGATAGACATTCACTCTAATTAGAGTTCTATTTATAACACTCCCCCTTGAATGTCTATTCAATAAATAATGTGCCTCGTTAAAACCTTAACTAAAACAAAACCCAATGGGAAAAAAATTATAGAGAAGGAAAAAGAGTACACATGTTTGAATATGCGCCTATTGGTTGCCTCGTTAAAAACCTTGCAAGGAAAACCCAGTGGGACAAAACCTTGTAAGGGAAAAAGAGTGCAACGCGCATTAACTCCCCCTGAAAAGAGCATCAATTCACATCCTTGAGCATTTGCATTCCAATCTTGTGCACCATCTTCAAAACGATCTTTTGTAGAGATTTGATAAATAAATCAGCCATATTGATTTGAATAAATATTCCGCACCTTGAAATTATCATTCTTGATAGATATGAACATCTTCATATAATGTCGTGGAATGACTCTTCAATATCTCCATAGAGGTATTCTCGATGCCATCATGCTTATAGTTATAGCAAGATACATATGTACACAAGTTGCACTTAGGATGTGGTATTTCAGGACCAAGAATTGTATATGCTTCAAGCAACTTCAATCTTTCATGGATTGACATATAAGTTAAGTCATATAAGCCATATAATAGACTTTAGATGCATATCAAGTTTTCATGTCATGCTAAACAAATAAGATATCGAAAACTGATTACACATACCATTGACTTTATACTTTCAAGTATTTGAACTACATGTCCAAAACTACATGTCTTTCATATGGAATCAATTCTGCTTGAATCATTTAGCCAATATTTTGTTTGTATTCGACAAACATAAGATCCTCATCGATATTTAGCGCTATCATAGATGTCGTCAACGAACATTTTATATCGATTCCAGTAAATTTTCATAAAGACATAACATGGAGATCTCTTTATTCATATATTCAGGTACCTGAATCTCTCATGAGATTTTATGAAGTGTTATGTCATGTGATCTTCTAGATCACTTGCCTCCCCATTATGATCACTTTGATCATTTGCTCATCTTCTTTATTAAGAAGTTATTTTGAAACCGATTTGTCTATACGCTTTAAGCGTATCAAAGACTTTGTCTTTCTGGGACTTAATATGAGCATTTTCAGTGAGAATATAGTTACTTTCTTTGGGTCAGCAAATGCGTATATCATGCTTTGCAGTATGTTGCAATTGAATTATCCTTTTATGAACTTCAGGTTCATATTATGATATTTGAGGATTTATATATACAAATGATAATTCATCCCATGTAACCTTTTCTCAAGTGTTTATCATGTCTCCTCCTCATGTTAGAAAAGCTAACTTGTTTCCTCAACTTTGAGAGTCCATCTTTGTGCATTATGATGTTAATGAAAATATACACCGCACATCAATAATAATAAGATGAAATTATTTGGTTCCTGACCCTGAACCACTTGTGAGGGGAGAATATAATATACTCTCGTATACAACGTATATCAAACTGATATATATAACTTTGTTCTCATAAGAAACAGTTTAGCTATTAAGTGGAGGCACTCAATAATTATCTTGCTAAACTAACTATAATATAAACCAACTTATCAAGATGAACTATCTTGAATAGAAAATTTGGAAATTATGCTCGAAGTTATATTACTGAGCAATTTACCTCGCAAGCACCGGCCAGGCTGCGGGTTAATAACAATCGCACATGTAACCATATCATAGATGCATCATATGTGGTATACATGGCAGGTGAATGGGCCCATATTCACCTTTGATATTTCCAGAATTTATGGGATTCAACCCGAATTCTTTAGTTGGTCAATTAATTAATGAGAACAAGTAATACAAGAGAATTCGTAAAGAACTTTCTAGTTCTTTAATATTTACCCATGTGAATTCTCTATTACTGCACATCATACTTAAAATGATATGGCTAACCCGAATGCCAACTGAATAAATTATCAATATTGATAAATTTCAAATTTACACCATGACATGTGCAATTATCAATAAACTTCAAGTTTATGGGTTTTTATATCAATAAACGACCACTTTATTGTGGTATTCTTGTGTAGTACAAACTGGAGAATAAAGCGGATAGTTTTTCACATACAGATTATCCCGCTACAAGTTGTAGTAATAGAAGATATCAAATCTTTCCTTTATAGTCTCAATATAATCAATCGCTTTCGCATATACTTTGGAAACTGAATAAGTTTCTTTAAGACTTACTACAACACAATACCTTATTGGTAATCAATTGTGTTTCTCCAACATAGTAATAATTGGCTCTTCTAGAGCTCTCAATTAATTTTGTACTACCACAAATTCATCAACATCCATGTGGTAAATATCTCTTTTAAAGAGAAAGTTATACCATTATGGTCATGTCAAAATTATATGCAAGATATGTTTCTTGCATTATTATTGTCCTTTGATAATCACATTGACAAATTATTTTGGCGTACAATAGGTACGTGACCAATGACTATTCATGCCATAACAATGACATTATTTTCATATATCATCTCAAACCTCCTTCTAGGGGTGAGTGTGGTATATTCAATACCAATTTCATGTTCATATTCTTCCAATTATGAATATGTATTCGTGAATCAGATGTTGTCACATTCACTGCGGGGATATGTGATTTTTTTATCCTTTTTAAAATCTGTAAATGCGTCTGGCATTCGATTTGCTATTCTTTGTAAATGGATAATATTTTGCACATCTTTTTCACAAATAGAGGTATGTGGATCAAGATGAGATAATGATGCATTTTTCCACAAAATTTCCCGTTTGGTTTGACCAACTTCTCCCCCTAATTTTGGGAAAAGTGTCTCATCGAATTGACAGTCTGCAAATCGTGCAGTGAACAAATCCCCTGTCAATGTTTCGAGGTAGCGAATAATGGAGGGCGATTCAAACTCAACTTATATTCCTAACATTCTTTGCAGACCCATTTTGGTGCAATATGGCGGTGCTACAGGCACATATACTGCACATCCAAAAATTCTTAAGTGGGATATATTAGGTTCATGACCCAAAACTCATTGCAACGGGGAATATTTGTGATAATTCATCGTTCTGAGACGAACTAGCATTGCTGCATGCAAAATGGCGTGACCCCAAACCGAAGTGGGCAGCCTCGTTTTCATGAGTAAATGAGGAATTCAAGATTATTCTCATCTATTGTCTCAATATGATATCCATTTTGAATGATATCTTTAAAACTCAACAAGTTCCTTTTAGACTTGGAGGAGAACATTGCATTCTCTAAAATGTTGTTCCTTTAGGCAGAGTTATAGTTGCTCTTCCGGAGCCTTTAATCAATTTACTACTACCAGAAATTGTAGTAACATCTGCCTTACACATACTTAAATGAGAGTAATATTTCTTCTCTTTGAGTATCGTATGTGTAGTACATGAATCAACTAAACAAATATTTTTACAGTTGGACGTTGATCCAAGCTTGCTTTGTGAGATATCCATATTTGCTTTCCCATGGTTTTGACATACAAAAGAAATACACGAACATGAGAATAAACAAATTCAATCCGTTTGTTTCATATTTAAACAATATTTTCAAAATCTGCTGAGGTTATTCGACTAACTTAGTTGATAGTCGACTATCTTGCCTTGCAGAAAAGTCCAGTTTTAATGCGAAATATTAGTTAGTCGACTAACTAAGTTGATAGTTGACTAACTTAGTAAACAGTCATCAGGTTAGTCGACTATCTAAATCAGATAGTCGACTATCTTGCCTTGCGGAAAAATCCAATTTTAATGCGAAATATTAGATAATCGACTAACTGTTAGGTTAGTCGATTAACTCTTCTGGAAAATAAAAATATCTTTGAAATTTAAGCATATTAAAACATTCTAAAGAACTAATACTAACATTATATCATAAGCTAACTAATATGAGCTGATACTAATGACTATTAGTTTATTCACTAACTAATACAAATAAAAATAAAATAAAACAATTCCATCTTCCTTCATCACAGATCCATCACCAATTAAGTGGTCTATTTTCCACTCAGGGTGCTCAAAGAAGTCTGCCACATCCAAGTGGGTGATGTCAAAATTGTCGTCAGAGACAAAATTGGTTTCAAGGCCTTGACTCTATAGAGATGCTTGATAAAGCTCAACCAAATGTCTTGGTACACGGTAAATTTTCGCCCAGTGCCCCTTTCCACCGCAACGATAATATATAGTTTATAAACTATTTGCTTTTGGATTCTCATCGCATCGTGCTTGTGGCAGAGAGACCAACTTCAGGTTGCCATATCTCTCCTTTAAGCCATTCCACAAGATAGGTGGATCTTTGACTGTGATATATTCAATTTTCAAACCTTCATCAAGGTGATGGCGCAATAAAATCAAGGCCTTAGCACAGTTTCAAACCTTCATCAAGGTGATGGCGCAAGAAAATCAAGGCCTTAGCATAGTCTTGGGTGGATGCATATTTTTGTCTTTAATGGCGTCTCCAAGACCCATTGCATCCAAATGGATTTCAGCATCCAACACCCATGTCATATAGTTCTTGCCCGAAATTTCAAGGGCAACGAACTTTCTTTTCATAATGTCAGACATAAAACAAAATTACATCAAGAGCGTGTCCATACTTACGGGCTTTATTACAATTATCACATTCACTTCAGGGAATGGATCATAATCATCTGTATGTGCTATATACAATCTCATGTCAAATATTACTTTCATAAAGTGAAAGATTATTTTGAGAATCTTTATTATTCTCATTATCACAATGATGACGATTATAATTCCGTCTATTGCCACGTCCACATCCATTGATACCTTCACGGTAATAATTTTGTCTTCTTTCAGACTTATCACATACTGCTATCACATTCTCTAAAGGGAATGAGAATGAAGCAAATTCAATGGGACGGATTTTCAATTCTTTGCCCACAATCATACATGAATTTAATCATGGCAAGACATAGAACTTTTACCACTTCACGTGTTTATAATTTCTTACAAACTCCATTAGAGTTATAATCAAACTTTGTTGTCTATGTTTGTATATGAAATCAAATCGTAGAATTTCAAGAATTTGAAAGGGAAAAGTAAATTACTTACCTTTAAGGTATACCAATAAATGTTGTGATATCAAATATACCTCTTAAGTTTTCATCCCGTTGCATTATTTTATGATGATACCATCTCTTCTATTTTTCCGTATAGAAATTCTCATATGGAGCAGTAGCAATCATTATTACACTCTTTTGCTTCACCTTCAAAAAGAAAACAAAAGTAAACAACGAGAAAGAAAAAATTGAAGAATTTCAGAAACCAAAATATCACAAATCTCGTTTCACTCGAATAGAAAAATCCAAACGACGGAACACGAATTAGAGTGGATGAATCTGATTGCAACTCGAAATTCTGAGAGCGATAATTGCTGAATATTAAATTCAATTGGTTAGAGACTCGTGCTGATAACTTGTTATGAAATAATATAAGAACAAGAACAATAGAGAGAAAAGTAAAGAGAGGAGTATTCTTATTGATACTTTGGGATGATTTACAATGGGGTAAGACCCCTCTATTTATAGGAAGAGAAAAGACGTAGCCTCAAAGTAAAACTCTTCTATAAGATAGACATTCACTCTAACTAGAGTTCTATTTATAACACTCCTTCCTTTTTAAGTTATGTAACGTAATTTAACTCGGCGTAAAATTTAATTTTTTACTTTCTGAAATTTGGTTATTTTACTCGTGCCATGAAATTTTTTAGGCGATAAGACTTTTGAAACTTGTAATATACGCCTTAACATTTATGTAAATATAAATGCTACTCAAATGGAAAGTTTAAAGCTAAGTTTTTGAAAATATAAAAAATGACACTTTTTTTTCGTTATTCACTAAAGGTAAAAATAAAAAACTTAAAGTTAACATTTTCAAAAGTGAAACTTTTTTCAGACTAACTAATATAGAAATAGTCAGAAGAGTAAAACATGTCAAAATCCAAGGAATTCAGGACCGACACTTCTCGGGATCGACTTCAAACAAATCATGTGAAGCTATTTGACCCAGCTCTACCTTTCCATAATGTCTACAAGCAACAAGATGAACACCCCAGAGCAAAGCATCGGGCAGAAAGGCATGCTTCTTATAAAATGCTAAGCCATTTCTAGGCCTTCAGCCCCAGCAAACAGATCCATCAATGCCATGCAGATAAAATGCTTTAGTAAAGGTTTAATACCAACTCCGGCTCCATTGCCAAACGTACTTGATTCTGAATGGCCTACCACTGCCAATAGAGAGAAATTTCCAGCATATATCGCAGAAATATATGTCATACCATTCCCATGGATACCATGAGATGATCGCGTTATAAGGGACTGAATTGATCCTAGATGCCTCATAAAATAAAGACATGGAATTCCAGCCTTGTACATTTTCCATAGAGGTCGATGAGGAAGGGGCAATCCAGATGAACCTCGAAGACCAAAATCGCATGTGTTGGCGAGGCGCTCATCGAAGGTCCTTGGATGGGTGCAAATGTATCATACTCATTCATCATGTTGTACAGTTCAATAATCTCTCTTGCAAGGCCATTTTGAGCATTAATTGTGGTCACACTGTTTCTCTTTAACAGGGTGTCTTCAATAACCTCATGACTGCAATCGATAAAACCCAAGTTAGCATACATATCAACCACGGCATTCCCCAAAGTAACATCTTCCTCAATCCAACATCTCCTCGAATATAAATCCATGAAAAGATCTGCTCAAAGGAACTTTTTGATCCTAGCAAATATTAGATAAGTAAGCTCACTAAAGCAGTAAGTTAGGTTGAATCCCCTCTAAAGTCTGTAACAAATCGACAGGTCGTTTTGGGCTTCAGCATTTCATTCGGTGGTTTGAGACTTTGAGTAGCTTCATATTATGTATGACAACTTGCTTGTTAATTTCGCTTTTCGAGTGGTTCGGGATTGATTTGGATGAATAATTCTCGTTTTAGAAGCTTTAAGTTGAAAGAATTGACCAATGTTTGACTTTTGGGTGAACGGACTTGGAGTCTGATTTCAATTATTCCAATAAGTTTTTATAATGATTTTGGACATGTCCACAAAATTTGGTTAAATTTCGATGAGTTTTTGAATAAGTTTGGATTATATGGCGATTGTTTTCAGTGTCAACGTCGATTTGAGCATAAAGGTTACCATATTGAGCAAACGGTCTTTGATTCGTGTTCGACTAAATCATTATATCCGTATCGTAATTTGGAATCATAGCAACTTAAATCATCAAGCTTCAACATCGCATGAGAAATTTATGATCATTTTACCAAAAATTGGCTTGCCAGAATTTTCAAATTAATTATGAATTTGCCATTGAATTCGTATTTAAAAATCTGCACTATTTTCAAATATCGAAACCAACATATCTCCTTCATTATAAGGTCAAATCGAGTGATTCAAAAGCCTAACTTGATTGGAATTTCACGAGGAATCCATTGGAGACATAAGTTTAGGGATCATTTGACACAAGAAACGAGGCACAATAGTTGGGCAGTAGCATATAATATCAAGGCTTTGTTCATTTTGTCATATTTTGAGTTGGCGAGCTCGTATTTGGGTGATTTTCACCACATGGATTAGGGTAAGTATTCCATACTCGATTTTAGTTATATTTCATGAATCCATCTTTGTTTTTGGTATTAGATTGATGATTTCAATGTGAAATTTTTTGTGTAGGGGGGATTGTCTTAAATTTCATAAAGTGAATTTTTTAGTTTTAAACATCGAGTTGAAGTCGAATATGAGTGAAAGTAGTATGGTTAGATCACAATTGAATGAGTTGTCGGATTTTGTGAGTTTTGTCGGGTTCCGAGGTGCGGGCCCGGGTTTGACTTCTTGGTTGAATTTGAGCTTTTGATTAAAGATTCTACTTTATCGATTGGGTTTGTTTCCTTTGCTATTATTTGATGTTCTTGAGTTGATTTTGGCTAGTTTTGAGCCATTCAGAGGTCGATACTCGTGGGATGTCGTTTCTAGAGTATTGTTTGGCTTGCTCGGTATTGGATTCGACTTGATCGAGGTAAGTAACACTTCTAACTTAGTGTCGAGGTAATGAATCCCTGAATATACGTGTTACGTGTTGATGTTGAGGTGAGCACATGCTAGATGATGGGCGTGTGGGAGTGCACCATGTGAATTATGATTCAGTTGATTTTGTGGTACCATGTAGATACCTAATCCTATTTCTATCCATGAACTTTCTACGTGCTAGAATAATTGAGCTGTGATCCATGTTAGAAACCATGTTCAGGCTATATTTGTCGAGACCCACTGAAGTCATTTCTACGGTTGAGTTATAGCTTAATTGCAATTACATACTCAGTCATTTGCATCATTTGTAACAGAGTCTCACCTTGTGGCAATGTTGCTGATGTTTCATATGTCAGGGCCCTGATGGTCGCATGCATACTTGATGGCATTCATGTGAATGCCGGTCATTATATTATTCAGGAACTGAAAGAGTACTTGCTACAAGACAGTCCAGGCTTGATGTTCCCTTCGTTAATCACAGAGTTGTGCCGGCCGGCAGATGTTGATGTGCGTAGCACCGATCGTTGGTTACCGACCAACAAACCCTTTCATCCATTGAGAGTGACCAGTGAGGGAGTGCAGTGAAAAGCAAGAAGAGGAAAATCACCACAGTAGCCGAACCAGAGTCCTCACAGGCAACACTGCCTGAGGAACCATTTGGGATGTTGATTTCCCAGCTTGTCTCCATCGTGACATAGGGTCAGAACTCCCAAGTGGACCCTCGCACTCCCAGTCTATGCTTGAGTACTGTGCTAAATAAAGAAGAGATGAGACATACCTGGAGGCCTAGAAAATGCAGCCAGGTATCATGATAAGTTAGCAGATTCCGTTAGCAGGCTCGAGGCAGCATATGACAATATGGCCCACGTCGATCTTCAAGCAGACTTCCAGAAGGAGAAAATAAGAAGAAGGGCAAATTCATGGTAAAGATATGGAGAGGCATCAAGGCCATCTTCAAATGGGGGCAGCCGAACAAGAAGATACCGGTCGAGGACAAGGACAACAGACTTCTGAGTATTTCATATCGTATCGAGTTGGAACCCGAGAGCAAAAAAAGGTTATCTCCAACTTGAAATTCTAAAGTTATCATTCTGAAGGCTAGCAGTATGCGGAAGATTTGGTATCTTTTCAGGAGCTGCTATGCAAAAGTGATATAAGCTCAAGTATGTCTACAATCAGCACTGCAAATTTCTTGTTCTGAAAGTGAGTCTTATTTTGTTCACTCGCTTTTACCAATTAATCATCCTTCATAGGAAATAAGAATGAGCATTAAAATGTGTGCAGAGGGAAGAAGATATCTACATTGAAAAGAAAAAACTAACATGAAATACTGATTACAAACGCTTAAGAACTTACAAAAAACATTTTTCAGGATTTATTCATGTAGTGAGTGTCAAAGCTGGGGCCTTTGTGGTCTGATCAACAGATTCCAGTCCTGGGAACTGCCCTATATCATGTCCTCCAAGTGGCTTATACTCCTCGTGCAAACCAAAGGCAAGCTCATATGAGCAAGGTCCACCTTGTTCAAAGTAATTTGCAATCTGTAGGAAGGCCCTACAGTCAGCATTCAGAAATATATAACAAGCTTGGGGATTACCTTTCAGCCTTAAACATCATAGTAAATCCCACTGTCATACGAGTACCCCCTTAAAGAAGCAAACAAGAACAACTATTACTCTGATCTCTACTTTATCATAATTAGAGTAAGCCAATAAGCAGAAAGAGATGGTAAGAACAAGGAAGTTCAGAGGGATTACATGATCAGCAAGTGCTATGCCACTTATAGCTGCAGCTTCTAAACTTGATCCGAGTAGCCAATCATCACATTTACCAGCTCTTCCTTGAGGATCAAAGTGCATGGGATTCCAGGAGTGTCGGTTGGAAGAGCTGCAACCCTGCAAAAAAGTAAATAAACCAGTCTCATATGACTACAGATGGATAGCAGGAAAGAATTTCTTGTGTTCAATTGATGCATGATTGGCTATAGGCTGGATAGCAGAATGGTTATCTTTTATTTAGAAGCTAAATCATTTGGAGTACAGTAGTTATGACTGATATTATTGAAAATTCTGAGCCTTGGCTCACGTTTCTTTGAATTTTATACAAGACTAAGATGCAGAATGCAACATTGAGACCTCATATCTTCTTGCCTCATCACATATCACTTTGGGCCACTGAATCATTTTATCCTGATAATAATTGTTATATGTATAACTTTTGAAATCAGTTCTTACCTAGGCTTCTTCTGGTATTAGATGACGGCGTCACGCCCTTCTAAATCGATACTTTTCCTTAATCATTTCAGCTTTGGTAAAGGAGACCACAGATTGGGCCTAAACCAAGTAAACCAAAACTGGACAAAATATATGAACAAATAAATTTGAGGATAAAAAACTTCAATAGACCTAAAGATTTACTTTGTTAGTAAATTCAAGTTCCGAAAATTCAAATGACCTAAATATTCTATACGACTAAAGCATCAGGGGGGCACCTATTGATGTGAAAGCACAGATATAAATGCATAGGCTGAGAAACCTCCTCTCATCTCTCTTGTACCCTTAAACTTGTGGATATTTCACATTCCAAATATATCATTCCCTACTCTCCTGTACCCTTACGGATAACTAATACGAGCTCGGAGCTGGTTAGGACTCTTACGGTGGGAAATTTCCTTCTCATCCATCTGCCCACTATAGTATCAACCTTCTCAGTTCCCACTTCCCTCCCAGCAATGCAGTCATTTCATCCTTATCCTCACTCAATATCAGACCTTCCCCCATATAACATGGAAGTACATCACTACCAACAGAAATGCGTACTGAGAAGTTACCTAGTATCTTTGAAGAATCTCATTTCCTGAATAACCTAGTATCTGTCACCGATCAGTCAGACCATATCATTTGAGTGAGTCACAAGTTGAATTTCATTAAACGACTCCCCTCCCTGGGGGTTAGAGGCAGTTATGTTTCAGACTAACGGTTAAGGACGCGCCAGAGTCATGATTCTCATTTTTCTGCATTGCTTGTTCATAATAAACAAGATGGAGAATTCTATTAATGACTTTTCATGGCCACAGAAGTTGAAATACATTCATTACCAGCTACACAATTTGACTCCAACTAGCAGCACTCACTTCAAAGGTCAAAAATAGATATGTGACTCAGATTGGAATGACTTTTCCATAGATTCCATAGAACAACTTCCAGCAAAGAAGAGTAATACTTCAGTCCCCGGCGCTTCAAGAAATTTCTCAAACATTACCCCCTCCATCATAATGCAAAACAATACTTCAGACCCTGCTGCTTCCCATAATTTCTCAAACTTTACCCTGCTATACATGGCAGTGGATACCCATTAGGAAAACAAAGGAGCAGCTTCAGTTCATTACCGGGGGCAGCTTAGGGCAGTGAAGGTTGATTTTTCTTATGTTCATCATTCTGAATGCAGATAATTAGAAAAAGTTGCATAAATCAGCTGAGTCCCCAAACATTAGAAATGCCATCCTTTAGCACGCCAGTATGTTTGCGAATTACGGTTTCCACGTGCAACTTTTATCTTTAGAAAAAGCTTGTATGCAATCTCTATTTTATTTGAAGCTAGTAGCTTGTTGTTTAATTTGCTACAAATAAGCCTGCTAGGGTAAAATCCTTTCTGTAAAGCTTCCTCCATCACCAGAACAGCATTTTCAAGCTGCCCTATGTTACAAAGCCCATTGATGACATACTCATAAACTTGCATATCAGAAGAATAACCACTTTCTTGCATCTCATTCCAGATATTTAACAACATACCACATTTCCCAAACCTAGAAAGCCGCATAAGCAGCAATTTATATGCAGTCAAGGATATCCTACATCCAGCTTGTCTCGCCTTCTTATAAATCATCAAAGCTGCATGCGGTGGACCATAGCTACATAAAGGCACAAGAAAAGAGGTTACAGTCCCTGTAGTAACAATCATCCCCCGGCTTAACATTTCATCGAACATTTCAATAGCATCGGCTACTCTTCTAGCTTTGAGAAAAGCATATATTAGTTTCATATATGTATCGGCATTTGGCTCACAACCCATATTTAACATCCTCCCATAATATTTGACAGATTCATCAATTTTACCATGTGAAATAAAATTCGAAATCATTGCATTGTAGATGGCAACATCAAGCACACTCCCTTTTTCCTCCAACCCCTCAAAAATCTCAACGGATTCATCAATTCGACCAGCTCTCCCTAAACATTCACAAACATAACTATAAGTCAAATAATTTGCCTCAAATCCATCATCAACCAATTCTTTCAAGATCCTCTCAACTTCCTTAACTCTTCCAAAACTCGACCACCCACCAATGACAATATTATATGTTGAAACATCAAATGAGACTTTCGCTTTCATTTTCACAAGTAAAGAACTCGCAGAACCTACATGAGATCTACGACATAAACATTGTAAAACAACATTAAGTGTCTCGGTATTACATTTCAACCCATAGTTCTCTAATCCACTAAACAACTCTATAGCCTTTGAAATGCGTCGAGCTCGAACAAAGCTATCAACCACAATGTCAAGTGTGTCTAAATTAGGGATTATACCTCGACTCCTCATATCCTCCAACATTTCAACCATGTGCGCGAAAAACTTCCTCCTGCCTAATGCTTTAAGAATTATACAGTAAGTATCATTATTAATAGGTATTTTTTGCTGTTTGATAGCCCAACTGAAAAATGTTACCATTGATGCAGCATCTAAATTCCCTCTGTTTACTACTTTAGCAACCAAATCAACAGTTAATTCTACATCAACGGATGTCAGTGCCTTGTCGATTGCAGTTTTCCCCTGAAGTTTCTGAAGGAAAATGCCCCGTAACTTATCTTCAGGAGTTAAAAACTCATCCAAAACCCTAACTTGTTCCAAATGATTATTCCGATCAGAGGAGTCCGTAGAAAAGGGCTTTTCGGTTGAAGGAGTCTGACGGATGGGTAAAAGGTCGGAGAGCTGATTCAGAACAAGAGATTCGTCAAAATTTCTGGAGAATGTTTCATGTGATTGAGAATTTGGTAGTGATGAAAATGAGTGATACAATGTAGGAATTAATGAGGAAATACTCAAAGAAGTGGATCTGGAAGCTAGGAATCTTGTGAGAAGCATCGTAATTCCTTATGGGTTGTGGATTTTTGCCTCTACACGAGTGATTTGAAGACCAGGTACGCTGTGTTACACGACGTCATCATGGTTCGTCGATTCCTACTTGAGCCCAAAGTGTTCCACTGCAATTTGAGCGCCAAAATGGGACGGTTAAGGGGTTGGGCTTGCTATGTAGTATGTACACAGGTAGGGGTTGCAAACGGTAGAGCATCAACGGTTGTACCTAAATCTTAGAGATGAGTGTAGTAACATAATTATGTGGTGATTTGAGTTTAGTAACAGTTCGCTTCATGAGTATACCATTTAGGAATTTTTACCTGCTATACTAAAGATTAATATTTTATTTATTTAAAATAAATATTATTTTAAAAAATTATATTTTATAAATATTTTTTAAGGTTTATAGAAATATTTATTTTTGATTATTTCTTAGCCCTAAGCTGCTAAATACGCTAATCAATTACATTATTTTATTTCTTTCGCTACTTTAATACATCTCATTCTCTTTTCCCATTCCATTAAAATTTCCAATCTCCTCCCCTTCCACCTGATTTGTGCAAAGTCCACTTCAGAGATACTGATTTCGACCATGATATTTCAAGCGATCTCAGGCTTCCTGATCGAGTCTTCCCTAGGCAAAAATCTATTCGCAATCCATGGTCTTAGTATTGGTAATCCACCATCCCTTTTAAGAAACAGAAGCTTCTGAATGAAGATGAGGTTGTTCTAAGTGATGTGCAGACTCTAAATTCTTTGGGAGCCACGGATGATTACTTGGTCCTTCAATATGCACCAACAATGCAAATCATAGTAAACATTATTAGTGGACGCATTTTAAAGTTAATGGTTGAGTCTGATTAAACTGTTGCGGATGTTAAGGTCACAATTCAAGAGAAGGATGGTATTCAATTTTATAAACAGACTTTAATTGTTGAGGGACGATGATTGGAAAATACTAAGACTCTAGCGGATTACGAATACAATTTTAATGTATTGTAATTTAATGTATCTTATTATATTCTATGTATTTCATTATATTCACTGCTTTTTTTATTGAATTTTAATATATCCTGTTATATTCTATGTATTTTATTGTATTTACTGTCTCACTATATACCATGAATGTATTCATATGATTTTTAATTAATATAATTTATGTATTCGGATGTACTATATAATTTCTCTGAAGATTGCTATATTTTAGGAGTATTTTTTGGTTGAGAGTCTTTTTTATAACTGAAAGTACACTTTTTGCGTGCTATAATTGAGTTTGTTGAGTTATATTATGAGTTTATTATGTTAATTGATTCACTTTCCATTTTAAAAATAGTGTAATCCCATATTTCATACCGTGAATACAGTCGAATATAATAATCTGTCCAGCTGTAATCTCATATTTCACTCCATGAATTAGCTGGACTTTCCTTATTCATGCCTATTTTTGCTACTGTAGTCATGAGTACAATAACTTAAGTACATCAAATACATCTTATAACCACAGAAAAGGTATCTATAATCCGTAATATAGCAAATGGTACGTCAAATGGTATCGATAATCTAACAACTACTTTGTGTAGCGATGAACATCATGTAATACGTCAACAACAATCAATTCAATTATCTCTATTCCAATTCAATTTTCAATTTATAGGTTCTTTTTAGTCATAATTTTAACTTGATGTTAGTGTAAAATAAAGTCTAAAATTAACTGTGTTACCAATACTTAGTAGTATGATCTTATGACAATGGAGTATTATGATTTATGAGACTATTTAAAAGTAAGTGAAAGGCTCATTGTACTTTTTGGTTAAGAGAATTAGGACCCAACTATTTATATAAATAATGTAAGTTGGTTAGAGGCATGTTAGTGGTTAGATATAGTATACATACATTAATTATAGTAGTGGTTGTACAGACTTTATCAGTTGAATTCATTTTTCTTCTCGATACACAGAAATGATATTGCCTCTCCTTCTAGAGCTTTCTTCCGCCATAGCTGAAGCTCCTTAACATGGTATCAGAGCACGATTTCCGGCCTCGTTTAGCTCGGTTGTGTTAGAACTTATTTGTTAAGCAAGAGTTAGAGTCAATTTCTGTGTTGATGGCTCAATTCAAGTTACTTTCAACAATCTAGGATTTTGAGATTTCACCTCAATTGTTAATTTCTAGTTGCAAAATGTCGATTAATGAAGAAACAATTGATGTTCAGTTGATTCCTTAGTTGGTTAATCAAGTTGATCACAATTATCCACCCTATAACCACTCGTCTGATACTCAAAGTTTGGTACTCGTCTCTGTTCAACTTCAAGGTTTTGAGAACTATTTTGTTTGGATTCGATCATTAAAAATTGTATTGCATGATAAAAATAAGCTAGCTTTTTTGTTGGGAACATGTTGTAGGGTGATGTATGATTTTAGCCTACATGAGTTGTGTGACAGGTGTAATGTTATTGTTCTATTCTGGATAACGAATACACACTCACCTAGTCTAATTAGTACTGCGATCTATGCATCTGATGCTCACAAAGTATGGGAGGATCTTAGAGAAAGGTTGATAAGATCAATGGATCTAGGACTTGCTATCTCCATAAGAAGATTACCACCTTAACTCTAAGAATGTCCTCTGTTTCTGTATATTTCTCTACGCTTAGAGAGTTGTGGAATGAGTATGATACTCCAGATCCTCCACCTACCTGTGGATGTCCTGAATCTAAAAGGTATACTGAATGTTACCAGCTGTAGAAACAATATCAATTTTTACTGGTTTGAATGAGTCATATGAGAATGCTAAGAACTAGGTTCTAATGACTAGGCCACTGCCTAACATAAATTAGGCCTATGCCATGATTAACAGTGTGGAGAGTCAAAGAATGCAGGGGAAGGTGCTTCTCCCTCAACTGATAATAATGAAGTTGCATAAATGATTAGCAATAAGCCATAAATTTAGTTATAATGGAGGATTCAATACTAATAACTACAATGGAGGTTTAAAGTCTAGAAACTCATTTTGATTTACTGTGAATACTGCAAAGGCAGAGGACACAAAGACAATTATTACAAGTTGCATGGTTACCCTTCAGATTTCAAAAATAGAAAGAGGGGATGTCCTTTCAATACTCATTAAAATAGTGTTACAAGTGCTAGAAATCTAATCCCTAAGTCACACAATCAATCAACTACACCTACTTCACCAGCTCACTTCTTTACTCAAAAGTAGTACAATCAGATTCTTCAGCTACTAAGAAAAAGGCAAGAGGCCGAACCTATAGCAAATGTTGCAACTGCAGAGACAACAAGTATTGTCCATGCACTTATGTCACATCTTATAGATCGGAATTAGATAGTAGACACAGGTAACTATAATCATATGGTTCATAGTCTGGATTTATTAGATGAATATGAAAAGTTAACTAGAGATAATAGGAACAAGTTACATTTACATACTGTAGAGCAAGTAAATATTACACATAGAGGAGTTGCATCATTTTTCAAGGATAATCCAATTCAAAATATTCTTCATATTCCAGATTTCAAATATGATTTACTCTCGATTTCAAAGATCACAAAAGAATTGCACTATTTGATAGCTTTCTATTATGATTTTTGTATTTTTCAGGAACTCTCTAGTGGAAAGGTGTTGAGGATTGATAAAGAATTTGAACTTTACATTCAGAAGGCAAATGGAAGACCAATGTCTGGACAGCAAGTGCTTCATAAGAAAATTTATATTTGTTTTCCAACTGTAAATACCACTTCTGATACATTTAATAAGTTTGGTACTCTAGCTACGGGACAGTCCTATTTTTTGACCTCTTTGTGGTACAGAAGGCTAGGTCATGTTCCATTTAAAGTCTTGCAAAAGTTAAATGGTGTCCCTAGTCTAAAGCAAGAAGATCATCACTGTACTGTTTGTTTTATTGTTAAACAATCAAGTCACCTTTTCTCTCATAGTGTGACTTGTTCTAATGTTGCATTTGATATTGTGCATGATGATGTGTGGGGGCCTTATAGGTTACAATCGTATGATGGTAAAATGTATTTCTTAACTCTAGTTGATGATCATTCTAGATACACATGGATCTATCTTTTGCACACTAAAGCTGATTCTATAGTTATGATAAAAGACTTCGTAATACTGGCCAAAACTCAGCGTGGTAGTGGAGAGAAATGTCTTAGAACTGATAATGGAACAGATTTCTTTAATGGAAAAATAGAAACTTTGTTGAAGTAACATGGAGTTATCAATCAAAGCTCTTGTATCTATACACCCCAACAAAATGGGATTGTTAAAAAAAAAAACACAGGTCCATTTTAGACATGGCCAGGGCCTTGAGATTTCAAGCTTTTGTGCCCTTAAAATTAGGGGGTAGGGGGGAAGTTGTGTATCTACTGTTGTCTATCTCTTGAATAGATTGCCCATTGTAGTGCTACAAGGTAAATGTCTTTTGAATAGTTATTCCATATGTCACCTTCTCTACATCATCTCATAGTCTTTCGTAGCCTATGTATGTAACCAATGTGAAGAAATATGACAAATTCAGTCCTAGACCTATAACATCAGTTCATATGGGGTATTCTTCCTCCCATAAAGTGTATATTATTTATGATCTACACTCTAAGGTTTCCTTTTCAGTAGGGATGTTGTATTTAAGGAGGATGTATTCCCCTTGAAACACATGACTTCATATTCTTCCATTCTATTTCTTGTGCTGGAGTTTGTTGAGACTTCATCTCCATCTCTTCAGCAAGATACAACTCCTGCATCTGCGATCAACAACTCTCCTTCTTCAGCTCCTATTGAAGTTCCTATAATCAATTCTTCCAAAGATCCATCTACCTTACCATCTTCTCTAGTAGTAGAACTCAGAAAGTCTTAAAGAACCACCAAACCACTTGTGTGGCTAAAAGATTGTTTGCTTCAATCTTATAGAGGTGCTTGTCAATATCCAATTTCAAACTATGTAGGCTACAACAATCTTTCTCCAGCTTATCAAGCTTTTATTGCTGCTTATTCTGCTATTTTGGATCCTAGGTCTTTCTCCGAAGCCAGTCAAGATCCCAAGTGCATTGAGGCCATGCAGACCAAAATTGCATCTCTTGAGGAAAATAACACCGGGTCAGTGGTAGATCCTCCACCAGGAAAAAATCTTATAGGCTGCAAATGGGTGTTCAAAGTTAAGTACAAGTCCACATGAAGTGGAGAGGTACAAAGCTAGGTTAGTTTCCAAGTTAGCACGAGGGAATAGACTATACTGAAACTTTCTCACCAGTTGTCAAAATGGTAGCTGTGAGGGTTGGCATTACTCTAGCAGCTGCATAAGATTGGTTTATATTTCAGATGGATGTTCATAATGCCTTTCTTCAAGGTGATTTGCTGGAAAAAAGTCTACATGAAAGTTCCTGGTGGTTTTTCAAGCCGGGGGAGCATAGTAAGGTTTGTAGACTCCACAAGTCCTTGTATGGCTTGAAACAGGAACCTAGACAATGCAGCCTAAAATTGACTGAAGCACTAGTAGATATGGGTTTTGTGCAGAGCCACTTTGACTTCTCCTTGTTTATAAAAATGGTTGAACATGAGTTGTCGATCATCTGTTGATCAGGGTTATTCATTCAGATCAAATATTCGAAATTCGAACTGATCCACTCAATTTCAAATTTTCGGATTAGATCGAATTTCAGATTATGTTTATTAAAAACTCAAATTTTGGATCAGATTCGGATTGGCATATGTTAATTCGATCCGATCCGAAGTTTGATATTATTATGGCATGTATAAATACTACACTTTCATTATGAATAGTCAGTACTATTCTTACATCTTCCTCCTAGATATTACCTTTACAATTGCTCGATTTAGCTATATTGGCATCATAATACTCTCATAATTGCATAAACATGAATATTTCTTAATGCATTGCCTCTTTTACAAAGAAAATATACATATTTATTTGAACCTTTCGGGCATAATAACACGATCTGAAATCCGATCCAAAATTTAAAATTCAATCCAATCCAATATAATTGTATCATATTCGGATTGCATTTTCTAGAATCCCAATTCGAAATGTGATAAATCTAATCTGATCTGATCTGATGCATGCTCAACCCTAATTCTAACTAAGGTTGGATTTTGATTAAACAACCTCAGAATCGAGATATGAAGGTTTCAACATATTCGTATGATGATTTTGGACTTGGGTGTATGTCCGAATCAGATTTTGAATGACCTGGGAGCGTTTCAGCACCTATTTTGGAAGTTAGCATTTTGGAAGAGTTTCATAAATTTGACTTGAAGTGCATTTCAATGTTATTGATGTCTGTTCGAGATTTCGAGTTTTGGAATAGCACCGTGTGGTAATTCTGGTGTTGGGAGAGCTTCCAGAAGTGGATTCGAGGTCTGTAGGTCATTTTTGGGTCATTTGGCGAAAGTTAGAAATTTAAAGGTTTTTGAGGAGTTTGACCGAAAGTGCATTTTTTGGTATCAAGGTTGGATTCCGATTCTGGAAGTTGTAATGGGTCTTTAATGTCAAGTGCAACTTGTGTGCAAAATTTCATGTAAATCGGACGTGATTTGATAGGTTTTAGCATCATATGTGAAACTTGAAAGTTTTAAAGTTAATTAAGCTTGAATTGGGTGATGATTCATGATTTTGATTTTTTTATTTTTCTGGGACTGGTTGGTGTGATTTGATGAGGTTCCAGGGGCCTCGGGTATGTTTTGGAATGATGTTAGGTCATTTTCCTTGATTTCATGACTGTTGGTTTCCGGTATGTTTGGAAGGGATTGTGATCGCGAAGGAAAGAATGCGGCCGTGAAGGGTTAAATGAGTTGATGGCACTTTTTCTTCAGTGTGATCGCGTAAGGGGAGCCGTGATAGTGGGTGGAGTTGGAGCAGATTGTACTTTAAGTTCGCGAGAGAGGAGCCACGAACCCGATGTTTTGCTGAGGCAAGCCTGAATTGGGGAAGTTAAGCTATGCGATCGCATAGAACCTCATGCGATCGTGGAAGAGGAATTCCGGTAGGCAACATTTTAGCTTTCGCGACCAGGTACTCCCGCGATTGCGAAATAGGGTCGTCTGGGCAGTGTATAAGTTTGCGAATAATGGAGTCTGCCCATTTTCATCACATTTCCTCCATGAGAGCCGACCTAGGAGCGCTTTTGGAACTCCATCTTTATCATCTATGTCAAAATAAGTGATTCCCACATATTGCAAATTAAATACTTGAATTATGTATGGATTTAGACATGAAAATTTGTAGAAATTTAGGATTTTGAAGAAAACCCTACAAATTTGTATTTTTTTATTTTGACCACGAATTCGGGAATAGAGTTGAGAGTAAACCACATACATGAATTCAGGGGTTATAGGTAAAGTTTATCTTCAAAAAATTTGAAATCGAGACAAATGGGCCCAAGGGTGATTGTTACCGACTTTTCAAGCGAAATTGGGATTTATTGTAAATTGAATTATTATGAGTATTAGAGTATATTTTTGTTTTGCTAGATTTGGAGGTGTTGGGCATCGATTTGGGGTGTTAGAGTAGTGATGGAGCCGAAAAATGACTCAAATAAGAGAGTTGTACCGCAAGTTCACCAGTACCACCACGAGGCAACGCTAAGAACCCATCATACACCGTAGAATCAAAACACACAAATCCAACCCGAAAGATCATACCTTCATATAACTTCACCGCAATGCACGATCTTTTCCAAATACTGGTCCACATGAATCACCTCAAGTCACCATGCTCAAAATCATCAACTACATGGAATTTGATGCCTCGTACTAAAAGTGAATCACCATAACCATGGATAAATAAATTACACAATGCCATACCAGCCCGAAAGATCATATCTAATACCTAATCAATCATGCAACACCCAAATACCCATCTCACTCAAATTCTGCTTTAGGCCCAAATAGAACCATATCATTTGTGCATAAAATCAACGAATCAAAATTCCGCGTAGCTTACAAGAGTAACTCACAAACAAATCTCAGAACATGAGTAAGCTTATCAACAACCGAAGGGTACCTCCCTCAACAATAGCAGTTCGTAGTCAACATATTCGACTCGATGCAGAATAGATAACCATATTGGCCTGCCAATGAACCCCAAATCAACATTGGTCACCCACAATTGATAAATAACTCTCTAAAAGTTCACAATGACCGAACCATGGCACATACTATTATCTGACTAGCTTTGCTCGCATCTTCACAGTCCACAACCAAAAAATTACTTGTTTATAAGAACTCCCACTCTCGAAATCCATAAAGCGCACGAATGACACATATCTGATCCAACTCTACCTCTCGAATATATAACATGCCTCTAATACTCAATCATTCCATGAAGGATACTCCTATAATTCTTCTGCGCTACCAAACAACTTAAATATTAGCAGTCGATCCAACAAGAGAGCGCCGCAATAATAATGAAGTACCCTTAACTCAAATATATTTACCCTTTCTAAATTGTATACCCTCTTCAAGCCACAGCAATTAGTGTTATCATTTACCTATGTGAAACTATCAACGCTGCGAAAAAATTTATGACCTTCCTTCCAGAACTGAACCGTAACCTCACACATGCAAATCCCAACCCTACCCAACATACCGCATATACCATATCATCCTATGATAAATCTGAGAACTTCATAGTCCATTTTGAGCCACATGAAACTACGTATTCAACTAGCCAAGAACTTTCCATTTGATCTCATCTAGAAGAAAATCAGTATACATCACATGCTCCTCACCCTAGTAGAAAATATACATCTCTAACCATGGTAGAAACCATCAAGGACTCCTTGAATCCCATTTACACAAAACCAAACCGTCAGGACTAAATCCTTCTATCTCAACCAAGCTACGCAGATCACCAAAAACCCAAGAGCGTTGCAACAAAACACCTGTAGAAACTCATTACCCCATAAGCACCTAAAGAACTAATCATATCCCTTACCATGCCAATCCGACCTACTACCTATCTGTCTTATTTATCCAAGTTCCTTCTAAATTAACTTCAACTTGATACTTCCCCTCGCCATAATACCGCAATCCTCAACCCAGACTCACCAAATGAGACCCAGCCATAAAATCACACTGTCTAAGGCTTATAAGCCGCTAAATACTCTCTTTAATATCCCAAAAGCACCACATTCAAAATACTCGCCCTGAAGAGACTTCTTGCGAATCCAAAGCCATTACCTTCACCTTCCTAATAATGATATACAAAATCTATAATGATATAGAATACCACAAGTCTCGACACCATCCAATGTAAACCTCAATTTTTCCAAATACACATCCTGAAGATCCTCGATTATTACATATAAATCTTGAACCCATTAACACTATTCTCGGGAGTCGTATACTCTGCTCATGTTTCAATTAAGCTTATAAAATGAACCAAACAACCTATGCCCCATTAGTACAGCAACACCTAAAGAAGTAACTCCACCTTAATTCAACTAAACAAATTCATGCTCCACGCACATTACCTCCTTCACCAATAATAACTCAAGTCATTCCATGATTCTTATACACCCATAAAGCATAACACAACCCCTATCCAAAATTTCCTTTACTCGAGTCATCCTCGATCTCAACCCCCGTAAGCTATAAACGATTCACTAGTATACCTCAAACTGAAACTAATACGACACTTAGTTGCACAAACAACTTACTAACGGCAGACTCCCCCACTTGGCGCAAAGCCATAGGTAAAAACACATAGGAACTCACAATGCACACACCTTATTATGGCAATAATACCATAGTAAGATTAAACTAAATTCTTCACAAGCTCGTGCAACACAAACTGTCTACTACTTCAAATCATCTGCAAATCTCAAATTCTTCCTCGTAGCAGTCAAGTCAACTATCGTACGTGATTCAAACTCGAACTACGGCACATAGAATTCACATGTAAAAGAATACTCACTACAAAACAACATAACGATCATAAGACCTTCAGGACACCCTGCAAGAGATAATCCACCTTCTTTGCCTCAAACTAATATCTCTTTATACCCTTCCACTCTCATAAACATCACGCAATCACTTAACTGTCCTGAGTTTGAACTCATATCATGACATGAAATCTATTTCATCCCCAACTAAACAACATGAAAAGATCCTTCAACATACCCTAACTCGAGGTTATACATCAAATCAAGATGGAAATCAAGCACCAAGTAGTTCTTTCTACCATCAAATAGACCATTCTCTTCACATTCAAATCATATGAACACATCTCCCAGTCACATCATACTCATCACGTAGCCATCTAGCCATCACTTCAACTAATCGGGACACTACCGAACAAATAAATTCAAAAGCAGTCACCCACACAATTCACCTCAATGCTCAAGCTAAAGGCAAAGCCTGGCCTCAAGTCTTCCGAACTAGCCCAACATCAACACACAGAAATCATATCTCGACCCTCGTTCCGGGAATCACAAGTTATCGATGCACAGTTGATACCGAGCACTCATGCATGCATACAAACACGTGGAAGGAATTCAAAGAGCTACCATTTCAAGCTAAATCAATGTCGCATGATAAGAATTCAAGAATGTGAAGCTTCCTAAGGGTTCTCTGCCTCTCGAAGATAAGTACAAAATTCTTCGTACCGATCCATATGAATTTATTAAACCCGCTCATGACTCGTGAGACTTATGTAACCTTGGCTGTAATACCAACTTTTCATGATCGAAACTAACCATTTCATGATGGAGCCTAACTTGGTATTAGGAAAGTCTACACACTACCAAAACCAATCAATATTTTCATTTTTAAGACAAAACCAAAGATATTTAACAATAATTCTACATAATGAGTTTAAATCAAAACAAAAGTGCAGAAAGAAAGCCCGACATCAGGGTGTCACTCGCCATGAGCATCTACTATAGTCGTCTAACAACAGCAAGACTAACGTAGCCTAGAAATCACTGAATACCATTAAGGGAGGATAAGGAGGGAGAAAAGAAGGGCTACGATCACCAGGAAGCTACCTTGCTAACTCCGATGGACCTGTCACTGAGTAATCAACATCCGCTACCGGGTTCAGAAATACCTGGATCTGCGCGCAAGGTGGAGGGAATAATGTAAGTGTGCCAACTCAGTAAGTAATAAAGGTAAATAAAGATAGAGCAGTAATGAAGAGAAATAAAACATATACAGTTCATATCATGAAATCTCAGTAGAATACAATAGGCTTATAACATTAGGGTTTTGATTCAACTCAGCTTATTTGAATTCAGTTTCAGTAAAACCATTTAAAACGTCTTTCAATAGTTCTCAAACATAGTGATAAAATAGTGAGTAAAAATGATGAAAACATAATCAGCCCCTCGGGAAAAAATACTCATATATAGCACCTCGTGTAATATAAATCATAATCTACCCCTCGAGCAAACATCACGTGTATACAACCCCTCAAGCAACATGAATCATAAATAGCCCCTCAGGCAAATATCACTGTCATTCATAGCCCCCAAGCATACCTCAAAATCACTCGTAAACATCCCCTCGGGCACAACATAATCAAGAACATGCCCTCGGGCAAAATATCATATCATTCACTCAGGGTATCCGCGCTCGTTGGGGTGTACAGACTCCAGATAGGCTCCTACATCCTATGTGCTATATCGCTATGGGTGCAGGCCGATCCAAAATCGTTGTGGCGTGCAGCCCGATCCATATATATATAATCCTCACAATCAGGCCCTTGGCCGCTCTCATTCATCAACCTAACAAGCCACTCGGGCATTTTAGTGAAAAATTAGGGAAAATCAGCCCAAACAACTTTCATATATTTAAAAATAGAGTAATGAGGTTGAATCAAACAATGAATAATTAAAGTCATGACTGAGGATATACTTTCAAATCAAAAGAGTGTGAGGATAGTAACAAAATATCCTTGAGGGTCCAAACAGTACATGCACAAGGCCCCAAATATGGCATTCAGCCTAGGTTATAAGATTTCTTTCTAAAACATATAGCTATTATACGACTTAGATCAAAATATGCAACTCCACAGTCATTGTGGGATGGACCAAGTCACAATCCCTAATGGTGCACGCCTACACGCCCATCACCTAACATGCCTGTCACTTCAATGAATTAAAACAATATGACATCCGGGGTTTCATACCCTCCATAATAGATTGACCATCATTACTTACCTCAAACCGATCAAAATCCTACTCCTTGATGCCCTTGCCTCTCGAAGCGGCCTTCAAATCTCTTGAATCTAGCCACAAACAATTCGATACAATCAGGACGAGCTAAGGGGTCAATCCCATAAGAAAATTCTAAGCTTAGGTCAAAAGTCAAAAATTCAACTTAAAGTTTGGGCCCCATGCCCATGTCTCGAATTCGACCTTAGTCAAAATCTGACAGCGCATTCGATTACGAGATAAAGCATACTAGTTTCACTCAAATCCAACTCCAAATCGACATTCAAATCTCAAAAATTCATTTTATGAAATTCTAAAATTTTTCCCAAATTTCCACCTCTAAGTACTAATCAAGTGATGAAATCAGTGATATATTCATGTATATTAACCAAATCCAAGTTAGAATCACTTACCCCGATAAATTTTTTGAAAACCCTCGATAAATCGCCATAAACGGAGCTTCATAAGTCCAAATGTGAATAATTCCCTAAACCCCATTTATATAGTGCACTCTCAGATCTCTAATAGGCTAACCGCGAAAATCCAGGTGCGACTGCAAAAAATTAACCACTGTTGATGCGAAAAAGTAGCGTTGTCCGTGTTTCTAGTTGCTGCACTGACATGCCTTAGTTTTTTGGGCATAAATTCCTCTGTGTTTCTAGTGGCTAATGTCACGGGATTAGAGTCCGGCGCAGCACACAGCGCCCGTGCGGCGTCCCGAGGCTTCCCACTACCTCGAGACAAGCATTACCACACACGGAAGCCAACCGGTTTCGCCCTGCCGTGGGCTCATCAGGGGAGCAGCACTAGCCCCCGACCAGTTGATCCCTTAGGCCTACTTTGGTCCCCTTCATTGTCAAGTCCACGACCAGCGACAAGCACCCCAAACTTAACCGGGTCGGCCTGCCTGACTCGGCCAGATCGAAGCATCTAAGGGAGAACAACGCCTTAATGCTAATGTCGTCCCCATAACCCAACGACGAAGTTCCAGATGGCCCGCTCTTTCCTTTGATCTACACGGTCACGACAAACGGTTAGTGACATTCTCCCCCACCCAAAACCCAGCACGTCCTCGTGCTGTTGGGGAGGACTCCGCCCAGGATCCCGCACAATACTGCTAATGCGCCGCGTTTCTTCGCTCAGTCGCACCTCACCTCGTGCAACCGGGCCTCGCTGATGGCCATCCAGGTCTTACCCCAGACCTTAGCAGGATGGGGTAATCATCGGCACGAGCCCCCCGCCTAGGCAACACACCTGCACAGTCCTCTCCTCTAGGACCCCACCATAACGCTCAGCAGCAAGTACATCCCGCTCTGATACCACTTGTCACGGGCTTAGAGTCCGGCGCAGCACACAGCGCCCGTGCGGCGTCCCGACGCCGCCCACTACCTCGAGACAAGCCTTACCACACGCAGAAGCCAACCGGTTTCGCCCTGTAGTGGGCTCATCAGTGGAGCGGCACTAGCCCCTGACCAGTTGATCCCATAGGCCTACTTCGGTCCCCTTCATTGTCAAGTCCACGACCAGCGACAAGCGCCCCAAACTTAACCGGGTCGGCCTGCCTGACTCGGCCAGATCGAAGCATCAGAGGGAGAACAACACCTTAATGCTAATGTCGTCCCCATAACCCAACGACGAAGTTCCAGATGGCCCGCTCTTTCCTTTGATCTACACAGTCACGACAAACGGGTCGTGACACTAAACTGACACGCCTTAGTTTTTTGGGAATAAATTCCGCTACATATGTCCAAAAAATGATTTATTTTACCTTTTTTGAAACTAGACACGAAGGGATACAATTATTATTTTTAAATCATCTCAAATTTCTTTGTAGATCAAAAGATATAGTCTTCCAAAGACGAATCATCGAATCTACAGATCTGACATAGAGCGCTTCCACGACCATATTTACACTGTGCTATCCCCCTACTCCGCCCTCAGTGAGAATTCCTTCGCCGACAGTGAAAATTAAGCACCAGAACCATGCCTGAGTTCCGGTAATGCCCGGACTCGCTCAAAACTCATCTGAAATGCTCCAGAGGCTTCTGGAACCTCAACAAAATGTGCCAACAAGTCCAAAAATACCATACCAACACAATCGAGCTCTCGAATCACCTCAAACGACAATAAAAACTTGAATCACACACCAATTCAAGCTTAATGGACTTGAAACCTCAAACTTTCCCAACCGATGCTGAAACATATCAAACCTCTTCCGAATGACCTCAAAATTTGCACACATGTCAAAAATGACTCTACGAAACTACTCCAACTCTCAAGATTCTACTCTGACTCTGATATCAAAATTTTCACTGCCGATCAAAAATCACCAAATTTCCAATTTCGCCAATTTAAACCTAATTCCACCACGGACTTCCAAGCTACATTTCGGACGCGCTCCTAAGTTCAAAATAAACTACTGGAGCTGACGGAACCATCACAATTCACATCCGATATCGAATACATGAAAGTCAAAACTTGGTCAAACCTTTCAAATTTAAAGCTTCTAACTGAGAATCATTCTCTCAAATCAAATTCCGGGTAACCTGAAAACCAAAACCGACGATTCACATAAGTCATAATATACAATATGGATATACTCATGACCTCAAACAATCGAGCGAAGTACAACTACTCAAATTGACTGATCGGGTCACTACAAATTCGCGAGGGGGGTAACTTCTTAGACTGGTCTAATTACGGAGGGAACTTGTTAGTTGAGAGCTTGAGTAAATTGTAAAGAGGGTAATTGCACCACATATTTTATATTTATTCTTCATATATTTACTCTATCTCATATTTACTCACTACTTTACTGTACCTGATATTATTGGACCATTAGTAAGTATTGAAGTCGATCCCTCGCCATTATTTCTTTGAGGCTAGACTGCATACTTATTGGGTAAGTGTTATTTTTATACTCATATTACACTTAATGTAAACTTTTGTTTTACAAGCACATGTATGTCTAATGGCCTAATGGGCGTGGCGACATGGTTGATACGGAGACTTCGTTGAGCTGCATATTATGAGACGATCTGTAGCCAAAAGAGTCCTCTTTAGTGTATTGTATTTTCTTTTCTATCCAATTCGTATTCTAGACAGTTATTGTATTTCATTTTATTTCCTAGTATTTACTTATGCACTCTAACACCAGATTCTGGGATGATTATGGTATATTCAGTATTGAAATTGCAAATATTTTTATTTATTCTGTGAAGATTATTTTTTACTAGTTAAATTGAAGGAAATTTATGACTTCGGGAACATTTAAAAGGTGATGATTTAATTAACTATTTAGTGTTGGTTATCCTGACAGTGGTGTCTGGCTCCATCATGACTTTTATTGGATTTTGAGTAGACATACTCAACTATTCTGAGGTTGTGCTGGGCCGGCACGTGGGCCTTATAAATATTTATTTAACATATTAAAATTATGCTGCATGTAGAAATGGAAAGTCAGAAATGGATCTTTATTTAGAGGAACCAAAGCTTGATCTTGAGAAGTTTCAAGTAATGAATGTTGTCATGTATTGGAAGAACCTTCTAGAAAATATCAAAATCTTTCAGTGATGGCGCATGATGCACTTCGTATTCCTTTTAATACTGTAGCATTATAATCAATATTTAGCATTGGTGGGCATGTTCTGACAAAGTACAGATGTTGCATCCATCATAAAAATATCCAACCACTTGTTACTGCTCGAAATTAGCTGCATGAATTTACCCAAACTCAAACTGGTAATATTTTTTTATGTGAATTGGATGTTATTAGTTTTTAAAATTAAATTATTCTTAATATGTAACTAATTTATATTGGATATAAAGATGATTCAAAATATTTTTTATAAAGATGATGTGTCGGATATCTCATAAGCGTGATGGATGTTCTATTGAATAGTTTGCTTTGAGTTTTGACTTTTAGCGAATGAAATATAGTCTTGTCTATTACTTTTTTAGTATTTATTGTGATATATTGGAAAAGTATAAAAAGTTATTAAGTTTTGTGAAATTTTACCAATAAGATATTTTTTCAACTTTTATATATTTATCCTTCTTAGGTTATATCCTAAAGAAAAAAATAAATTACATATTCAAAAAGTGATAAGATGTCCCATAGGGGTCTGTAGCCCACATAGGGTTAGGGTGGATTGACCATTATAAGGTCAATCAAAATGGTGGGCTAACCCAGCCCAGCCCGTCAATTGCCAAAGCCCCGTGTACTAGGCCGGGCTAACCCCACCTAGCACAGATCGATAACTCTAAAAGGCATTATGATGTTTTATTTTTCTTTAGAAGAATTATTATTTTATTTATTTGAAAACAAAATAAGGAAAGAGTTTGCTAGGCGGCTTAGTGTTGCTTTTAAGGTTCTAGAGTATTTTTCGTAAAAATGGTAATTATAATTAAATTTAATTTTGTGGTTTTAAAAATACATGATCTATTTTTATGCTAGTTGTTTGGAAAATAGATGCTAAGTGAGGTACTTGGAATCAAGATAAGAGCTTAAAAATAAAATGTTAACCAAACTGAATAGCTATCAATCGAGGCCTCGAGCTTGCTTATTCGGGGTCTCGTGGTCGAGTCTGATGTCCTTCGAGGGTGATCGAGGGACGACTAACAGTTATAATAAAATAAATAACGGCTCTTTAGGGCCAATAATAAGCAATAAATGACGAGCAATAAATATAACACAATGAGTATGAACAATAAATGCAAGTAATAAGATCAAGCGAGTATGTTAGAGAGTAGAGAGAATGTTCTTGTATATTTAGTATTGAGAAACTGGTCCTTACAAAATGACAAGAATCCCCTTTATATACGAGAAAAAATCCCAACATGGTATAGAAGCATTGATTACAAAGATATGGGGTTGGTACAACCATTTAATGTCTTGATTCATTTTTTTTGGACTAGTCCACTAGGCTTTGTCAGTTATATGTACACGCCTTGGGAACTTTGACTTGATCCACCGAGACCACTAGAGGCTGGTCATTACTTACACATTCTTTTTTCTTTCGTTGAACAGTGTAACCCCATCGAATTCAACATGGCAAAGGATTTTTCCGTCAACAGACCCTCGTCTACACTGGGTCGATGCAAACACGTGTCCTGGTATATTATATCGTGACTGATATAGGGAATGTGAAGGAAGACTGCAAATGGAGCGAGGTAGTGCTAGTTGAGATCCCTTATTCTAACAAGAGCATAACGGACCACAAGGCTGGCTTCTTTTATGTATATACATACCCATTCACTTTGGGTCCGATTGATTCTTCAAACCCTTCTTCACTGATGATAGATCCAATCATTCTCGACTTCTGCGACAAGTATCGGGTGACGCTCGACCAAATATATCCATCTTTCTTGATAATAGTCTACATGATCTGCCACTTCTCCAACAAGGTCGAGGGTGCTACCTTTACCCTCAACCACTTGATTAGATTGTATAGCCCTCGACTTTATGGAGGTTTGATTAAGCTTCTTTCTCGGTCCAAGAAGCCAATTTTCTCGAGCATTGATGAGGACAAGGATCGAGGGTGGATGAGTAGATTTTTCCCAGTGATGAACTCGGACATCATCCCGGTCGAAAGGGTACAATTCCCGGAGGAGTGGAACATGAAACATAAGTACTTTTCCTTCGAGTATGCTTTATTGTTTTCTTACTTCTCTTCCAAAAAATGATCTCCCCTAGGTTTTTACAACTATCACTTGGTATCCTGAAGCATTTCATGATCCGTCGGGATAGATTAGGTGATCGGAGGCTTCGTTTCCATTTCTCGTACGGTCTTGTCCCAACTTGGCTAAAACGTGGTGAGTGGCCAAGAATCACGGTAAAACCCTTCTTGCCATTTATATCATATTTTTATATTTCTTCCTTGTATCCTCCGTGTTGATAAATGTGGCCACTATATTTGTGCAGGCCTTGGCAACAGAGTGCAGATGAGACCTCCTCCCGAAGGTGAGATGGAGACTTTGGAGAATGATAAGTTCAAGAAGAGGAAGAAAAAAGTGGTTGATGATTCTTCTACGACAAAGAAAAAATCATGCATGCCTCAACTACTATCAGGACCTCGGCTCCAACTTTCAGAGCAAGTCCCAATACTGGGGATGAGGATGAGTACCGTTTGGTACAAAGGACGAGGTCAGGCATGGATGCTACCCAAGTGCACGTGTCGATGACCGCCAAGTCGGGAACACTTGATTCGACTCGAGCTCAAGCTTCGGAGGATCTCGAGGACGGCACATATACGGTCCATGAGCCTTTGCTGGATATGATGCAGCCCCTTCCGAGGAAACTGTTGTTGCTAGTTATAGAGGGCCTGGAGCTTCTCGGGGAGGGAGCTTTCCCCTTAACAATATAGATGCCCTGGGCGGCCTTAATTTGGGTCCTCGATTATCGAATGGGGAACTCAAATACGCCCAGGACCCAAAGGCTACCAATGTGGAGGGTCCTCCCGAGGGGGGAGAAGGGTTTGACAACTTCCTTGATGGCGTTGATGATGTTAGTGAAGACGTTGATCTCGATGCTCCCAACACTATCGAGGTAACTGAGAAGTTCCAGTGGCAGGTGATACTTGTTCATATATACCTTTCTAGTCTCAAGCATTTTTCCTCCTTTTTTTGACTCTTCTGTTTTGTTGTAGTCTAAAGAGATGTATGATCACGCATTCTCCAGACTCTATGATGAGCTTTCATGCCGTGGAATGGAGCTCAAAAAGCTCACCTCGGGGATTCAGGAGTTGGAGGCCTCCTTTGCCCGAAAGAAGAAGAAGTTAAGTGAGTTTCGGGCGAATTTGGAGGGAGTTCTCTAAGAAAAGGCTGACCTAGCATAGCAGGTAGCTTGTATTCGTACATCCGTTCTTCATTCTCACAATTCGACGTTTAGTGACTTATCTTTTCTTTTCAAGATCGGGTAGAATAATGTAAAGATCCTCGAGCTGAGAAGGCGAAACGAGGTAGCGACCTCAGAATTGGCATCGACCTAGGGTCTTCTCTAAAATGCTTGAGAAGATATTGATGTGCTATCTGCGACCAAGTTCGAGATCAAAGAAAAAGTCAATACTTATCTGAAAGACGTTGCCACAACAAATCAAATAGCTTGAGATATATATTTGGAGGCCGAGCAAAAGCTGATTCAGACTATCGCTCACGCTAGTGCAAAGGCAAGGAGGCAAGCCTTTGAGGAAGCCAATGCTAAAAGTGTTGATCTCTCAACTGAGATCGAGGAGGTCTGAGAGTTAGAGGAAGACTTGGTTCTCTTAGTCGCTTTGGACGAAGGTCCCCAAGATAGTTTAGAGGGTAGTAACATTGAAGAGTAGGCCTGAATCACCTTTCCTTCTTTTTTCTTTTTGTGTATGTATTTTGGGGGAAACACGTCTTGCAAAGATGCCCCTTGTAAACATATTTTTTGGCAATGCATGAATATTTTTTCTACTTCAAGTCATTGAATTCTTTATATTCCAACGTTCATCCAGAGTTAGCCTTCAAATTTTAATGTTGGCTCTTCGTAGTCCATACTTGGAATAATTAGGGCCCTCGAGATCGGGCACTATCTCGAGATTAGGTTGATGGCTTCTTTGGAGTCGATGCTTGTAATAGCAGAAATCCTTGGGGTCTCGATATTTCCTGAGCGTTGTATGACAACATTATTCATACAACACGGTAGTAGGCCCCTGGGTTGTCCCACCAGTACAATTACAAAAAGTGGTACTGTCATGGTAAGACCTAATTGTTCTTCTGGATAGGCGAACAATCGTCGTCTGCCTCTATGTATGCATTTGCTCATTTCTTATCTGGAGATTCTGCTATTCCGGGTAATCATCCCTCTTATAGAACTTTTTTTATTTGTGCTATCTCTATCGTCACTTCAACTCACAACCTTTGCCCAAATCTACATCCTCCTCTTCCTATTTTACCATAGCTATGGCTGCTACATCAAAACCCATTCATCAAGAGGGGAGAGTTCTACCTCTAATCCGCGTGCGGTCGGTAGTACATCGCCGGTATCCGGTGAGCTGACCTCGAGACTTTATCTCGAGGAGATACTTTACGTTAGGAAGACCTTCCAACGTTCAAGGGCATCAGGAGAATGCATCAAGGTTCATCTCCTCAATAGGGGAGGAACACCTTGAGATGATTAAGAAAGACTGCGGATGGGGAAAAGGTGTAGTACTGCAGGTACCTTCCATGGAGGAGAGCATCATGACCCATGTCGACGGGTTTTTGAGCGTGTATTCGTATCCTTTTACGTTGGGTACCCCTGACAGGTTCATGCTTGAATTCTGTAGGTGGTATCATGATACCTTGGCGTAGGGTAACCCATCCCTTTGGAAGATAGTGTTGATGATAAGGTACTTTGCGGATAAGGCCAGGCTCGAATTCACCCTTAGCCATCTCGTTTGGTTATATCAGCCTCTGCATTACTAGGGATTGATTACTCTTTGACATTGATCCACCCGGTCCCCTATCTATAGCGATGAAGAGGATAAGAACCGAGGTTGGATGAGCTAGTTTGTTTGAGCACGGACAGTCAATATTATCCCTCAAGAGTTTTTGCCATTTCGTGAGAAATGGAATTTCACATGTAAGTGGTATATTTGTATTTTTATCGCCTCGTCCATAGTGGAGGCGGGCTCCGTAAAGGCATCTTTTCATTTTATTCTTTTTAGTGATTTCTCAGTTGCCAAATGAGGTCCTTAATCTGGCTGAATGGTCTCGTAAGTTGGCAGCCTGCTCGACCTATGATAAATGTAAATGGTGAGACATGTCCAATGGGGGATGGGAGGCAAAACATCATGATAGGTGTTCAGTGGCTTGTTTCCTCGGAAAGTTATTTTCTTTTTAGTGCACTAACTATGTCGCCGTAGGTGTTGGAGGTTTATTCGAGATGAGGTTGTGCCTCCTTGGGGAGGAGGAGAGGTTGCCGAGCTCAAGGTCGAGGATCGATAATAAACAAAAAGAGTCTTCGAGGTGTGAGGATTCTTACGGCGGGGCGAGTCCTTATCTGAGGTTCAAAAGAGGCGAGTCAGTCGATCTTCCGGATGCGAAAGCCTCTATTTCTGAAAGAACATTTCCCGTTCCCGTCGAAGGTACTTCGAGGGACAAGGGTCATGTGGCACCTTCCTATTCTCCTATCGAAGGCACTTCGGAGGAAACTAATCCATTGGACATAGGCTCGATCTTTGATGAGGCTCAGCGGCTTACCTTTATGATAAGCTTTTATAGCCGGTATAGGCTTCTTTTGGTTTCACACCCTCCCTTTCTTATTGAGTTTTCTTTTGCAGGCCTTTGAGAAGATTAAGTTCGAGATACTTCACCGTGAGCTAGGCTGCGGAAAGCTTTAGATAAGGAGAAATACCTTAGGCTCCTTTGAACAAAAAAGGAAGATGAGCTGGTATACCTGCGGTGCGAGGCGAATCGAAGTCGAAACTATAAAAGCCATCTCGAAAAATATGTAACCTGCATTACGTGTCCGTGTATTATCCCCCTCCCGCTTTCGGAGATTAATATTTTAATATTTTAGTTGGAGAGCAAAATGGAGGAGCTGGAACGATTTCAGGGTGAAGTTGGCCAGGTCAAACGTGAGTTTAACAAGTTGGAGGCTTAGGAAGATGTCCAAGTGCATTTTATCGCATACATGTATAAAAGGAAAATCTCATGGTTTTTATTTACCCTACATTTCTTTTTTCCTAGATTTTAGCCAGATGAACTGGTCTTTGAGTTAAAAGGAATCCTTATATTTGTGGTATGGCCCTGAGGCTCATTAGGCTGGCTCGTAGGCTCTTACATGCTTGGTCGATACGACCTTTTAGTATAAACTGGCATTCAAGCTCTTATGCTTGTGCTTTTAAGCATGTTTGGTCAATTGTTTTGGGTTCAGTCACTGAGTCAGGTATCGACTCAAGCTCACTCGACCCACAAGTTTTTTTATTTCAAGCTTGCCCTTAGGCTCTCACGCATTGGGTCTGTACGACCTTTTGTGTGGGCTGGCGACAATGGCTCTTACGCTTTGGGTCTATGCAACTTTTTATGTGGGTTGGTGACAGTGGATCTTACGTTTTGGGTCGATGCGACCTTTTATATGAGCTGGCGTCAGTGGGTCTTATGTTTAGGGTCGATGCGACCTCTAATATAGGCTTTATTTCCCTTGATAAGGATTTATTGAAATAATATTTGCCTAACTCCTCACCTCGATTATAAGCCATTATATGGTGATATTCGAGCACCTCAAGAGGTTTGGCTCGGTGGTTGAGTATCTCAATGCTTGTATTTAGGAGCTGACATGGTCGAAGCTCTTTTGCCTACATCGAGGGTAGCATGTTTAACCGGTTCTTTTTGAAGTATTTTCGATGTAATTGAAGGCCTATGATTTTATAGCAACGGTCCAGCATTCTCGAGCCACGTTAGTTTGTCTGGTACAGCCTTGTGACCGTAGTCATTTGTGTTTGGCCAGAGCCTTTCAGTCCCAAGTAAAGTAGTTTCGTTGTCTATATAGAAGTTATGCCTTTTTAGGGGTTATACAAGTTCGATATATAGCCTTAACTTTGTGATCAGGTTTATGCCTTTAGTAAGGTATTACAAGTTTTACATGACTTTGAGGTCTTACAGTTTTGGATACTTGGTACAAGTGTGGTTCATGCCTTACTTGAGGTCTTATAGATATTGTTGTTGGCTTATATAGGTCTTACGAGACTGAGGCTGCTCGCATATGGTCTTATTGCCTTAGGCTTTGATAAGTCGATGGAGATGGAGATTATCGGTAGTCCTCGGGTCATCGAGGATTTCTCGGCTCGGGATCCATTACTTGTAAACCTGGTATTTCCTCATTGAAGGCTTATGATTTCAGAGTTTCTGACCCGGAGATCATGTGGCCTTGAGTTTTTGACGCCAGTCCGGAGTGTTCAGGACATTTTTGGCTCTGGAGCTATTTTTTCATCTTATTGTTGCCTTATTGAGGGCTTACGAGTTTGAAGCTCCACCCGATGGGTCGTATTGTTTCGAGGTGTTGACGCCAGTCCCTGAGTATTCGGAATGTCTTTTTGGCTCTAGGGCCATTTTTTGCAAAAAATCGAGCTTCCTTGAAATGCAAAATGCTTTTGGGAAGTATTATTTGATTACTTGGTACAATTATACATGCCTTTGTTGTTTAGGGCTCAATTGTTCTATACGGACACGGTTCGCTCGATCGTTTGGCCCGATACATTATTTTCCTATCAATATCCCATTTGGTGTATCTTGGTTTCTCCGAGTAGGTGACCTTCCGGGGGGTGCCACCAGTATTCGAGGTTGATTGCAAAAGAAGCCTTGAATACTTGTTGAGTCTTCCTTGTTAGAAAATACGCTTAACGCTAGAGGGGGGTGAATAGCGTTATAATAAAAATTAGCGTAAACTTGCGGAATTTAAAATTTGCAGGAAAGAAATAAGTGCGATAAGTAAATAAATAAGAACGAACGCACCGATGTATCCTGGTTCACCACAACCCGTGGCTAGTCCAGTCCCCGAGAGACTCTCTCGAGATTTCCACTAACTTCGTCAAGCTTACGGGTGCTTAACAAACCGTTACAGTTGCTCAAGGATACCGCACCTTAAGACTTCACTTGCTTGAGGATACCTCACCCCAAGACTTCAACCACTAAGACTTTGGGTACTTAGCAAACCCGACAAGTGAGAAGATATGTTCTTCTCAAACAGCTCTCTTTTACAACAAATACTCTCTCAATAGAGTGGATAAAGAGAAACAAAATAAGCTCTATGAACAACACAAAGTTGTCTATCAAATGGCTCAACAAAAGCTCTAAAATGATGCTTGAAAATGATCAATATGTATATCAATATATGTAGGAGTTGTGTGTTTAAAATCATCTCAAAAGACCTCTTCTTATTGGTGAAAAAGTGGTGCTGACCGTTGCTCAATTGATAAATAAAATCCCTGATTCTGTGCTCAGACAATCGATTGTTTGGAGTAGACAATCGATTGTTTGACCAACGTTCAAAAAACAGATTCCTGATTTTAGGCTAAACAATCGATTGTTTTCAACGTTCAAAAAATTAATTTAGGATTCTGTGGGAACGGTCAAAATATAATCGATGAAAATGACAATCGATTGTTTATGAATATAATCGATTGTATGACAAAAACAATCGATTGTTTAGATGTTTAAAAAACTTCGGTTGCACACTGTCTCAAAATAATCGATTGTTAAAAGTAGACAATCGATTGTTTGCTATTTTGAAAAACTTCAGATCACACTGTCTTAATGCAATCGATTGTTAAAACTGTATAATCGATTGTTTGCTATTTTGAAAAACACAATCGATTGTAAGGAGCATATAATCGATTGTTTAGGTCCAGATTTAAAAGACATGTTTAAAAACCATTTTGACTAAAATACAAATCATTTTGGTTTAACACAAAGATGCATGTTTATGATAAATAAGATTTAATCAAATGTTTTATGCATGTTTATGATGACCTAATGTTGAGCCAAAAGATGAAATAACTTAAATGTTGTCCTTACATTGGTTCTACCAAACGACCTACGTCTTGGGTCTTCGGTCTTGAACTCTTTGGCTCGTTCATGCAATTCCGTCATCAGTATGCTTCTCGCCATTTGATTGATTGTCATATTATATCGTTGTTTGACACTTGACTTCATTGTTTGTCATTCATCAAAACCTATACCTGAAAATCATGCTCATACAACCAAAGCGCACATATCATAGATATACATGATTTCCAACAATTTCCCCCTTTTTGATAATGACAAACAACGGAAGATATGCATATTGAATTCCCCCTAAATAGATGCTATATCTCAACATACAATTTATGCAGCCAATTCAATTCAATATAATTCCCCCTTAATTCAATATTCCCCCTCAATTAAAGCATGCATATCGCCCATATTTTTCCCCGGTTTGGCATTAGCAAAAAGAGTATACCAAAGATTATTTAAACCGTTGACGATACTAATCGTTATAGAAAAGATCATATAAAAAGTTAGTAAATGGCATACTAATAATAATGATCATTTTTCTCAACTATGCCAATTTTTATTTAAACTAAAAATATTCATCAAAACATGAATCAATCATTTATTATAAAACCAATTGATACTAATTGTTTTTCAAAAATAAAACTTGTGAAAGCATGTATCAACCAAAACTGATATAGATTATTTGCACATATCAACTTATTGCATTTTTATTCAAAATACGATAACTAACCGACGTTGCCCCTTAACATATGAATTAGTAGAAATGGCCTTTGTAAGAAGCTTGAAAGATTTTTGAAATTTTGGGAGCTAAGATTGATGCTTGAGTGAAGAAATTGAAGGCATATGGTACCTATTTATAATGAAGAAGATGGCATTTCATTTATGGTGAAAATCTGCAGGAATTTATGAGCTAAACGGTCAGAAACGGTAAGAAAAATTTTCACTGACCGTTACACAATCAATTGTGGAATTGAAACAATCGATTGTTTTAGGAAAGTACTGAATGGCCTAGACGGTAATCGATTATATAAAAAAAACTGCATAATAAGCATAAAATGTAAATAGTCGATTAGTGATACTTGCTAATCGATTGTCCGCACAGTAAACATGAGACATAAGAAAAAATAATCGATTATTTGCTGTAACAATCGATTGTTCTATGCCATTGCTTTATAATTCCCCCTACCTTTATGGCGATACCTGCAAAAGAAAATTAGACGTCTCCGACGCTCAAATTAGTAATTTGTAAAGAAATAATGACTTAGATCAATGTGGCCAAGTGAACGTGATCTCTTAAGAAGTGTTTCCTAAGGTGTTCTTAAGAGTGTTTCGGGTACTTACCTTTTCTCCAACGTCGCCAATTACCTGTTCGAGAGGGTGATCTTTGATTGTCCTCCATTCGTTAGGCATTTTCGTTTCTTTCTCCAATTGTGGCGCTTCCTCCGATAATTGTTCCAAGATTTCATCTTGAGTTTCCTTCGGAGTTTTCTCTTGTACTTTGTCTTGAGGACTTAGTGAGTTTCAAATACCTGCAAGATCAAAACCAAAATCCTTTCTCGCCAAGCGAGCATTATTTTCGGAAAACACAATATGAGGGGATTCCTCCACAGTTTTGGTTCTATTATTGAATACTCTATATGGTTTGCTACGTGAGGAATAACCAATAAAAAATCCTTCATCGGATTTGGTATCAAATTTTCCCAATGATCTTTTCCATTGTTATGATAAAGCATTTACAACCGAATACTCTAAAATGGGAGATATTTGGTTTCCTTCCCTTGTAGAGTTCATAAGGGGTTTTCATGAGTATTGGCCTTATGACTACTCTATTCAAAACGTAGCATGCGGTACTCACGGCATCCGCCCAAAAATGTTTGGGGATCTTAGCCTCATCGAGCATGGTTCTAGCCATCTCTTCGAGACACCTATTTTTCCTTTCCACCACCCCATTTTGTTGTGGTGTTCATGGAGCGGAGAAGGTGTGCTCGATACCGAGTTCGTCACAAAAGTCCGCAAAGAGATTGTGATCAAACTCTCCCCCATGATCACTTCTTATTGAAGTGACGGTTGTGTCCTTTTCGTTTTGAACACGTTTAAGAAAATATTTGAAATTATGAAAAGCTTCACTTTTATGAGCAAGAAATAGAGTCCATGTAAATCTAGAATAATCATCAACAATAACAAAAGCATAAAGATTTCTACCAAGACTTTCAATGAGAGATGGTCCAAATAAGTCCATGTGAAGTAATTGCAAAGGTCTAGTAGTTGAAACAATATTTTTCGATTTAAAAGATGCTTTTGTTTGCTTCCCTTTTTGACAAGAATCACAAATAGAGTCTTTTTCAAATTTCAAGTTTGGAAGACCAATAACTAAATTTTGTGAAACCAATTTGTTCAAAAGATGCATGTTGATGTGAGCTACTCTACGGTGCCATGACCACGTATCATCTTCTTTGCTCATAAGACAATCTACATATTCAGATGAAGTACTTTTGAGATCAACCATATAGATATTATCCATTCTAAATCCACGAAGAATAATTTTAAAATCGCTACGGCGAAAAACTAAGCATTCATTTGAATCAAATAAAACAAGATTTTCCTTGTCACATAATTTACTTATGCTCAAGAGATTATGTTTTAGACCCTTAACTAGCAATATATGCTTAATGGAAGAGGAGTCATCCTTACCGACCGATCCAATGCCGATAATTTTTCCTTTGTTGTTATCACCAAAAATAACGCTTCCTCCTTCCTTGTGTTCTAGTTGAAGGAACTTGGATTCGTCTCCAGTCATGTGCTTGTAGCATCCACTATCAAGGTACCAAAGTACACTTGACCCCTTCAAACACACCTACAAAACATATTAATGAGTTTTAGGTACCCATGCCATTTTGGGTCCTTGGGGGTTAGGCAAATCATAGTGATGTGATTGAGTGTTATGTCTATGTCGTGTAAAACAAGCAGGAGCAATATGTCCAATTCGTCTACAATAATGACAAACAACATTAGGGTTATGCATTCATCTAGGTTGATAGTAATTGGACGGACGAAAATCATTTACTCTATTCTTGACACTATGACTATTGCGTAATTCATGAAAATCATTTCTCCTACTATTTGTTCTAGGATATGCAGCATTTCTAGGATAGTTGTTTCTAGGTTGAAAGCCATTTCTAGGTGTTCTACAAGGTTCAAAATTTCTTCTAGTGTTTGGCCTAGAGTATGCATTATTTCTAGAATGATTATTTCTAGGTTGCGATTGTTGAAAGCCATTTCTAGGTTTGTTACATCTAGGATGAGCGTTTATTTTATTAATCCTAGGTTGAGCCTTAGGTTGTTGGGGGTTGGCTTCAACCTTTTCTTTAGGCTTATTCTCAAAGCCTATGCCATGCTCGGTCGACTTCAAATTAACAAGAACTTCATTCAAATTTTTATGAGAAGAATTAAGCTTATCTAGGGTGCCCTTAAGTCTTTCTACCTCATTTTTTAGATGCATGCAAGAAGTACAATTTTTACTAGAGCTCTCGGGTTTGTCGGCGCTTCTCTTGCCGAAAAATTTGTTTTCTTCTTTCAACTTCTCATTTTCCAAAACCAGTTTTTCCAAAACATTTTCTTTCAAAGAGAGTTGTTTTTCAAAATCTTTTTCTTTTAAAGAAGCATTTTCTTTTATGCTTTTAACAGTTTTGGAAGCTTTAATAAATTCACTATACAACTCATCAAAAGCATTTTGCATTTCCTCAAGAGAATAGAAATTTTTGGAAGAAATTTGACATACCTCTTCTTGATTGTTTTCGTGAGCCATGAGACAAAGATTTGCGGCTTCGTCTTCTTCTTCCTCACTCGACTTGTCACCGGAGTCGCCTCCCCAAGATATATATGCTCGTTGTTTCTTGAAGGGTTTCTTCTCCTTTTTGGCATTTGGGCAATTTGATTTAATGTGCCCGGTTTCTCCGCACTCATAGCACTTTATTTGATCTCCTTGCTTTTTGCACTTTCGTTCATACTTTTTTTTTCGCATGAACTTTTGAAATCTCTTAATAACGAGTCCGAACTCGTTGTCTCCGTCCTCATCATTTTGAGGTTGGCTTGTGCTTGCCTTGAGAGAGATCTTTTGTTTCCTTTGATCATCAACAAGAGGGTTAAGTATAGTAGATTCATAAGATTTAAGATTACCTCTTAATCCGTCGATGGTGACATTTGAAACACCAATAGATTCTTGAATCGCGTCGGCCTTGGATCGCCATGCCGGAGTGAGACTTCGGAGAATTTTTTGGACAAGTTCCTTATCCGTGAAGGTCTTCTTAATAGCATGTAAATCATTAACGATTTTTGAAAATCGTTCGAACATCTCATCGACCTTTTCCCCTTCCTTCATGTGAAACAATTCATATGCTTGGGTTAGGAAATCAATTTTAGCTTCCCTTACCTGGTCCGTACCTTCGTACGTAATTTCCAGCTTGTCCCACATTTGCTTCGCCGTTGTGCAACATGATATTTTCCTGTAATCATCAGCATTTACAGCACAATATAATAAATTAATGGCTTTAGAGTTGTTTTGCACCTTTCGGATATCATCCGCATCGTATTCATCTTCGGACTTTGGAACATCTTTATTTTCAACCTTTTTGGTTGGAATTTATTCTCCCTTCATTATAACTTTCCAAAGATGAAAGCTATTTGATTGAAAAAATATTCTCATCCTCTCCTTCCAGTACGTATAGTTTGTACCGTCAAATAGTGGTGGTCGGGTGGAGCATTGTCCTTCACCTATTCCTGCAAAAGAATCACGAGTAGAAGCCATGGATTGTTTCTCTCAAACGGTTAAGTCTTCAGAGAGTTGGGCTTTGATACCAATTGTTAGAAAATACGCTTAACGCTAGAGGGGGGTGAATAGCGTTATAATAAAAATTAGCGTAAACTTGCAGAATTTAAAATTTGCAGGAAAGAAATAAGTGCGATAAGTAAATAAGTAAGAACGAACGCACCGATGTATCCTGGTTCACCATAACCCGTGGCTAGTCCAGTCCCCGAGAGACTCTCTCGAGATTTCCACTAACTTCGTCAAGCTTACGGGTGCTTAACAAACCATTACAGTTGCTCAAGGATACCGCACCTTAAGACTTCACTTGCTTGAGGATACCTCACCCCAAGACTTCAACCACTAAGACTTTGGGTACTTAGCAAACCCGACAAGTGAGAAGATATGTTCTTCTCAAACAACTCTCTTTTAAATACTCTCTCAATAGAGTGGATAAAGAGAAACAAAATAAGCTCTATGAACAACACAAAGTTGTCTATCAAATGGCTCAACAAAAGCTCTAAAATGATGCCTGAAAATGATCAATATGTATATCAATATATGCAGGAGTTGTGTGTTTAAAATCATCTCAAAAGACCTCTTTTTATTGGTGAAAAAGTGGTGCTGACCGTTGCTTAATTGATAAATAAAATCCCTGATTCTGTGCTCAGACAATCGATTGTATGGACTAAATAATCGATTGTTTTCAACGTTCAAAAAATCAATTTAGGATTCTGTGGGAACGGTCAAAATATAATCGATTGTATGAAAATGACAATCGATTGTTTATGAATATAATCGATTGTATGACAAAAACAATCGATTGTTTAGATGTTTAAAAAACTTCGGTTGCACACTGTCTCAAAATAATCGATTGTTAAAAGTAGACAATCGATTGTTTGCTATTTTGAAAAACTTCATATCACACTGTCTTAATGCAATCGATTGTTAAAACTGTATAATCGATTGTTTGCTATTTTGAAAAACACAATCGATTGTAAAGAGCATATAATCGATTGTTTAGGTCCAGATTTAAAAGACATGTTTAAAAACCATTTTGACTAAAATACAAATCATTTTGGTTTAACACAAAGATGCATGTTTATGATAAATAAGATTTAATCAAATGTTTTATGCATGTTTATGATGACCTAATGTTGAGCCAAAAGATAAAATAACTTAAATGTTGTCCTTACATATGTTCTACCAAACGACCTACGTCTTGGGTCTTCGGTCTTGAACTCTTTGGCTCGTTCATGCAATTCCGTCATCAGTATGCTTCTCGCCATTTGATTGATTGTCATATTATATCGTTGTTTGACACTTGACTTCATTGTTTGTCATTCATCAAAACCTATACCTGAAAATCATGCTCATACAACCAAAGCGCACATATCATAGATATACATGATTTCCAACATTCCTTAGGTAGCATATGGATGTTGCCTCATTAAAAAATTTATCGATAAAACCCTTTTCGTGATAAAAACTCGGTTGAAAGAAAAGAGTGGAACGTGTGCTTTATAACCTTAAGGTCTTCGAGCTTGATTAGCACTTCGACTATCTCGGTTGGACACCTGCATAAAGGTTAGTATAAGGTGTAAATTGAAAGGGAAATGGTTATACCTTAGTTACTATGGCGCTTTAGGCTTTGGTAGGCCCTCAGTATTTTCTCAAAGGACGCGGTATAGGCCTTTGTTTATTCATTCAGATACAACCAAGAATATGCCTTATGGTCGCTATTTCAGTATTTGTTTATCTTTCGGCCCTTTTGATGGTGGAGATGTTGGTGTTTTGGGTTGTGCTGGCCATATTGACTAATATGGTGGTTTTCCTTTTTGTTGTTTTATTCGCCGTGGTGAGTCTGTTGAGGACTTCGTAAGGCGGGCATAATTTGGTCAAGCAGTCTGAGTTGCTCTGTCACCTTTGATCTAATAATATCGGTCGAGCTACCTGGATCCACAAGTACATGTTTAATTTGAAATATGTTCACAAGAAAAGAAGTTACCAGTGTGCCATTATAGGGCTGGGATAGAGCCTTGAGTTCACTTTTCCCTGTCGAGCGATTTTTTTGTTCTCCTGGTCGTGGGTTCCTGCAGGGCATCGACACCTCAAATGATCATATGGATGATATTTTGCGTCTTATCTGCTTCGCTTTTTTTGGTTAACTCTTTTTTCGGAACTAATTTTGAGCTAGGCTGCTGAGGAATTCCCGTAGGTGACTTTTGTTGAGTAATCGGGCCACTTCTTCCCGGATTTATCGGCAATCTTCGGTCCTATGCCCATGCGTGTTGTGAAATTCACATACTAAATTATGGTTCCTTTGTGAAGGGTCTGATTGTACAGGCCTTGGCCACCTGGTGTCTCTGATTTTACTGATGGTGAATACGATGTCTGATACGCCGATATTGAAGTTGTATTTTGACAAGCGAGGTGCCTCCATCGGCCCTGTATACTTATCGAACCCAGCTCTGCTGATAAGTCCCCGAGGATTCTGGCCTCGGTCCATCCTTCGATCATTGCAGGGTATGTTGCGCCTTGGGGCGTTTCTTGTATCTTCAGTGTATGGTTAGTATCTTTCCTTTTTTTTTGCTTTGGCTCTTTTACCGGAATCCTGTTAGGATATACTGAGCCCAATGGGGCTCGTAGTTTGTCGTCTTCAACCCTGATCATTGAGTGGTATCGGTTGTAGACGTCTGACCAGGTCACAACGGGATACTCGACTAGGTTCTGCTTTAGTTGATTTGAAGCTACCGAGTTTTGCTCGTTGAATCCTTGAGTGAAGGCATGCACCACCCTATCATTGGGGACAGGTGGTAGTTCCATCATTCCATTTGAAAGAGAGATACGAACTCTCGCAATATCTCATTCTCCCTCTACTTGATCTTGAAGACATCAGATTTACTTGTTGCTACTTTGATGGCCTTGAAATGTGCCTTTATGAAAAAATCTACCGGCATGGAAAATAAATCTATAGGTTTTGGAGCTATGTTGTGATACCAAATCATGTCCCCTTATAAGAGTATTTCCCCGAATTTTTCAGTAGGGCAGATTTGATCTCGTCGTCCTTTAGGTCGTTGCCTTTCACTACGCAAGTGTAGACAGTGACGTGCTTGTTGGGGTCCGAGGTTCATTGTACTTCGAAAGCTCGGGCATTCTGAACTTCTTTGGAATGGGTTTCAGCACCGTTTCCCGTGCGAACGACTTTTACATGAACTTCTTCAAGTCTACTCTTTTTAGAATTGGGGGTACGCTTGGAATTTGATCGACCCTGGAATTGTAGGTCTCTGCCTTCTTATCGTTGGCTTCTATCTTCTTCTCGCAAGACTCGATCTTCTTTGTGAGGTCCTCGAGCATCTTTACAATGGCAGGGTCGGTTACCGACCCGTTGTTGCTTGATCTGGTACCTGCTTGATTGGGGAGGCCATTCCCGATGCTATCGTGCTGGGAGTTTTCTGGTGACTTTGCAGTTAAGCAATCGCCAGTTGTTATGCCTGTAACATTTAAAAAATAATATGAAGTCTAACCTCCCGTTCTTCCCTAGTTGGGGTTTTCTGAGCTTCTTGTTGGTCTCCTTGGTGCACTCTCCTATTAGTGTGAGAGCTTATATTGACATGTTGGGCATCGTGTAAGACCGCATCCACAGGAATTGGTTCTGGTGCATTCTCAGGGTTTCGTGGTGGTACACCAACACCTTGAACATCTACATCATTCTCTTCATGGTTCTCAAGATTGTTGTTCACTAAGTCAGACATTTTGACCTGAAATCAAAGATCTTGAGCAAGAAAAAGTGTGAAAGATAACTTGCGCTATGTAGTAAAACCATCAAGAAAATAATTACTATTATTTTTAGCCCCACGGTGGGTGCCAAATTATTTACTGTAAAATGGTAATTATAATTAAATTTAATTTTGTGATTCTAAAAAAACGTGATTTATTTTTATGCTAGTTGTTTAGGCAATAGATGCTAAGTGAGGTACTTGGATTCAAGATAAGAGCTTAAAAATAAGATGTTAACCAAACCGAATAGCTGTCAATCGAGGCCTAGAGCTTGCTTATTCGGGGCGTCGCCTATGTCTGCCGAGGGTGATTGAGGGATGAGTAACTATTATAATAAAAATCAATGACGGCTCTTTATGGCTAATGATAAGCAATAAATGATGAATAATAAATAGAACACAATGAATATGAACAATATTGCAAGTAATAAGATCAAGAGAGTGTGTTAGAGAGCAGGGAGAGTGTTCTTGTGTATTTACTATTGGGCAATAGGTCCTTACAAAATGAGAAAGATCTCCTTTATATATGAGGGGAAATCCCAACATAGTACAGATGCATTGATTACAAAGATATGGGCTGATATAGTCATTTAATATATTGAATCGTTTTTTGAACTAGTCCACTAGGCTTTGTCAACTATATGTACACATCTTGGAAACTTCTCCTTGATCCATAGATACCACTAATTTATATTGCCTCGAGGCCAGTCATTATTTATACCACCTCGAAGTCGATCATCCAGAACCCTCGAAATCCTCAAAATGCCTTAATGATCAAATAGAGATTATAATCTCAACTTCACGTTGTTGTCCCAGTGGTATTATTGTAGATTCTATAGTTTATTGGATTTATAATCAGTTGATAAATAAATACTGGCAATACAAGTCTTGTGTAATCAAGATTCAGGCCCACCATTATATTATTTTGAATTGGGAACTTTTACATGTACATAAATTTTTTGGGGTAGACTTAAATTTGAATATATATATATATATATATATATATATATATATATATATATATATTGATGAATCAATTAAATTTAGATGTTGCCAAAGTGACCTCTCTAATGAGAATTTATTTATTTTAGAATATAAAAAGTTTTGTGCTTGTAAGTTGTAACCTATGTGAATATGGTTCATCCCAAAGGAAGGTCAAGGTTTAAAAGAATTACATGTGCAATTTTGTGGTAATAATCACGTGATAGTTTTTGGTTTTACGTGCGAATAATACAGCGGTCCAAAGGAAGATTTATTATTTGGCATGTTCTTTTATTATTAGTGTTTAACTATTACACTAAGATACCACTTATAATTACTTTCTTTATTAGATGAGTAAATTTAACTCGATACAGAGTTTAAGAATTTTTTTTAAAAAATTTTATAATCTTAAAAATTTAAAAGGTAAAAGCTTTGTGGGACCATGACATTTATGTATCATAAATATTTCTCATTAAGAATAAGATGGGTAAAATAAAGATAAAGTAAATTATTTCTAAATTTATAAATATATCGTTTATTTTGAAACAAGCTAAAAAGAAAAATATCTCATTTAATTTGAAATAAATGAAGTAATAGTTTTTTTCCAAAGATAAACTATTAATAGAGTGACCGGTACCTTGAGATGGAATTTACCTTACTCGAATTTATTTTTATTGTGGCTTTAAGTATTATGTGAGCTTATCTCATTGTTTGTTATTCTCTGGATTCAGTTGAATGACTCCAATTCTAGGAATATTTGGGGGCACTATATCCGAAAAGACTAAGATGGCTAAGGAATTCAAAATTGAAAACGAATTTATTAAGATTGAAAAGGTGAAAAATCATATATTCTTGACAAATTCGAATTCAATGTGGTACAAAAAGAATAAGAAAGATGCGATTACACCAATAGAAAAGAAACAACATAAAGAATTAACTAAGGATAGTTATTTCTTCAGTGAAGCTCAAAGATCGGAAGAATGGTATGCTTCTTAATTTTGTTTGTTCGGAGGTTAATTTGACTTCGGTATCAAAACACACGCGGTGTTTAGATTTCGGTGCGACAACTCATATCAGTGTGTCTATGCAGGATGCCTAAATTGCTGAAAGCCTAATGATTGTGAAAGATACGTTTACGTTGGTGATGGTAAATATGTGAAAGTCAAAGTAATTGAAACTTTTAGATTATTGTTAAGAACTTGTTTTATTTGGATTTTAATGAGACTTTCGTTGCACCATCTTTTAGACGGAGTTTGATTTATGTTTTTCTATTGGACAAGTCTGGTTATTTTTGTTTAGTTAGAAATTGTCACGACCTAAAAACTAACTCTGTCATAATGGCGCATATTGTGGTACTAGGCAAGCCGTTATAAAAAACAAATCGATATTTCCGTTTCAAAGATAATCCCAAAGTTATTCAATATAAAATTTTCATAAAGGAGTGCAAATCAAAACAAAAGTGCGAAAAAGAAACCCCGACATCGGGATGTCACTAAGTCACGAGCAACTACTACAAACTATTATGAAATAGTAAGACTAACATAGTACGAGAATAACCAAAATACACTAATGGGAAGATAATGAAGGAGAAAAGTAGGACTGCAATCGCCAGGCAACTACCTCGCTATCTCCGATGATCCGTTACTGAGTAAATCAATAACCACTATCATGGCCAGAGATACCTCGATCTCCAAATAAGGTGCAGCGGGTAACGTGTGAGTATACCAACTTAGTAAGTAATAAGTCCAAACTATGGACTGATAGGTAGTAACGAACTTAATCTCAACATGTAATAGAAATAAACTGTGCAGAAAAGTAGGCATGCTTTCAATTCAAGTATTCAGCTCAAGCAGTAAAGTACGTACAAATTTGGATAATGTGAAGTATAAAGCTCAGCTAATCTCTGCGTGTCAATGCACAAAATGTATAAAAAGTTACCATGTACCTCCATTTTCATGTGCTCAACCACTCAGTACTGTATATGTCCATCCGGCCCAGGGAAGATTCATCCGAAATATATACACATCACTTACAACAGTCACTCAGTACCGAGCAAGGCCGTTCCAGTCCTATGGAGAAGAACTATCTCCATGTATAAATGCTTCGGACAAGATTCATGTCCAAGGAAGATCCATCCCTCAATAATATCAGTTATGCTCGCTGGAGATGTGTTACATATTTAAGAGGGGCTCCTACAGCCCAAGCACTATCATAATCATCAACATAACTGATGCGTCGTGAAGCCCTATCTCATAGCTATCACTCAAATCAGGCTCCCAGCCTCACTCAGTCATCACTTTCCAGTCTAATACACAGGTCCATAATGCCATGAAAACTAGCCCGAAACAATTATATGTTGTTCCGTTGAATAACAACTGAGTCTGGGACATGATATGAAATGCATGAATAAGACTGAGTACATAATATCAATGAAACTAGTGAGATAACGCCAAGAAACGACCACTAGGTGTCCCAACAGTATCGGCGTAAAGCCCTAACATGATACCTACCATGATTTACAACTCAATTAGTTAATTACATGATGAAAAGACATATATCAGCAAGAAAGAGTCATTAAACGGTGCCATGGAATAAACTAGGTCCCGATTCTTACGGTGCACACTCGCACGCCCGTCATTTGCCATGTGCGTCACCTCAATACTAATCACATAACACATAATTCGGGGTTTCGAATCCTTAGAACCAAGATTAGAAGCATTACTTACCTCAAACCAAGCTAAAATCCTACTCCGCGATGCCCTTGCATCTCGAATCGGCCTTCAAATATTCTGAATCTAGACGATAGAGATACAGCGCAATCAATATAGGCCAAGGAAGCAATTCCACAAGAAAAATACTTAATTGGACACAATTCCTAAAATTAACTCAAATTCGGCCCACGTCTCGAAATCTGGTAAAAGTCATAAAACTAGAAAGCTCATTCGCTCATGAGTCCATAAATACAAAATTTATCAAAATCTGACCCATTTGGTCCCTCAAATCCTCAATCAAACTCTCCAAAATCCCACGCCCTAACCCCTCATTTCATCCCTGATTTCCACCAATTAATTGATAAAACAGTGGCACCATGGCACCATAGATAAGAGTACTAGATCTCAAGCAACTTACCTCACTAAAAACCCCTTGAATCTCCCTTCAAAATCACTTCCAAAGCTACAAAACCCGACTTGACAATGGTGGAAATGAACCGAAATTCTCGAAGTGTGCTATTTATACTATCTGCCCAAGTCTTCCGCCCTGTGGCCATATAAGTCCTGCAAAAACGCACCTACAGTCAGTTACTCGCACTGATAGAAATCACTTAAATCCTCAATATCGCACCTGCGCCCAGGTTCCGCACCTGCCAGCACGCACTTGCGCACACCCTTCCTCTTCTGCGGAACTGGCCACTTTCCTTTCTTCCGCATCTTTGCCTGAGGTCACGCACCTACAGGCTTGTAAACGCAGCCAATCCTTTGTACCTGCGGCTCTAGCCCACCTTAGCCTTGGCCGTTTGTGGCTCTTTCTACACTTCTGCGAGCTCGCACCTGCGGTTCCCACTTTGCAGGTGCGTTTATGACAGTTGAGTTCAACTTCAATAATCCCTTCAATCCCAAGCTTGTTCCGTCAATCACCCGAAATTAACTCAAGGCCCCCGGCACCTCTACCAAACATACCAACAAGTTGCATAACCCCGTACAAACTTAGTAAAGCCTTCGAATCACTCAAAACATCATCAAAACACCAAATTACCCTCGGATTCAAGCCTAAGAACTTCTAAACTTTCAAATTTCATTAACGATGCCAAAACCTACTAAATCACATTCGAATGACCCCAAAGTTGCACACAAGTCAGAAATGACACCACGAACCTACTATAACTTTCAAAATTCTATTCCAACACTAATATCAAAATTTTTACTGCCAATCAAAATTGCCAAAAATCCAATTTTCGCCAATTCACGCCTAATTCTACCACAGACCTCCAAATCACATTCGTACGCGCTCCTAAGTCCAAAATCACCTAACGGGGCTAACAGAACCATTAAAATTCAAATCTAAGGTTGTTTACACAAAAGTCAATATCCGGTCAACTTTCCCAACTTAATCCTTCACAAAAGAGACTAAGTGTCTCAACTTACTTCGAAACCACTCCGGACCCGAACCAACTAACTTTGTAAGTCAAAATGCAGCTGAAGAACACAAAAGAAGAAGGAAATAGGGGAACGTGGCTATTACTCTCAAATCGACCTGCCGAGTTGTTACATCATCCCCTCTTAAACAAACGTTCGTCCTCAAACTAGTTTAGAAATATACCTGAAGCCTCAAATATATTTGGATATCAGCTCTGTATCTCCCGCTCGGTCTCCCAAGTAGCCTCCTCCACGGGCTGACCTCTCTATTGTACCTTCACTGAAGCTATGTTCTTTCACCTCAACTTTCGAACCTGCTGATCCCAAAAAGCCACTGGATCTACATCATAAGTCATATCACCCTCCAACTGAACTGTGCTGAAATCCAAGACATGATTTGGATCACCGATATACTTTTGGAGCATGGAAACATAAAATATTGGATGCACACCCGATAATCTAGGTAGCAAATCAAGCTCATAAGCCACCTCCCCAATCCTCCAAAGTATCTCAAAGGGCCCAATGAACCGAGGGCTTAGCTTGCCCTTCTTCCCAAATCTCATAATACCCTTCATGGGTTAAACCTTCAGTAGAACCTTTTGCCCAACCATATAAGACACAACACGAACATTTCTGTCAGCATAACTCTTTTGTCTTGACTGAGCTGTACGAAGCTGCTCTTGAATTAATTTTACCTTGTCCAAAACATCTTGTACTAAGTCTGTACCCAAAAGCCCAGCCTCGCCCGACTCAAACCAACCTACTGGAGATCTACATTGTCTCTTATATAAAGCCTCATACAGAGCCATCTAATACTCGACTGATAACAATTGTTATATAAAAACTCTGCGAGTGGCAGAAACTGGTCCTATGAACTCCCAAACTCAATGACACAAGTGCGTAACATGTCCTATAATATCTAAATAGTGCGCTCGGACTGCCCATCTATCTGAGGATGAAATTTCGTTCTCAACTCCACCTGAGTGCCCAACTCTTGCTGTACGACTTTCCAAAAGTGCGAGGTAAGTTGTGTGCCTCTATCTAAAATGATGGAAACTAGGACACCATGCAGGCGAACAATCTCTCGAATATAAATCTCAGTCAACCGCTCTGAAGAATAGGTAGTACTCAAAGGAATGAAGTGCACGACTTTGTTAGCCAATCCAAAATCACTCGAATAACATCGAAATTCCTCAAATTCTATGGGAGTCTAACTACGAAATCCATGGTGATCCACTCCCAATTCCACTCTGGAATCTCTATATGTTGAAGCAAGTCACTCGGTCTCTAATGCTTATATTTCACATGCTGATAATTGAGACACCTAACTATAAACCCAACTATATCTTTCTTCATTCTCCTCCACCATTAATGTTGTCTGAAATCCTAATATATCTTCATGGCACCAAGATAGATAGAATACTACAAACTATGGGCCTCCTCAAGAATCAACCCCCGAAGCCCATCTACATTATGCACACATATCCAACCCTGCTTCCTCAATACCTCATCATCACCAATAGTCACATCTCTGGCATCATCATTCAGAACCTTGTCCTTGAGGACAAGTAAATGAGGATCATAATATTGCGACTCTCTAATACGATCATACAAGGAAGACCGATAAACTACACAAGCTAGGACCCGATTGTGCTCCAAAATATCCAACCTCGTGAACTAATTAGCCAAGGCCTAAATATCAACTGCAAGAGGTTTCTCCCCGATAAGAAGGAATGCAAGACTACCCATACACACAACGTTTCTACTCAAGGCATCGACCACCACATTGGTCTTTCTCGAATGGTACAAGATAGTAATATAATAGTCCTTTAGTAACTTCAACCGTCGTCGCTGCCTCAAATTGAGATCCTTCTACTTGAAAAAGTGCTGGAGGCTACGATGATCGGTAAACACCTCACAAGATATCATACAGATAGTGCCTCCAAATCTTCTATGCGTGAATAATAGCGACCAACTCCAAATTATGAACATGGTAGTTCTTCTCATGGGGCTTCAACTAACGATAAGCATAAGCAATCACTCTACTATCATGCATCAACATACACCCAATGCCGACCCGAGAAGCATCAAAATATATCATATAAGAACCTGAAGCTGATGGAAAAACTAACACTAGAGTTGTGGTCAAGGCAGTCTTGAGCTTTTGAAAGCTCGCCTCATAGTCACCGACCACTTGAAAGGAGCACCCTTTTGGGTCCATTTGTTCAAGGGTGATGCAATAGATGAAAATCCCTGAACGATAATACAGTAATAACTGGTTAAACCAAGAAAGCTACGAATCTATGTGACTTAAGATGGTCTGGACCAACTCTAGACCACCTATATCTTCTTCGGATCAACCTGAATACCCTCACTGGACACCACGTGCCCAAAGAACGCCACTGAACTGAGCCAAACTCAAACCTGGAGAACGTAGCATAAAGCTTCTACTTCCTCAACCGGTGTAATACAACTCTCAAATGCTCGGCATGCTCCTCCTAGCTACGAGAGTATACCAGGATATCATCAATGAATACAATAACAAACGAGTCGAGGTAAGGCTAAAACACATTGTTCATCAAATGCATCAACGTTGTTAGAGTATTAGTTAGCCCAAAAGATATCATAAGGAATTTATAATGACCATACATGGTCTTGAAAGCTGTCTTAAGATTGTCCAAGTCCCTAATCTTCAACTGGTGATACTCTAACCTGAGATCAATCTTGGAGAACACTCTCGCTCCGTAAAGCTGGTCAAATAAATCATCAGTATGAGGCAAAAGATACTTATTATTAATTGTGACTTTGTTCAACTACCTGTAATCAATGCATATTCTCATAGTGCCATCCTTCTTCTTCATAAATAGAACAATCGCACCCCAAGGTGACACACTAGGCCGAATAAACCCTTATTAGGGAGTTCCTGAAGTTGCTCCTTCAATTCCTTTAACTTCGTTGGTGCCATATGATACGATGGAATAGAAATGGGCCGAGTGCCTTACACCAAATCAATAACAAATTCAAATATCCCTATCAGGCAGCATATTTAACAGGTCTGTAGGAAACATATCCGTAAAATCTCTCACCACTAGAACTGAATCAATAATATGAGTTTCTGCACTGACATCCCTCATAAATGCCAAACAAGAAAGACATCCCTTCCCAACCATCTTTTGGGACTTCACGTATGAAATTACTCACATATTGTGACAAACCTCACCACTCAATATGTGGAACCCCTGGCATAGCCAATGTTATCGTCTTAGCATGATAGTCCAAAATAGCATGACATAGAGACAATCAATCCATGCCCAATATCACATCAAAATCAACCGTACTAAGAAGAAAAATGTGTACTCGGGTCTCCAAAACCCCAATAGTCACCACACAAGAGCGATATACGCGGTCCACAACAATAGATACATGAACCGATGTTGATACCCAGTTTTTTTCTATATATTTTTGTACGCAAAATACCTTTGAAATAGTGTTTATATGTATATATAAGTATGTTCCAATATTTTATTATTTTTCCTTAATTTTAAAAGGATATCTAAATTAATTTACTGGCCTATTTTATCAAGAAAAATCCCAATAATTATTCCCAAAATTATCATTTTTATAGTTCATTTATTGGATTCTTATACCTATACTATAACATAGCTAACACAATTTTGTATATTTTTTATAAATTTATTTAGTATTTTAAAACTAAATTGCATATAATTGCAAATAGCCTCTTTTAAGATTTAATTGTGTTTATATTTATAAAATTGACTTCAGTATTTTAATTTGATAATTATGAATCATTAATCATTTTATAACCTTTAATTTATTTCTAAAAAGTATTTTTTTGAAAACAAATAGGAAAATGGCTATTTAAATGTTAGCCCCGATTATTTCAATTGTTAGTTTTATTTGAACCCAATTTTTAAATCCAATTACCACCCAAACCCTGTTCAAATCGACCCAGAACCGTTTTCCACCTACCCTCTCTAATCTCAACCATTGATCTCCCAGGTCAACGACCATTATTTCCCTTACCATTTTTAAACCCCGAACTACCCCAAACCCTAATCATTTGCCATCTCCCAACCGCCCTTGAATACTATTTCTCCCAATTCTCTCTCAAGGTTCTTGGAACCCTAGCCTCCTCCTACCTTTTCTCACCGTGCTTTCACCGGAATCCATGGCTTCTCAAGCCATGGATGGGTTGTACTCGCCCCTCTCTGCCATTAGACCTTGGGTGTTCAAGGTTTTGAAGTTCGACTTCGATGGTTCTCTTTCAGATCTTTGGTTTCGTGGCTTTTCCGGCCATGCTCCAACATATTCAAGCACGAGAAGCTTGATTCTTGACCTTATCGACCCAGGATCTGAATTTTCCAAGCCTTTCTCATTTTCTAGGGTTTTTCCAAAACCTTAAGCTGCTCGAGGTTCTTTCTCTGTTTGTTTTCTTAGACCTGTGATGTATGTGTGTTCTACTGGACATTCAAAGTATTTCCCCAAATTTTTCTTTTTAAAATCACTTGTTGTCGATAAGGGTTTCTGAAAGGTTTTTCAAAATTGACTTTTCTGATTCTTCTTCTTCTTTTATTCATGTGTGTTTGTCTATATAATGCTCATGTGTTTCTCTTTTACTACGCGTATGTTGTTCTTCTGCTTTTCATTTTCTAATATACATGTTACTCATGTGCTCACATGTTAATCCCTGTTATGTTTTCCTTACTATATGTGTTTACTGTTAAGTTCTTTAATTTTGTTTGCTTTACTAGACTCTGTTTGTGTTCTTGCTAAGAATATTTCATCTACTGTGGGTTAAGTTTACACCACTTGCTTAAGATGTGACTTTTCTAAAACATGCTCTTTTATGCTCTTAAATCAGCTTTCTTTGTTTGTTGCTTCGAACCTGCTATTATATTTGTTTTGTTTCTCATGAGGCTTTGAAACAGACCTTTGAAGTTTGTTTCAATAGCTCGCCTTCTCATCTCTATGTCTGATTCAATTTGAAATCCTAGGATTTGGGGGGCTTTCTTTGGCAAGTTTTATTTGGTGTTTGGACTAAGATTCTGTATTGGAACCCTGGACTATCAAACTCACTATGAGTCTACGAACTGAACTTGTATCCCTTTACCTATGATTCTGAACCATTCAATGTTAAACTCTTTTCTAAGTAACATGATGACTTCTTTTGTTTGATTTATCTGCTTTATATACGAGAAATTCTTCTTTCAAAAGGGGTTTTGCCAACTACTAATTAATTTTAAATTCCTTTAATGGGGTTAATTGATTGTTACTGATTTCCTTTAAATTAAACCTTCTTTACCTTTTCCTGACTTGGTTCATTCGAGTAAAAGCCTGTAACTTTGATTTTACTAGTTGTTTGATTGATTCGCTTTCCTTATTTTTCACAAACCAAGTACCACAATACTTTTGACTTAAATAACTTCTATGTATTTATCCTTTATTGTACTGCTTGAGAAAATATTCTGATTAACTCTTCCTTAATTGTCTCTACTCATTTGAAATTAGAGTCCCTTAATTAAAGGGAGATTGATTTCAATGTTATTTTCTTACCTTTTCTTACTTGCTTGCTTCACTATAAAAGGGGCACGTCTCTTCTATACTTTGACACACATCGGTTACTGAACACTTCAAATTTAATATTCTCACACTCTCAATTACAATACTCTTTCAATACTCTACTCTCTTCTGAGATCTTTTGTACCGTTTTCTTGCAACTTGGCTTTTCAAGACTAATGTTTTACTTATTTGTTTCCCTGAAACTGGTATGCCTTAATTTTGATTTCAACTTCTTCCCTATATGTTTACTTTACAGTTTCCATACTCCTGTCTATTTTGCTGTTCATATAAATAAGCTACTTTCTGTTTACATCCGTTGTTTGTTGTGAATCTCCCATACCCTCACTCCCTTCTATGTGTGTGAGTTAAGGCTCATGGCCTGGCAGTATCCATATTGCTGCCAGGTCTGAACCTGATCCTCAATGGGTCCTAACTCCCAACCTTGGCTAACAGGCTGGTCAGAGGTGTTCCAATACTCTTAATTGCTGCGCATGACCACCATCCTGCTATAGCTTTCCCTACTTCCCCCTCTATGCACTTACAATTGCTCTTAGACTCTAAGTTCTCCCCCCCCCCCTCCTATGAGCCTTGCCTTGGGGACCTTGAGTACCCTCTGAACTTGGATATTCGAGGCCTAGCCCTTCCACACTGCACTATGATCTAATTCTGCAATTTATTTGGGGTGTACGCACTACCCGGAGTCCACTTGAGGCTCTTAGGAACTTTGACGCATCCCAAATAAGTGAAAGGCTTTGGAAATCCGATCCTAGAAGTTGGTTTATCTCATATTGTTAGACCTTGAGTCCGAATTAGGCTCCTTGGTTGTAGCTTACTTTATGATGTAATTTTACTTTTCTTGATTCATTTGGGTTGTAATAATTTGTAATAACTTATGGGGTATATAATGAAAAGGGGAATGTCACTTACGTTATGCATGTAGGTAGACATCATGCTTTAGGTATTTATTTCTGCAATCACAACGTGTTTTTCGCTTCTTCATCTGCATATAGAAATCCTGCATATAAGTTGCTTCATTACTGCATTAAAAATCCTACATATAAGTTATGCATTTCATTAGGAATGATGTCTATAAGTTTCTGCACTTATACATTAGAAACCATGTCTATAAGTTTCTGCACTTCTGCATATAGAAATCATGATTATAGGTTTTCACACTTCTGCATGTAGATACGTCATTAGGCAAACAGTCTATAGGTTAAATTAATAACAAGTTGCATCCTAAATACCATGTATATAGGATTCCTACATCCTGATATTCGTTTTAAAATCAATAATGCTTAGAAATCATGTCTATAGGAGTAACCAATTGAATCACATTCGTCTCTTTCATCTAAAATCAGTAGGAATGTCGATAATATCTGCAAAAGTATTTTTGTATAAAATCAGTAACTCTTCTTTAAAAATCAATATACTTTCACATCGTCAGATATCATGCCTATAGATTTCACCTAGGCAAACCAGTAGGTAATTGATTAACTGCATCAGTCTTTGATAATTACAACCAGGGGTAGGCCTAATTCAAACTTCTCAACTGAGAAATATGATATTAATCAGCATATCCTAACGCCTTAAATTTAATTCAGACTATAACCAGTATTTGAAGTCATGCTAGATAATTTACTTCTTTAAGTGGGGAGGCCTGTTTGAGCCTTCAAACTGCTACGTGTTTCCCCTTAACTGCTTTATGTGTTTTGTTTGTCGCATTAGTATTTTGTCCTTTTAAACTCTGAAAAAGCCACAATTTCCTTCCTTTTTAGGACTAGTAGTCTCAATTCCTCCGGGACTGATAGGATGGGGACAGGTAATAGCATTCAATAAGTAACGATACTATTCCACGTTTTAATACCTTAACAAGGTGGGAAGGGCAGATATAGACATGATGACTGGTGCGCTAATACCATGTGCAACCCCTCTTCTGGGGAGTAATTGACGGGTATTGCATTGATGTGATCCATATTATTTCTAAACCTAGGAACCCCCTTCCCTTTACTTGCTTATGTTCGTTTCCAGGATTGTTTAAATTATTTCTATAAAACTGCTGCTTTCTTCAAATTTTCAATTTACTTGCAATATTATGTGAAACCCCCCTTCTATTTGAGATTTCTATTTGCTTATTTGTTATTTAAAGTCACAATTGTAGCATGGCCTGGAACCACACTAGTGGATCCTGAGGGGTGCCTAACACCTTCCCATCAAGATAATTTCTAGCCCTTACCCAAACTATAGTTTTCCAACTCAAACCCTTCTTTAGTGTCCTAGTGCACTTTAATCATTAGGTGTCGAATCTTTAATCCAAAAACCCAATTTCGAAAAGGGAACGAGTTGTCCTCCAAAATGTCATAAACCCGGAGTCTTCCATAATAAGTAGTTTTGACTCGGTCTAGCTAGGATAGAGCCATCCTAAAGAAACTTTCTTCTGTTCTAGGTTTCCCTATGGTTATCGGATGATGGGAATAACAAAACAGAAATTTTGAAATGAGCACGAAATGTCAATATATGAATTGTTTCATTATTCGTTATTTATGGGTCTTCTTGTTACATTCACTTACAACAAGAAACAACTAGCATTATTTCGCTTTAGAAAAAGGGGCATCGACACCAATGAAATAAGATACTTGCAGGGTGTATCCAAATAATGAGAAAAATATGATGACACATATAAAAAAGTGGAACTGAGATCAAATAATAAAGAGGCATACCTGTGGCAAACTAAGATAATAACTATGATCACAACATCTGAAGCAATAAAATTCGGTCTGGCAGCGAGTGCATAGAAACAAGCCTGGCCACCACTTGATCGTCCTCCCTCTCTAGGGCGACCTCTAACTGACTGACCTTCACCCCGAGCTGGTTGGGCGAGTGAGGAAGTAATTGGTGCTGAATCCGAAGGCTGACTCCTCTGCTAGGATGAATTTTCCGTATGGGGAGGTGAGAAACTCTTGATATGACCCAAATCTCCACACTCAAAGCAACATCTCCCTACAAATAACAGTGGGGACTAAAGGGAGCCTGAGCACTGGGATACCCACTAGAAAAACCGGCATAGATGAACCCTGAGCTGATTGTGCATGAGTCGAACTCTGAGCTAGAAGGACATTAAGAGATTAGTGGCCTTTATATGAAATGTGAGGACCATGGCCAGATGATCTACCAGGGTAATCCAGACGGGTCATCTAAGCATGCTTGAAGGGAAGACCCCTACCGTGGTGAAGCTGAGCTCTAAAAGGAACACCACCAAAACTACCAAATCCTCGAGGCTTTTTGGCCTCCCTATCAATTCGCTGCTGGCAGCAAACCGACTCTATCTCTCGACCAATGTTAACCACCTCCTCAAAATAGGCACCAGGCACTTTCTCTCTAGCTATAAGAATTCGTAGCTGATATGCGAGGCCATCCACGAACCTCCTGATCCTTTCCCTGTCTGTAGGAACCAAAAAAAAAATATGACGAGCTACATTAGAAAATCTCATCTCATATTGCATCTTGGTCATATCTTCCAGGCGCAACTGCTCGAACTCTCTGCGTAGCTCCTCTTTACGGGACTGCAACACATACTTCTCCAAAAAAAGAATGGAGAACTGCTACCAGGTAAGGGACGCTGAACCAATAGACATACGCCTCTCATAAGCCTCCCACCAAGTAAATCTAGCTCCAAAGAATTGAAAGGTAGTGAACGAAACTCCATTGGTCTCTAGAATACCCAATGTATGGAGAATCCTCTGACACTTATCCAAAAAAACCTGGGCATTCTCGCCCTCTACACCACTGAAAGTCGGAGGCTAAAGTCTACCAAATCTCTCCATTCTACACTGCTCATCATCAGGAATGACTGGGACCATATAATCCTGAGCAGGTACAATCGATTGGGCTTGTGGTGCCCTTGGTGTCTGAAGTCTCTAAATAACCTGCTCGGGTGTATGAGCGGCAAAGTGTGAGTGCCTCTCCCGGCCTGGAAAGTAGTTGCTATAGTAGTAACAGAGACCGCCTAAGTAAGACTAGTGCACACGGTCACAATGAAATACGGTCTCCTAAGGACCTGGAATAACAATAGGCACAGTTGCACTTGAGCTGGTCCCGCTGGTGCAACCACAACTGAGACCTGATCATGTACTGGGGCAATTGGTGGATATGTAGGTGTTGCCCTAGATGCTGCGCGGGCTAATACCTGCCCCTACCATGGTCTCAACTACTACGTCGGCCCCCGTGGCCCAACTAGTGGTACTGTTGGCTGCCCATCCTGACCAGTAGCATGTATCCTCACCATCTGTGAGAATAGAATAACGAAAATTTAGTTACCACTATCAACAGATTCACACGATAAGAATTCAAGAATGTAAAGTTTCCTAAGGGTTCTACAACCTCTCGAAAATAAGTACAGACGTCTACGTACCAATCTGCAAGACTCTACTAAACCCGCTCATGGCTCATGAGACCTATGTAACCTAGGCTCTGATACCAACTTGTTACAACCCAAATACTAACCTTGTCATGATGGCGCCTATCGTGGTACTAGGCAAGCCAACACATTATCAAAAACAAAATGATATTTTCATGTCAAAGATAATCCCAAACCTATTTAATATAAAACCCTCATAAAGGAGTGCAAATCAAAGCAAAAGTACAGAAAAGAAAGCCCGATATTAGGGTGTCGCTAAGTCATGAGAAACTACTACAAACTGTTATGAAAATAGCAAGACTAGCATAGTTTGAGAATAACCAGAATATACTAATGGGAAGATAAAGAAGGAGAAAAACGGGAAATTGCCAGACAACTACCTTGCTATCTTTGATGATCTGCTACTGAGTAGATCAACAACCATTATCGTGGCCAAAGATACTTAGATCTGCACACAAGGAACATGTGGTAACATGAGTATACCAACTTAGTAAGTAACAAGTCCAAACTATGGATTGATAGGTAGTGACAAACTTAACCTCAACAGGTAATAGAAATATACTGTGCAATAAAAGTAGGCATGCTTTCAATTAAAGTATTCAGCTCAAGTAGAAAAGTTAGTACATATCTGGATAGTGTGAAGTATAAATCTCAGCTAATCTCTACGTGCCAATGCACAAAATGTATGGAAATGTACCATGTACCTCCACTCTCAAGTGCTCAATAACTCAGTATCGTATATGGCCATCTGGCCCAAGGAAGATCCATCTCGGAATATATATATATATATCATTGACAACAGTCACTCTGTGCCGAGGAAGATCGTTCCAGCCCTGTGGATGAGATCCATCTCTAGGTATAAATGCTTTAGAAAAGATCCATGTCCAGAAAAGATCCACCCCTCAATAATATCAACTATGCTCATTAGGGGTGTGTTACAGACTCCGTAGGGGCTCCTACAGCCCAAACACTATCATAATCATCAACATAACTGCTGCGGCATGGAGCCCGATCCTATAACTGTCACTCATAATTAGGCTCCCACCCTCACTCAGTCATCACTCTCCAGTCTCACATACGGGATCAAAACGCCATGAAAACTAGCTCGGAATAATGATATGATGTTCCAATAAATAACAACTGAGACCGAGATATGATATGAAATTCATGAATAAGACTTAGTATAGAATATCAATGAAACTAGTTAGATGACACCAATAAACGACCACAAAGTGTCCCAACAGTATCGGCGTAAAGCCCTAACATGATATTTAGCATGATTTACAGCTCATTTACTTAATTACATGACGAAAAACATGGATATCAGCAAGAAAGAGTCACTAAATGGTGCATGGAATGAACTAGGTACCGATTCTAACGGTGCACGCCCACACGCCCGTCATTTGGCATGTGCGTCACCTCAATACTAGTCACATAACACATGGTTCGAGATTTCAAACCCTCACAACCAAGTTAGAATTACCTCAAACCAAGTCAAAATCCTACTTCTCGATGTGCTTGCCTCTCGAATCAGCCTCCAAATATCCTGAATCTAGGTAAAAGCGATACAATGCAATCAATATAGGCCAAGGAACCAATTCCACAAGAAAACTTACTTACTTCGACACAAATCCCGAAATTCACTCAAATTTGGCCCCGCGCCCACGTCTCGAAAACCGACAAAAGTTACAAAACTAGAAATCTCATTCACTCACGAGTCCATACATACAAAATTTATCAAAATTTGATTCCATTTGGTCCCTCAAATCCCAAATCAAACTCTCCAAAATTCCAAAGCCCTAACCCCTTATTTTACCCCTAATTTCCACTAATTAATTGATAAAACAATGGGAAAATACCGTAGATAAGCGTAGTAGAGCTCAAGAAACTTACCTCACTAAAAACACCTTGAATCTCCCTTTAAATTCACTCCAAAAGCTCCAAAAACTCACTTGACAATAGTGGAAATGAACCAAAATTCGTGAAGGGTGTTAGTTATACTTTCTGCCCAGGTTTTCTGCACCAGCAGCCATATATCCGCACCTGCGGTCATTTACTCACATCTGTGAAAACCACTTAAATCCTCAAAATTTCACATGTGCCCTAGGTTCCGCGTCTGCGGGCGCGAACTTGCGCACACCCTTCCGATTCTAGGGAACTGGCCACTTTCCCTTCTTTTGCATCTCTGCCCCAGGTCACGCACCTCGTAGCTGTGACCAATCCTTCGCACCTGCGGTTTCAGCCCACCTTAGCCTTGGCCGTATCTACGGCTCTTTCTCCACTTCTGCGGATTCACACCTGCGATTCCCACTCCGCAGGTGCGGTTATGACCGCTGAGTTCAACTTCAGAAATCCCTCAAATCCCAAGCTTGTTTCGTCAATCACCCGAAATCAACCCGAGACCATCAGAACCTCTACCAAACATAGAAATAAGTTGCATAACCCTATAAAAATTTAATTGAGCCTTTTAATCACTCAAAACATCTTCAAACACCAAATTACCCTCGGATTCAAGCCTAAGAACTTCTAAATTTGTAAATTTTATAAATAATGCCGACACCTACCAAATCATGTCCGGATGATCCTGAATTTTGCACAAAATTCATAAATGACACCACAAGCCTACTCTAACTTTCAAAATTCCATTCCGACCCTGATATCAAAATTTTCACTACTGGCCAAAATTTTAACTTTCGCTAATTGATGCCTAATTCTACCATTGACCTCCAAATCACATTCTGGATAGGATCCTAAGTTCAAAATGACCTAATGGATATAAGGAAACCATAAAAATTCAAATTTGAGGTCGTGTACACATAAGTCAACGTCCGGTCAACTTTTCCAACTTAAGCTTTCACAAAAGAGACTAAGTATCTCAATTTACTCCAAGACCATTCCAGACCCAAACCAACTAACTCGGTAAGTTAAAATACAGTTGAAAAACACAAAAGAAGCAGAAAATAGAAAAACGGAGCTATAACTCTCAAAACGACCGGCCGGGTCGTTATAGAAATAGAAAAATCAGTCTCCCTTGTTATTCAAAATTGGTTGGTTCTAGTTCTTTATCAGGTTATAATAGTCCATATTTACTTGATACGGTTGCTTTGTTCATTGAATCCTTGTGTGTTAACATAACTGGTCATAAGAGCAAATTAACCGGCGAGAATTCAGCTGCATTGTGGCAGAAGAGATTAAGCCATATCTCCAAAAAGAGAATTGAGAGGCTTATGTCTACTGGTATTCTTGATTCTCTTGATTTTCAGATTTTAAGGTCTATGCTGATTTTACTAAGGGGAAACAAATAAATATTATGAGATTTGGAGCCAACAGAAAATCAAATGTCTTAGAACTAGTATACACTGATATTTGTGGACCGTTCCCTACAGCTTCTTGGAAAGGTCAATAATATTTTATATCGTTCATAGACGACTTCTCAAGATATGGATACCTTTATCTAATTCATAAAAAATCACAATCACTAGGTGTGTTAAAAAATTATAAAGATGAAGTTGAGAACCAATTTGGCAAAAGGATTAAAAGCATTAGATTTGACCATCGGGGTGAACACTATGGCAGATTTGATGGATCATGTGAACAAAGTCCAGGGGCATTTGCAAAATTCCTAGAGGAATGCAGTATCGTCCTACAGTACACCATGCCGGGTTCGCCCACTATGAATGGCGTTGCTGAAAAATGAAACAGAATGCTTTAAGGATATGGTAAGGAGTATGATAAGTCATTATACCTTGCCTGAATCAGTTTAGGGAGAAGCATTAAAAACCACATCATACATACTCAATAGAGTTCCGACTAAAGCAAACGTTAAGACCCTATATGAGCGTTGGACAGGAAAAAATCCTAGTTTAAAGCATTTGCACCTTTGGGGATGTCCGGCTGAGGCAAGGCCTTATAGGCCAAATGAGAAGAAATCGGACTCTAAGTCTGTAAGTTTCTGTTTTATTGGATAGGGTCATAAGTTTTATGATCCCACTACTAAAGTTATTTTTCAGAGAATAATGCAAGGTTGTTTTAGGATGTTGAGTTTGCGGGGGGGGGGGGGGAGGGGGGAAAGATTTAATGATTTTGTGTTTGAAGAAGAACATACTGAAATACCTCTAATATTGATAATGCCTAAAAATAACTTTCCATACATGACATTGTTCAAAAAGCAAGTTTAGGTTAGGGTAATGCTATCTATCCTCTTGTTCAAGAAGATGTTACAGAAGAACAAACTATATAGCCTCAAGAACCAATGCCATTAAGAATATCCACTGGACATAAGAGAAATGCAATTCAAGATGATTACATTGTATTTCTCCAAGAACATGAAGTTGACTTTAGAATGATGGAAGATGATCCAATCAACTTCCGTCAAGCCATGAAAAGTTCTAACTCTCAAAAGTGGATTCTTGCCATGAATGAAAAGATGAATTCCACGAAAGACAATGACGTGTGAGACCTTATCCAATTGCCTGAAGATGTGAAACCTATTGGTTGTAAATAAATATTTAAAAGAAAGAGAGATTCCATGGGTAATGTGGAGAGATATAAGGCACGTCTTATTGTTAAAGGGTTCACACAGAAAGAAAGAAAGTATCAATTGTAAAGAAACTTTCTCTCTAGTTTCATCGAAAGACGCTTCCAGGACTATATTGGCATTACTTGCACATTTTGATCTTGAGCTACATCAGAAGGATATCAAGACAATATTTATCAATGGTAATATTGATGAGACAATTTATATGGTACAACCAGAAAACTTTATATCCGGTGATACAAAGTCAATAGTTTGCAAATTGAAGAAATCTATCTATGGGCTTAAGCAAACATCTCGTCAACGGTGTTACAAATTTCATCAAGTTGTTGTCTCATTTGGTTTCAAGATAAATCTTTTTATGACTACGTGTACCATAAGTTTAGTGGGAGAAAGCATGTATTTTATATTTTTGTATGTCGATGACATATTGCTTACCTCAAATCGTATATGCTTATTGCATGAAACTAAAAAAATTTTAACAAAGTATTTGAGATGAAAGATCTTGGTGATGTAAGTTTTATATTAGAGATTCAGATATATCGAAATCGCTCTCAAGATATTCTTGGATTATCACAAAAGGCGTATAGTGCGAAAGTAGTAAAGATATTTGGCATACAAATTGAAAATCAGGTGATACCCTTGTTGCTAAAAGGAGACAAGTCTAGTCTCAACCAATCCCCCAAAAACCATTTTGAGACTAAGGAAATGCAAATAATTCCTTATACTTCAGCAATAGTTAGTCTGGTGTATGCTCAGGTTTGTACGCATTCGGATATTCGTATATTTTTGGGATGTTGGGCAGATATTTGAGCAATTCGGGACTTGATCATTGGAATGAGTCATGCAGTAAGGATCACATGCTCACATATAAAAAGTCGGATAAGTTAGAAATATTTAAATGTCGACTTTGCTGGATGCCAAGGTAGCATGAAATCTACATTGGGCTACACCTATTTTCTTGCTGGAGGAGCTATATCGTGGAGGATTGTTAAGCAAACACTTGTTGCTCCTTCCGTTCATGACAGTCTAGTTTGTAGCATGTTATTATGAGACATCTAATCATGAGAATAGCTGCGACATTTTATTACTGGGCTACGAATTGTGGATGGTATTAAAAGACCACTTAAGTTATTTGTGATAATAAGTCAGTAGTCATTATTCCAATAACAACGGGAGTTCAACAAAGTCAAACCACATTAACATTAAGTTCCTGGTTGTTAAAGAAAGAATTTAGAGAGGCTATGTGTCTATAGAGCATACTAGAACAAATTCCATGGTTGTGGATCTACTTACTAAGGGACCGCCACCCAAGATCTTTCACGAGCACACTTTTCATATGTGTCATGTCATTTGAGGATATTCAGGAGTTTGTAACTTTTTAAAATGCTCTTATGTTATAGACACATTTTAGTTTTCAGTTTACGGTTTCAGTTTTATGGATATTTCGAGGATATTTCTGCATAAATAAAGTATTCAGTTTATTTTTTGCTATGACTTATTTTTCAGTTGGACCACTTGAAAACAGGCATGCTTAGATCATGTTGCATGTAATTTTCATGTTACACACATCCATATTTGATCTACGTCATTTGATTATGTTGGTTTTCATGTTCAAGGAAGGTTTAGTTGCGATAAATGTAACAAAAGCCGCCTTGGTCCAATATTAACATGATTGAAGGACGAGATTATTTTGAGGTATTTCAGATTGTGATAGCAAATATTTTGAGCTCGTAAGGTAGGTAGGTAGGTAGGTATATATATATATATATATATATATGTGTGTGTGTGGGGGGGGGGGGGGGTTGTTAGAAATTATGAACTTGCACATATATTGTACTAAGAATAATTGTGTGTTGGTTAGTATCTGTGGCGAAGCCACATAGTTATAAGATTGGTCAACTGACCAACCTTGGTAGAAAAATTGTACTGTATATATAGGTAAAATATTATGTTTTAAATATATATAACACATATTGAACACTTTTTGCCGAAATTTTTTTCACTTTTAAAAATTTGAACATTTTTAGAGAAATTTCTAGTTTCGCCATTAATTACTATCACCATAAGGTTGGCTAAAATTAACGTGAAATTTGAACATTCCGTCGCTGAAAAAAGTAAAAGGGCTCACTCTTGATTAAGAAGACAGTAGATCGAAAGATTCAGTTAACTTTATGGCACACATAGCTTCAGATACGCTTTCACATTTAATTTATTTTTAATGATTTGACATGATAGTTCTTAAGTAAAAGATGAAGATTTCATCTTTAAAGTAAATTTGGCTCTAACACTTTGTTGTTTTATAAAATAATAATGGAGTTTGTGACTACGCAAATACCTTTTATTCCATAGGCAAAGATACTACAACGCATAGAGTAGTATAGAAGAAAATTTTGAGAGCATTATTAATATGGAAAAGGTCAACCGACCACGGTATACGTGAAGGGCTGAAGGGATGTGTAGGTTTAACTTTTTCCGAACTCAATTAAAAATATAATATTTTAACATGAAATGAATTTTTATACTAAACAAAAAAAAATTATCAATTAAACTAAAAAAGGTAAAAAATTATATTAGAAGTACAAACTATTAGTATTTATCATAAACTTTTTGAAACTTTGTATAACAATCAATATATATATACATATATATATATATATATATATGTGTGTGTATATATATGTGTGTGTGTGTGTGTAATAATAAATTTGAAATAACTATTTCTATAGTCGGTTTGGTTCGATTTTTTTTTATTAAACTAAAATCAAATCAAATTTAATCGGTTTTAAAATTCGAATCAAAACCAAACCAAATCAAAAGTATCAATATTTTTGATCAATTTAATTTGATTTTCGATTTAATTTGATTTTTTTATGAACACCCATAACCCATAACGAAGGATTGCGTAGGTTTAACTTTTTCCAAGTAAGGACAAAAGGAAACAGTTCACCGATAGAAATACATGTCATCTCTCCCAAATAATGACAACCAACACCAAGAATATTCCACCTAATCTTAATTAATTTTAATCCCTAAAATGCGCTAAGAAAGCCAAAGAAAAGGGAGAAACGGCAAGTGGCCAACCAATTGATTTTTTTTGGA